>JAPXFY010000017.1:54307456-54362456 GCA_030674185.1 Monoplex corrugatus
TCAGAAATAGCCAGTGGAATCGGCCAAGCAAAACAGCATTCAAGAAGATGAAAATCGTTCTTACCAACAAATGCCTATCAATTAACATCAGCAAGAGAGTTCTTGAATATTATATAGAACCGATACTGTTGTACGGTTGTGAGGCGTGGACAGTCAACACGCAAAGTCAGAACAAAATTGAGGCAACTGAAATATGGTTTCTAAAAAGAATGTTGAGTTCCACGGACAGCAAAGAAATCAAATGAGACAGTTTTGATGGAGACAGACACAAGAAGATCATTGATAAAGCAGATTAGGAAAAAAAAACTAAGCAAACATTTATAGGCCATTTTATGAGGAAATGGGAATTAGAGCACCTGGTCACAACAGGAAAGCTGGAGGGAAAGAGAACACTAGGCAGACCCGGGGAGAAAATATTGGACGGACTTGCTGGGTGGCTGAGGACAGAGAGGGTGGAAGATGTACTTGCGGTGACAAGGGATAGATGCATATGGAGGGCTGTGAGTGCCAACGCCACGCGACAGGGCACATGATGGTGATGATGAGTAAGCGTACAGCACAGTCCTGTCACACTGTCTCCATCCTAGATGGAATACTACAGCATTCAGATTATCATCCTCATCGTCATCCTTATCATATAATAATAATAATAATAATTACAATATTTATATAGCGCAAAATCTTGATAAAATCAAATCTAAGCGCTGAAGCAGACACACACGCAAACACGCACGCACGCACACACACGCACGCACCACACACACACACACACACACACACACACACACACACACACACACACACACACACTCACACACACGCATGGCTATAAATGGGGAGAAAGAATAAAAGCAAAAAAAAAATAAAAGCAAGAATAAAAGCAATGGAAAATTATAGAGAGCATGGCATATACAATTATATATTATAACCATGTGATTCCCCTCCGAGCGGAGACAGGCTGCAGAGGGGGGGGGGGGGGGTTGAGTGAGGTTAGGATTTTATGCGGAGGAGAAAAGGTGAGTTTTGAGAGCGGACTTGAAGGAGACAAAAGTAGGTTGCTGACGGACTGAGAGAGGAAGTTTGTTCCAGGAGAGTGGACCAGAAACAGAGAAGGCTCGTGGACCATAGGTATTGAGCTTAGTGCGTGGAAAGCGAAAAGTCAGAGGATCGGAGGCAGAGCGGAGGGTACGTGAGGGAAGATAGATCTCAAGTAGGCTTGACAGGTAATCGGGGGCTGCGTTATTGAGGCTTTTGTAGCACATGGTGTCTAGTTTGTACTGTATGCGCTTTGATACAGGGAGCCAGTGAAGTTGTGCCAGGAGAGGAGATATGTGGTCAGCTTTTTTCTTTTTGAGTACAAGGCGTACAGCATTGTTTTGAATGCGCTGTAGGATGTGAATGGTGGAGGCAGGAAGACCAGACAGGAGTGAATTGCAATAGTCAATGCGAGACATTATGAAGGAGAGAACGAGTTTTGCAGTTGTTTCGACAGAGAGATACTTCCTGATCAGGCTTATACGATGGAGATGATAGTAGCAAGATCTGGCAGTTTGAGAAACAAAGTTGTTCATGGACAGGGTAGAGTCAATGCAGACACCAAGGTTTTTAGCTGAATCAGAAATTGGGACTGATGTGTTACATAATGGGAGAGAAAGAGGAGGCAGCTGGGAAAGTTTCTGACGGGTGCCAATGAGGATAGCTTCTGTCTTGTCGTCATTAAGCTGAAGTCTATTGTGTGTCATCCAGTTCTTAATGTCCGAGTAACACTCAGTGGTGCGAGTCAACAGGTGCTGTATATTATCAGGTGAGTCACTATCTTGAAGTTGGGTGTCATCAGCATAGAAGTGGTGTTTTATAGAGTGGGAGTTGATGATGGTGGACAGGGGGGAGGTATAAAGAGTGAAAAGAACAGGGCCAAGGACAGATCCTTGTGGAACACCACAGGTCAGGTAGGATAATAGCATGTTTCTTGTCTTGGTGTTGACAGGTAGGATAATAGCATGTTTCTTGTCTTGGTGATGACAGGTAGGATAATAGCATGTTTCTTGTCTTGGTGTTGACAGGTAGGATAATAGCATGTTTCTTGTCTTGGTGTTGACAGGTAGGATAATAGCATGTTTCTTGTCTTGGTGTTGACAGGTAGGATAATAGCATGTTTCTTGTCTTGGTGATGACAGGTAGGATAATAGCATGTTTCTTGTCTTGGTGTTGACAGGTAGGATAATAGCATGTTTCTTGTCTTGGTGTTGACAGGTAGGATAATAGCATGTTTCTTGTCTTGGTGTTGACAGGTAGGAAAATAGCATGTTCCTTGTCTTGGTGTTGACAGGTAGGATAATAGCATGTTTCTTGTCTTGGTGTTGACAGGTAGGATAATAGCATGTTTCTTGTCTTGGTGTTGACAGGTAGGATAATAGCATGTTTCTTGTCTTGGTGTTGACAGGTAGGATAATAGCATGTTTCTTGTCTTGGTGTTGACAGGTAGGATAATAGCATGTTTCTTGTCTTGGTGTTGACAGGTAGGATAATAGCATGTTTCTCGTCTTGTAAAGACCCTTGCAGTGTAACGAACAGGCGAAAAAAAGACGCTTGCTCTATGCAACATTGCCTAGTGGCTGCTTCGCAAGGAAAAGCGATATTGTATTTCTTCTTTCTTCTATGGCAATACCGTTCTTTGTTTCTGTTCCCTGCAAATCATACGTTTCATTTTCCCTCTTCTCTAAACTCTTAAATCAGTATGTTTAGCATAGTGTTTGGTAAGGGGGGGGGAGGGGGTAATGGCGCTGCTTTTGTTTGTTTCCGAGGGGGAGTAAATCGATTTTTGTTTATTTATTTGTTTATCAGTTTTCTGCGTGGCATAATCATTTTTGAGTTTGCCTTTTAAACTCAGATTCATTTTATTGCCACGTCTGACGAGGGTTTCTCCTGTGAGGACCTTCTGCTGTCTAGCTCAACCCACAGAGTATGTGCATATATATATCGGTATGTGTGTGTGTGTTATACATATATGTATATATGCATGTATATATATATATATATATATAATATGTATATACATATATATGTGTGTGTGTGTGTGCGTGTGTGTGTGTGTGTGTGTGTGTGTGTGTGTGTGTGTGTGTGTGTGTGTGTGTGTGTGTGTGTGTGTGTGTGTGTGTGTCTGTGTGTGTGTGTGATAAACATTAAAAACAATAACTATGAAAAAAAACTGAAACAGATGAAAGAAAATCAATTAAGAGAAAAACGTTCAATGGCAATAAGCAATTTCAAACAAATCTAATAGACGATTAATAGGACTGTACAGTCAACATTTGGCAATGTCAAGCACTAACACATCACCATAAAAAAAAAACACTACCAACGGATGCTCAGTCAAGATGTGGTAAACATTGTCTTACACCTGCGGCATTTTTGTATCCAACTGTTTTGTCTTTCTACTGTTTCTGTCTGGTCTTCTGTCGAAGTGTCTGCTTGTTTGTGTCTCTTAATATCCATCTTTTTCATCAACCACTTGCCATGGTTAGCGCAACAGACTGTCGACTGGAAGCTTGTGGGTTCGAATCCCCCATCAGTCCCTTCAAAAAATCATTGTGGGATTTTTCCTCTCCAACCAGCTCCTACCCAGAGTTGAGCATGTTATGGGTTCATTGGGCAGACTGATACCACGCAGTTGAGTCTCATCTGCGTCATGGATGTGTCATTGAGGGTGTTGCTTAAATCTTCTGACCAAAAGTGCAAGCGTCTGAATCTTTCGGGCCTGGTTGACTCCAGGACATACTGTTATAGTAAGCGTAGAGTACAGCCCTGTCACGCCATGTCAATCCCAGATGGAGCTCAGTAACATCAAGGTTAATGTCATCATCGTCATCATCATCATGGCATTATGTAAACTATTCCAGCTTCTGTGGCCATTAATTTAAGGTGGCGTAGAAAATGGGGCAAGAAGAAAAAAAAAATGATGAACACAACAGGAAACCTCTAATTGCGATTATCCTTATTAGGGAAAAAAAAGTTTCTTCTTTCTCTTTCTCTGGAAAGAGGGTTGAACGTAGAAAAACATAAACCCTTTGACTCCCGCACTCTTTCCATCAACTACAAAAACTTAACCCTTTGACTCCCTCACCCTATCCAGGTGAGGTAGGCAAAGGTTTAAGTTTTTTCTCTTTGCTAGCGTGGTATATGCTGGTGTATAGGGTGCGGGAGTCAAAGAGTTAATGTGCTGACTGCTACTACCCTCAAAAGCGATTTTTTTTTTAAAACGTTCTGGTTCAGTGTGGCGTGTTTTGTTATCGGAAAATAGATCTATTGTTGGGCAAACTGGGGCTCCATGACGTCATACACAGGAGTAGAGACCGTGTCGCCGCGCCTGGCGACCCTTCGTGACAACGAGGAGTGGAGCTCCCACCGTCGTCCACGGCGATGGAAATAGATGAGATCAGATGAGATGATGAGATGAGACGAGATAAGATGAGATGAGATGGGATGAGATGAGATGAGATGGGCTGAGATGAGATGAGATGGGATGAGATGAGATGAGATGATGAGATGACATGAGAAGGGATGAGATAAGATGGGATGAGATCAGATGAGATGATGAGATGAGACGAGATAAGATGAGATGAGATGGGATGAGATGAGATGAGATGGGCTGAGATGAGATGAGATGGGATGAGATGAGATGAGATGGGATGAGATGACATGAGATGAGATGGGATGAGAAGGGATGAGATGGGATGGGATGGGACGAGACGAGACGAGACGAGACGAGATGAGACGAGATGAGATGAGATGAGATGATGTGAATATGGCTTAACCATGATTTTTCCCTGTTTTCTTTCCTACAGGAGTGGCCAAAGAACAACCGGTGGAGTGGATGGACGGAAGAGGAGAGGAGATCGTAGTGTGGCAGAACATGATGGAGAGACCCAACACATGGATAGACACCCTTCTCCCCCTCAGGGCCTCCATGGGAAGAGCCATGGCCCGAAAATAGACTGCAGCTGCCTCTGTATTCTTTCTTCTGTTGTTTCACGAGTACCTCAAAGTGTTACACCGAAGCTTGTGTCGCTAAACTTAACTTAAGGCAATCAGTTTTGGCTAGCAAAACTTGTGTCGCCAAATGTGAGGCAGTCAGTTTAATTTGACTTGCAACAAACACGTGTTTGCTAAGCTAAACGCGAGGCAATTTTCGCTAGCAAAATTTGTGTCGCAAAACGCAGGGCAATCAGTTTGGCTAGCAAAACTTGTGTTGCCAAACTTGAGGCAGTCAGTTTAATTTGGCTTGCAAAACTTGTGTTTGCTAAGTAAGCTAAACGCGAAGCACAAATTTGGCTAGCAAAACGTGTGTCGCTAAACGCAGGGCAATCAGTTTTGGCTAGTAAAACTTGTGTCGCCAAATGTGAGTCAATCAGTTTGGCTAGCAAAACTTTTGTTGCTAAACACGAGACAATTTTGACCAGCTGAATTTGTTTCGCTAAATGCAAGGCAATCAGTTTTAGCTACAAACCTTGTGTTGCTAAAGAACGTAAGGCGATCGATTTTGACTAGCTAAACTTGTGTTGCTAAATGCGAGACAGTTGATTTGACTATCAAAATTTGTGTCGCTAAACGCAAGGAAATCAATTTTGACCAGCAAAACTTGTGTTGAAAGGCAATCAAATGTTGTTGTTCTTTCTTCTTCTTCTTCTTTTCTTCTTCTTCTTCTTCTTCTTCTTCTTCTTCTTCTTCTTTTCTTCTTCTTCTTCTTCTTCTTCTTCTTCTTCTTCTTCTTCTTCTTTTCTTCTTCTTCTTCGTCTTCTTCTTTCTTCTTCTTCTTCTTCTTCTTCTTCTTCTTCTTCTTCTTCTTCTTCTTCTTCTTCTTTCTTCTTCTTCTCTTCTTCTCCTTCTCCTTCCTTTCTTCTTTGTCTTTTTTCTCTCTTTTGCTTCTTGTCGTCGTTACTGTTGTTGTTGCTGCTGCTACTGTTGTTGGTGGTGTTTTTTTGTTTGTGTGCTTTTTGTTTTGTTTTGTTTTGTTGTTTTGTTTCCGATTTCGGGACAACTTGTGCAATGAAGTCAGTGACAGGCATCTCGCTGGATGATTTAATTTATTTGCGATTTTGTCACACTTTAACGCTTGGTAATTCTAAACTGTGTACATAATCTGTAAACTCTATATTCACCGTGTATTATATATAAATATATACGCAATAAACAAAAACTCAGTCCTTATTTTTTTTATATGTACCTCTACATGTGATTCCAAAGGACCATTATACAGTACGTCAATCTCAGTGCTCAACAGTGTGGGTCTTTGCAAGACATTAAGATATCTATTATCCCTTTTTGCAAGGCTCTGAGATGTGTTGCAATGTATTTCTGCATATATTTCACTAGATGTATACCTATGAAAGAGATTCCAGAAAGCACAGTACTTCAGAACAACCATGCATGAAAACAAAAAATGCTTGCTTGTAATTTTAGCAGAGGTATATCATTTAGGGCATTTTGTTAACTAAATAAATAAAATAAATAAAGAAATAATTAATCATATTCACACAAACTCGCAGATACTACATTCACACACACGCTCAACACGTACATTGATACACACGCACGCACTCATGCGCACATGCACACACCATCATCACCACCACACCACACCACAAACACACACACACACACACACATACACACACACACACATGCACACACACACACACACACACACACACACACACACACACACACATACACACACATTCACACATATACGTTCACACCCACGCCCACCCACCCACACATGCACACACAGAACCACCATCACTCCACCACCACATACACCACACACACACACACATTCACACACGCACACACCAACAGCACCACCACACCACAAACACACACACACGCATACTAACACACACACACACACACACACACACACACTCACACACACCCACACACACCCACACACACCCACACACACATACACACACACATACACCCACACACCCACACCCACACCACCCACACCACACACACACAATACACACACACGCGCGCACGCGCGCACGAATCAGAAGCCTAACGTTCACCCATTTAAACATCTCGCCCCTCTGCTCATTTCATGTTCAGCATTTGGTCAAACATTGCAAAGACGTTGGTGTAAGTTGAAAGGGTTACATCTGACGTTTATACCAATTATATCTCTTTGACTCCCGCACCCTATCCACCAGCTTCCTGCAGGAATGAATACAGAAGACACATCAACTACTTTCTCCTCTTTAATGGTACATAAGGGAAGTCTTTCCCACTATCCCCCAACCCCACCCCCACCCCCCGCAAGTTGTGTGTATTTATTCGTTGTTGTCTTTCGTGGGTATGCTTGACAAATCAAATTCGCCTTCTTATTCTATTTTTGTGTATTTTATGCTTAATCATGTCTTAGAAAATTAGGTTTACTCTGTCCCCACAAACGCTTTGGCTTTGTGTGTGTGTACGAGAGAGAGAGAGATAGACAGATAGAAACAGAGACAGAAGCAGAGAATGCGAGAGACAGAGACAGAGAGAGGGAGGGAGAGAGTGAGTGTGAGAGAAAGAGTGACAGAGACAGAAACAGAGAATGAGAGACAGACAGATAGGCAAACAGAGAGAAGTACAAAGAGAGAGAGAGAGAGTGAGGGAGTGAGAGAGAGAGGGGGAGAGAGAGAGAGAGGATTCCCATATTTACAACCGTCCATATATTAACAAAACAGGACATGACTCACGTACTGAAACACAGGACATGTTTGTCATTTGAAAGAGTATTATTGTCATACAGTTACATATATATTACTACTGATCACTACGGTGCCTTATAAACAACGGTTTTGTTTTTTGTTTGTTTGATTAGTGTGTGTGTGTGTGTCTGTGTGTGTGTCTGTGTGTGTGTGTGATTTCACCTTGAATAAGATGGTGTGTGTGTGTGTGTGTGTGTGTGTGTGTGTGTGTGTGTGTGTGTGTGTGTGTGTGTGTGTGTCTGTCTGTCTGTCTGTCTGTCTGTCTGTCTGTCTGTCTGTCTGATTTCACCTTGAAGAAGAAGAATAAGAAGAAGAAGAAGAAGATGATGATGATGATGATGATGATAATGATCATGATGATATATATGTGTGTGTGTGTGTGTGTGTGTGTGTGTGTGTGTGTGTGTGTGTGTGTGTGTGTGTGTGTGTGTGTGTGTGTGTGTGTGTGATTTCACCTTAAAGAAGATGATGATGATGATGTGTGTGTGTATGTATGCGTGTGTGTGTGTATGTATGCGTGTGTGTGTGTGTGCGTGTGTGTGCGTATAGGTGCGTGTATGGGAGTGTGTGTGTCTCTCTCTCTGATTTCTCCTTAATTAAAGAACATGGGGATTTCATTTTAGGAAAGGAAAAGTGTCTTGCACGTATTTTTAAACTGCAATCAGCTTTGATGTGTTCGCCCATTTCAGACTTGACTTGAAAGTGTTAACAAACTAGTTGACTTCAGCCCAAGGTAGTTATAGTACATTATGTAGCTTTACACTGCAGCCCAGTATCGCAGCTGTGAACATTACCGTCAAGACATCCATTTTGAATTACACCATTCTCCTTTTTACAGTATGCGCTGTTTTGTTTGTTTGTTTGTTTGTTTGTTTGTTTGTTTGTTTGTTTTTGTTTATTTATTTAGTCAAAGGGTGAGACCCTCAAACACACTGGTGGTTCCTTGTAAAGGCTGGCCGACAACTGACTGGAGTGAAGAATCTTTGTTGGCTGCCCTACTCGCTAGTGGCATTATGGGTAATAAGTCAGCTGATTTGACTGTTGACTGTATGTTTACATGTAACTTGTACATGATAAATGTTTGTGTGTGTAAATAAGATTTTTATACAAATGTCCATTCACTATGTGCTTTGAGCTTTCCACATATTATGCAATTTAACCCTCTGATTCCCGCACCCTATCCACCAACTGCAAAAAAAATACTTAACCCTTTAACTCCCTCACCCTATCCACCAGCTTCCTGCAGGAAGCTGGTGAATAGGATGAGGGAGTCAAAGGGTTAAATTTTTTATTTGCTAGCATGGTCGACAATGCAGGATGCAGGTGGACAGGGTGCGGCAGTCTAAGAGTTAACGCAAACTGTGTATATATACATAACAGTGCCTTACGATTTCCTCTGTGATGCATGTTATAATACTGTCATATAAAAAGTCTTCCTTGATATTTCGCGGGATACTTATCCTACTCGACTCTTGTTTACGCCATCATTATTTTTGCTGTTGTTCTGTTTGAAATCAAAGTGACTGCCAGCGTTCAAGCAAACAGGAACCAGAACTACACAACAATAGAAGAACACATATTTGATACAAGACAAGACAAGACAAGACAAGACAGGCGAAAATATAGGACAGGCATCTATTCTTTGTTGTCTATTGTATACGCTTGACTATTAGGAAAAGACAAGCAACATTTATAGGACATTTTATGAGGCAAGAGAAATTAGAGCACCTAGTCACAAAAGAAAACCTGGAGGGAAAGACACCACCTGGTAGACCCAGGGAGAAAATACTGGACGGGCTAACAGAGTGGCTAGGGACAGAGAGGGTGGGAGATACATTAGCAGCGACAAGGGATAAATTCGTATGCGGCAGGGCATATGATGATGATGGTGATGATAATGATAAGCCTGATAAAGGCCAGTTGGCCCAAAATTTGCGCCTGTCTTGTTTTGATATATCAAATACGTGTTCTGGTTGCATTTTGTGTATTGCTGGTTGTTTTGTTTATAGGAAACAAGCTGTAGGTTTGACATGCTGTCTGTGCTTACATTTACCACTGTCTTTCGCACGTTCCATACCGTTCATTTCTGCTCAGCTTAAACGCTATGTATATGCAATTAAGAATAAAATTAAAGATTGACCTATTTCACTGATCATCTTTCATTTCTGTACTGTACAGGCTTTTAACGCTTTATCATTTGTTTTTCTCCTGTTTCTTTATTGGTTGATCACGTCCTGTTTCTTGGTTTATAATCTGAATGAAGGCATGATCTTCTCTGATAAAAGTGATTTTCTGTGGAATGTATTTTTCCATGAAAAATAAGCGCCATTATTCTTGTGATACTAGTTTTCATTTACAACCAGTATGAAGATGTAAATATAACTTTTTTTATCCACAGAAAAAGTGCACAGGGAAAAGGGACGTACTAAAATATCTGGAACCATAAAAATCATGAAAACCGAGTTACTATTACGATTCATAATATTCTGTTTGCATTTACAAGTTTCATAACACATATGCTTTTCACACGTTATTCTCAATGTTTATGATGTGTTCTGAGTGAAAAAGAGTATAATGTATTTCACACGTTATTCTCAATATTTATGATGTGTTCAAAGTAGAAATGAGTATAATGTATAAAAAATAATATTAAGGTCGTCCCATAACCTTGAGGTCATATGGGAGCGAGGTTTTAAATACCACAGCTTTTCCCTGAGCCACCATTATGAGGGTGAAGTCCTCTCCAAGTAGCTTTATCTTCCTCAACTTGACGCTTTGACTCCCGCACCCTGTCCGCCAGCATCCTGCATTGTCAACCGTGCTAGGAAAGCAAAAACTTAACCCTTTGACGCCCTCACTCTATCCACCAGCTGTCGATAGGGTGAGGGAGTCAGGGGGTTAAGTTTTTGCAGCTGGTGGATAGGATGCAGTGGTGAAAGGGTTAAAGGTTATACACACAAAGTTTTATTTCTCTAGCCACTGTACGTACACACAAAGCTGTTCTCTAGCCACTGCACGTACACACAAAGCTTTCTCTAGCCACTGTCCGTACACACAAAGCTGTTCTCTAGCCACTGCACGTACACACACAGCTTTCTCTAGCCACTGTACGTACACACAAAGCTGTTTTCTAGCCACTGTACGTACACTCAAAGCTGTTCTCTAGCCACTGCACGTACGCACAAAGCTTTCTCTAGCCACTGTACGTACACACAAAGCTGTTCTCTAGCCACTGTACGTACACACAAAGCTTTTCTCCAGCCACTGTACGTACACACAAAGCTTTTCTCTAGCCACTGTGCGTACACACAAAGTTTTTTTTCTGTAGCCACTGTACGTACACACAAAGTTTTTTTTCTGTAGCAACTGTACGTACACACAAAGCTGTTCTCTAGCCACTGTACGTACACACAAAGCTGTTCTCTAGCCACTGTACGTACAAAGTTTTTTCTGTAGCCACTGTACGTACACACAAAGCTTTTCTCTAGCCACTGTACGTACACACAAAGTTTTTCTATAGCCACTGTACGTACACACTAAGTTGTTCTGTAGCCACTGTACGTACACACAAAGCTTTTCTCTAGCCACTGTACGTACACATAATGCTGTTCTGTAGCCACTGTACTTACACACAAAGCTTTTTCTCCAGTCACTGTACGTACACACAATGCTGTTCTGTAGCCACTGTACGTACACACAAAGCTTTTCTCTAGCCACACTCAAAGCAGTGATCCCATCCTCACTTCTGAACAAGGTACCCATTCACAGCTGGAAGAACTAGAGGCCGCACACACAAAGTCTTTATTGTCAAGTCAAAGTTCACTCTGTGCATTCAGACTGAAACTTACTTCATATTCACATTCATTTCTTTTTGTCACAATGGGTTAATCGTGTGAAACTCAGGCTGCTGTCCCCTTGAGAGTGCGTCACCGCAATATAGTGTGTCATCCATTTTGTTCGTGTCCGTATGTTTTTGTTTACCTCTTGATAAATGTTTCTACAGATTGTTATCAAGGGCAATTCATTTGGTGTCAAGGTTTATTTCATACGCACACACAGCCTCAGTTCATCAACTTATTCGAAAGACTAGCACCTTACCACTATGCCAGGTTTATTGGAGGAGAGGGGAGACTGTTTAATTATTCATAATCATATTCACGTTCATTGCTTTTTGTCACAGTGGATTAACCATGTGAAACTTGGGCTGTTCTCCTTGGCTGAAAGTGCATCGCTGCAGTGCAGTGCAACTTGTTGTCTTTCTTTTTTTTTTTTTAACCAAGACTTTATAAAGGCAAGAAGACTAATTGACCTTAAGGGGAGGGATCTGGGAAATAACATATCTCTCCAATGTTTTTTACCAGGGCAGCCAAGCCAGTGTCCTGCTCTTCACGATTTTGTACTGCTGTGGGATCTTTAGCATGCGCAGCCAGAAGGGAAGCGGACAGGGTGGGGATATGTTCATCGCAGACTTTCTGTTTCTTGAAATGGTGTCATTTATCATCATCAGTCAGCTGGCAGAGTATCGCACAGTTTAACTGATGGTTTGTCTATAAAGACTTCACCTTTCAGTCAATATTTTCCATCTGCATTGTTGAAAAAAGAAAACTGGTACAGATGAACAAAAATCATGCGTGTGTGCGTTTTCTGTGTGTGTGTGTGTGTGTGTGTGTGTGTGTGCGTGTGTGTGTATGTGTGTGTGTGTGTGTGTGTGTGTGTGTGTGTGTGTGTGTGTGTGTGTGTGTGTGTGTGTGCGTGTGTGTGTATGTGTGTGTGTGTGTGTGTGTGTTTGCATTTGAGTGTGTGTGTGTATGTGTGTTTGCATTTGAGTGCGTGTGTGTGTGTGTGTGTGTGTGTGTGTGTGTTGCGTGTGTGTGGTGATAGACAGGAATGAGTCAACAGATATTTGAGACAGAAGGCTGTTGACAGTTTGTTTGTTTTTTTGTTGTTGTTTTTTTTCTCACCAATGCTAGTCAAAGATCTGTTTCATAGCTGCAAATGTTCCTGCAAATGTTTCAGTTGGCATGGCCCAATATTGGGTAAGAATGTATTAGTCAGGATGCTTTGAGTTTTTCTGTAGATAAGTCTTAAATCGAATTTGAGTTACTCAATCACACCAAAAGCAAATGGAGAGACTGATAAACAAAATAGTCAAACCATTTTAACAATGAGCCATTTTACACATGAATTTCTTCTTAACAGAAAATCCAGTTTTATGTACTATTCAGGGTCACTATGATCTTGAACAAGCATCAGATGAAATACAACTTGATATGAAGCAAGGGTTACATTACACAGTCACAACGATGAAAAAAAATGTAAATATTGTAGACCATTCTGAAAAAATGCTGTTCACGCACCTTCCTCAAAAAATGCAGATTTTAGGTGCTTTTTTTTTCCCAGTACATGTGACCTTGACCTTGGAGGTGCCATGACTTCTAAACTTAAACATTTGCAACTCGTTAATAGTCTACATCCCAGAACTAAGTTTGAAAAAGATCCATCCAGAAACAGCTGAGAAAATCTTGCTGGAACATTTTTGTCACAGATATATACAGACATCTCCCTGCCCCCACCCCTCTCTCTCTCTCTCTCTCTCTCTAGGAAGACTGAAAAACAAATCACTACGAGGAGCTGCATACTAATAGTAAAAAACAGGCAATAAACCTGAGCCCTCACTAAAGTCTCCATGCATACAGTTCATTCTTCAGAACACCATTAAGTAACAACAACAAAACTAAAGTTTAAAATCCAATTAAAACACACAGAGAAGAAATTTTACCTTCCTCTCCCCCTCCCCCCAATTTTTTTTCAAAACATCATTACTTCCCTTCAGTTGCTGTGTGGGTTTGTTGTTCTTGCCATTTATTTAACACTGAAGAAAGGGAAGATTACTTCTACATAACATGGTTCTGTTCCTACATGATGTGGTTCTTAGTTTCTGTTTTAAATGTTCTTTATATGTTAAGTTCACATATTATGTTATATTTGAAAATTTTGTCAACGTTGCTTTTTTTTTAATCACAGAAAAGTTGAACATGTTTCATGGTACTGTGAGGCATGAATGTGTGAACATGACGCAGAAGTTATGATCTACATCTACACCTACACACACACTCACATATAGACAGACAGGTAGACAGACAGACAGATAGATAGATAGATAGATAGATAGATAGATAGATAGATAGATAGATAGATAGAGATAGACTGAAAAACTGATAGATATAGATAGATAAATAGATAGATAGATAGATAAAAAGGCATACAGATAGATTGATAGATAGACAGATAGATAGATGGACGGACAGATAGATATAGATAGATAGATAGATAGATAGATAGATAGATAGATAGATAGATAGATAGATAGATAGATAGATAAAAAAAAAGACATACAGACAGATAGATAGATACACAGACAGAGATAGATATAGATAGATAGATAGACAGGCATACAGATAGATAGGTAGACAGACAGACAGAAAGACAGATAGACAGGCATATAGATAGACAGACAGACAGACAGACAGATAGATAGATAGATAGATAGACAGACAGATAGATAGACAGATAGACAGACAGACAGATAGATAGGTAGGTAGGTAGGTAGACAGACAGATAGATAGGTAGGTAGGTAGGTAGACAGACAGATAGGCAGATAGATAGATAGACAGACAGACAGACAGATAGATTCGTGCATCAGTAACATCACATTATACAATGCAAAAACAAAACAACAACTGAAAGTACATTTAACATATTTATTCAAATCTAACTTCATAGCTAAATATTCACACACACACACACACACACACACACACACACACACACACACACACACACACACACACCACACGCACACACACACACACACACACACACACACACACACACACACACACACACACACACACACACACACAGCACAGTGCTTTTTTACCCTTCTATTGCACAGTTTCACAGAAATACAGTCAGCCTATAATCATTTTCTAATTCGAAAAAAAAAAATGCTTCACTGCACAAGTTCACAAAACAGATACATATACTAAAGCAATAACTGTGATATCAGTGTAAAGTTTTATCATTTATCACTTTGAGAAAGCTGTCCCGAACCAGACAGTGGACCAACTATCCCCAACCTGGCACGTCACTGGAGGCAGATAGTGGATGGCCTTCAGATTTGGAGCTGAGGTGCGAAATAAGCCAGGCTTCTCTGAACAAATAAACCATCCTTGACTGACTACTTACTGGTGATGGTTTCCATCAGGACAGGGTGGAGTGGCACTTAACATCACCAAACCTAAAAAATACTCTATGTCTCTCATGACAGAGCCATCAGAGGATAAGGACCGTCACCAAATCTAGAAAATACCTTATCTGTCTTATGATGGACCCTCAGGGTTTTATCGGAGACTACTACGTGTCAAATGGACAGACAGAAGAACTAATGAAAGTGTCCTGGAAGAACTTAATATCACCAGAAAACTACAAGCAGACATGAACAAGAGAAGACTAAAATACACTGGCCACGTGTCACGCAACAAGAACACGGATCTCATGGCAACCATCTTTCAAGGAAAAAACGTGGCAGAAAGGAAGAAAGGCAGACATCCGATCTCACACATCGAGAACGTAACCAACATCAGTGGCCTAAATATTCAAGAAATAGTCCACAAAAGTCAAGACGGAGCAGCCTGGAGTAAGATGGCGGTGTCCTGGTGTGCAGCAGTCAACACCAAACCCAGTGACGCCGACAGGTGTGACAGGTGAGACAGGTGAGATGGACCTTCAGATCCTGCACAAATGTCTACACTACAATATAACGCAAATGTCTGCACTGTCATCTATATCAGGTGAGAATGGTGCTTGCTCAGTTAGGTCCTATCCCAGTCAGGGTCCTGCACCTAAACTTCAATGGCAATCAGCAGAAACTGAAAAAAAAAGGGCCACGTTCATCACCAGGTGTGGCGTGACTATGAAGACGGTGAACAAAAGAAGAAGAAAGATCGTTTAATGAATACTTCTATCAGCTGCTACTGACACTGACTCTGATGCCTAGACAGTAAAGACACTTTAACCCTTTGACTCCCACACCCTATCCACACCCTTTGACTCCCACACCCTATCCACCAACTGCAAAAACTTAACCCTTTGACTCCCACACACTATCCATACCCTTTCACTCCCACACCCTATCCACACCCTTTCACTTCTGCAAGCTATCCACCAACTGCAAAAACGTAATCCTTTGACTCCCTCATACTATCTACCAGTTTCATGCAGGAAGCTGGTGGACAGGGTGTGGGAGTCAAAGGGTTAAGTCTTTGCTTTGCTGGCATGGTTGACAACGCAGGATGCTGGCAGACAGGGTGTGGGAGTCCAAGGATTAATAAAACAGCAGTCACAACTCAACATTCTAAGGTTGGTGAAAGTCTAATCCATGATGTTCTTTTGCGATGTGCCTTCAACTGTCATCCTCCAGGCTGCAATTAACAAAGATTCTGGTGTCTAGACAGTGCAGACACTTCACTAAAACAGCAGTCACAGCTCAACATCCTAAGGTCCCTGAAAGTCTAATCCATGATGTACTTTTGTGTTGTGCCTTCAATTGTTATTCTGATGTCTAAGCTGCGTGGATCTTCATAGCTCTTGTTCACTTTTATGCCGCCCTGGAGCACCGCACCTGCAAACACCAACAAAACACTACCATAAATAACATGAAGATGAACACCATCTTAAATAACATGAAGATGAACACAACCTTAAATAACATGAAGATAAACACCACTGTAAATAACATGAAGATAAACACCACCGTAAATAACATGAAGATAACCACTGTAAATAACATGAAGATAAACACCACCATAAATAACATGAAGATAAACACCACTGTAAATAACATGAAGATAAACACCACCATAAATAACATGAAGATAAACACCACCTTAAATACATGAAGATAAACACCACCGTAAATAACATGAAGATAAACACCACCGTAAGTTACATGAAGATAAACATCACCGTAAATAACATGAAGATAAACACCACCGTAAATAACATGAAGATAAACACCACCGTAAATTACATGAAGATACACACCACTTTCAGAGGTAAACTGAAAGGCACTTACATGACAAAATAAACCAATGCCTATCAACCAACCAAATCCAACACACACAAAAAAACAAAAATACAAAAACAGAATAAACATGAATCAACAAACAAAAAACACCATGAAAACGAAATAACCTATTGGAATAATAAATATCAATCAAGAAGACAACACACTAACAAAAAAAAATTACAAATAACAAAACGTTAAGCGAACAAACAATACATCACACATTCAAAAAATACACATGAAATACTATGTACATCTTAATCAACAAAACAAGATACCATTAGAACCACAACTACACTTAAAATAGAATCGGACCACATTTTTCACTGCCTTGACCACTGATGTATTTTCAAGTCTGAATAAATACGCTGATGTATTTTCAAGTTTGGTTGTTTTTTTTTTATGTTTTCTTGTTGTTGTTGATGTATGAATCTTAGTAGTCAAGACAAGAAAGGCGCGACTTTTTGGCTAACTGCTCTCTGCTGTTGTTATTTTTGCATACAGTCACATCAGGGCTATTACTGTTTCAAAACATACACAATATTTCAACAGGAAAAAAAAAAGGAGAAGAAAATTAAGTACACATATCAATGCATTCGTGCACATAATCTAAGGAGATGCCCCCGGCTATGACCACTCCAATCATCACACAAGGATTTAAAAAACAAACCTGAATACAAATTGAATAGCACTAAGGACACTAAAACATACATAAAAAAAGGCCTAAACTACCTAAAATTGCTTCTGCAAATCTCATTTCCCTAGAGCCAAAAAATGCACCTAATACATGTACCCCATTATCAACCCTATGAGAAAGTACGTTAGACTTTATCAGACACATACAGGTGAATGGACCAGCAAAGCAGAAAATAATAGGAAGAAACGACAGAAAACAAAGGAACAAGGCAGAAACAAAGAGAGTGACAGAAAAGAGGAAATTTCTAGCACAGAATTCCCAGAAGGTGGGGATACTATTTATACTGAAAGAGCCCCGGCATCCCCATCGGATAAACTGGTCTTTGTCAAGCGTATATAACAGACAACACAAAACATACACTATACACACAATATGTAACACACATCATAAACACAAAACATAACACACACTATACACACAAAATGAACACACACCATACACACAAAATGTAACCACACCATACACACAAAACATAACACACACCATACACACAAAACATAACACACACCATACACACAAAACATAAACACACCATGAACACAAAACGAACACACACCATAAACACAAAACATAACACACACATACACACAAAACATCACACCATAAACACAAAACATAACACATACCATACACACAAAACATAACACACACCATAAACACAAAACATAACACACACCATAAACACAAAACATAACACACACCATAAACACAAAACATAACACACACCATACACACAAAAATAACACACACCATAAACACAAAACATACACACCATACACACAAAACGTAACACACACCATAAACACAAAACATAACACACACCATACATACAAAACATCACACCATAAACACAAAACATAACACATACCATACACACAAAACATAACACACACCATATACACACAAAAACATAACACACACCATAAACACAAAACATAACACACACCATTACACAAAACATAACACACACCATATACACAAAACATAACAACAAAACATAAAACAACACAAACATAACACACACCATAAACACAAAACATCACACACCATATAAAAACAAAAACCATAACACACACCATATACACAAAACATAACCAACACACCATAAACACAAAACATAACACACACCATACACACAAAACATAACACACACCATACACACAAAACATAACACACACCATAACACAAAACATAACACACACCATAAACACAAAACATAACACACACCATACACACAAAACATCACACACACCATAAACACAAAACATAACACACACCATACACACAAAATGTAACACACGCCATACACACAAAATATAACACACACCATACACACAAAACATCACAACACACCATGAACACAAAACGTAACACACACCATAAACACAAAACATAAACACCACACCATAAACACAAAACATCACACACACCATAAACACAAAACATAACACACACCATACACACAAAATGTAACACACCATACACACAAAACATCACACACACCATACACACAAAACATAAACACACACCATACACACAAAATGTACACACACCATAAACACAAAACATAACACACACCATACACACAAAATGTAACACACCATAAACACAAAACATCACACACACCATACACACAAAACATCACACACAATACACACAAAATGTAACACACCATAAACACAAAACATAACACACACTATAAACACAAAACATCACACACACCATAAACACAAAACATAACACACACCATACACACAAAATGTAACACACACCATACACACAAAACATCACACACACCATACACACAAAACATAACACACACCATAAACACAAAACATAACACACACCATAAACACAAAACATAACACACACCATAAACACAAAACATAACACACACCATACACACAAAACATAACACACACCATACACACAAAATGTAACACACACCATAAACACAAAACATAACACACACCATACACACAAAATGTAACACACCATACACACAAAACATAACACACACCATAAACGTAAAACATAACACACACCATGAACACAAAACCTAACACACATCATAAACACAAAACATAACACACACCATAAACACAAAACATAACACACACCATAAACACAAAATGTAACACACCATACACACAAAACATAACACACACCATAAACGCAAAACATAACACACACCATGAACACAAAACGTAACACACATCATAAACACAAAACATAACACACCATAAATGCAAAACATAACACACACCATGAGCACAAAACGTAACACACATCATAAACACACACCATAAACACAAAACATAACACACACCATACACACATCTATACACACCCTTGCGGACATGGATTGGATTTTTCAACAGGAACAATGTCTGTTTCCAGTGAGTACTTTTACTGGCCGGCCCTGTGCTGAAGTGAACCTGAAAACACACACATCACACTACAGCTCCGTGGATAATTTTACATTGTAACTACAACCACTTTACATTATAACTAAACCTTTTCACATTGATACAACAACCATTTAACACTATAATTTCATCCACTTGACATTATATCCACAACCACTTTACATTATAATTAAATCTTTTTACATTGATACAACCACCATTTTACACTGTAATTTCATCCACTTTACATTAAACCTACAGTCAGTGCGGAAAAATCCCACAATGTTTTTTTCTCTTCTTTTTTTGTTTGTTCATTTTCTACCAATAAGGGTTTAAACTCATGACATGTTAATCAGTGGTCCATTACATGACCACTCTGCTACAACAGGCATCTTCTATAAGATTTTCATCATCATCATGAGCCCTGCCACATGGCGTTGGCGATCATGGCCCTCCATATGAAACTGTCCCTTGTTGCTGCAAGCATGTCTCCCACCCTCCCTGTCCTCAGCCATCCTGCAAGTCTGTCCAATTTTTCTCCCTGGGTCTACTTGGTGTCCTCTTTCCCTCCAGCTTTCCTGTTGTGACCAGGTGCTCTAATTTCTCTTGCCTCAGAAAATGTCCTGTAAATGTTGCTTGTCTTTTCCTAATCTTCTTTATAAATGTTCTTCTTGTGTCTGCCTCTTTCAAGACTGTCTTGTTTGTTCTCTTTGCTGTCCATGGAACTCTCAACATTTTTCTTAGAAACCACATTTCAGCTGCCTCAATCTTGTTTTGACTTTGCGTGTTGACCTATAATATATTGTAAACTGTATTTCCGGGGCACAGATCTCTACCTTTAAAAAACAGGAGCAGCTGGTATACATGCTTCCGATTTCACACAATTTCTTACAGAGCGAGACATTCACATATGGATGCATGGCTGTAAGCATTTATATCATTAGTGCAGACAAGAGGCTTTGACAGTCTGACAGCCTGATGTTTTATAACAATTAACATTGCAAAAATAATACAAAAAGTGACTGAGTGTGAGAGTTTGGGTGAGGGAGAGAGAGTGAGTGAGTGAGTGTGTGTGTGTGTGTGTGTGTGTGGTGTGTGTGTGTGTGTGTGTGTGTGTGTGTGTGTGTTGTGTGTGTGTGTGTGTGTGTGTGTGCATGCATGTGTTTGTGTGTGTGTGAGTATGTGTGTATATGGCTGTGTCTGTCCATGTGTCTGCCCATGTGTGTGTGTGTGTGTATGTGTGTGTGTGAGCGCGCGAGCGTGTGTGTGTGTGTGTGCGTGCGTGCGTGCGTGCGTGTGCGTGTGTGTGCGTATGTGTGTGTTTGTGTGTGTGTGTGTGTGTATGAGTGAGAGTGTGTGTGTGTGTGTGTGTGTGTGTGTGTGTGTGTGTGTGTGTGTGTGTGTGTGTGTGTGTGTGTGTGTGTGTGTGTGTGTGTGTGTGTGTGTGTGTTGTGTGTGCGAGTGCATGCGTGCTTGCGTATGTATGTGTGTGTTTGTGTGTGTGTGTATGAGTGTATAAGTCTGTGTGCCTGTTCATGTCTGTGTCTGTCCGAGTTTGTGTGTCTACACGGATATGTTATGTGCGTATGTCTGTGTGTGTCTGAGGTCTTCATCTGTCTGTCTGTCTGCCTGTCTGCATGTCTGCCTGCCTGCTGGCCTGCATGCCTGTCTATCCATCTGTCTCTCTGTCAGTCTTAATGTGTGCGAATACGTGCAAGTAATTTCAAATGTGTGTGCCAATACCTGTTTAGAACATCCAGCCTCAAAGCCAATGTCGAAATAGCCAATGAATCCATGAAGTTCTCCATCTTTACAGCATGATACTGAGAAGGAGGACTTGAAATTGACATCTGTCAGTTTGCATGTGTTCACATCAAACTCCTGTAGAAGTACACACATACACAAAGATAGCAAGTTATAGCAATCAGAGTAAAGAAGTCCATTTGTGTAGCACAACAAGCCTTGTCCAAATATGATTGCTGTAGTCTATATAGTAACAGATCATACACTCAAAAAAATTCTTTTAAAGGGGTGGGCACATATCAGGTAGGCCTGCATACCTTACTGCAGTATGGACATAGTTTATGAAGAATAACAACAGATAACATGCAATCAAAATAACACCACTAGCCCACAAAGAATATATCTGGACAAAAAATGTACGAATCATTTCATGAATATACCTCTTTCATACACACACATACAATATATTGTACACGAACACACATGAACACACATGTGCAGATGCAGGCACACAGAGGCAGGTACACACACACACACACGCACACACACACACACACACACACACACACACACACACACACACACACACACACACAACACACACACACACACACACACACACACACACACACACACACACACACACACACACACACACACACACACACACACTCACACACACACACACATGCCACACACACACACACACACACTACACACACATCACACATGTGCACACACACACACACACACACACACTACAAACACACACACATGTGCACCACACACACACACACACACAACATACACACACACACATGTGCAGCACACACACACACACACACACACACACACACACACACACACACACACCACACACATGTGCACGCACACACACACACACACACACATGTGCACGCACACACACACACACACACACATGTGCGCGCACACACACACGCACGCACACACACACACACACACACTCATACATGCTGCTAATGTTTCCATCATTCTGAAGGTATCAGCTTAGTGTTTCATAGGTCCCTCACCCCTCCCCATTTGAAGACTGTGCCAATGCATAGGGTTTAGTGCAGGCTTAGGGAGTTTACCAGGTAAATGCAGGCAGCACATATCAATTTGTCCAGGTGCGATGAACCTCTTTTGGGATCAGTAATTCATATTCATATCTATTCACCTACCTTTCTTTTTGTCACAATGGATTTATCATGTGAAATTTGGGCTGCTTTTCTCGTTAAGAGTGTGTTGCCGCCGTGAAGACTTCAGAAAGACAAGATAAACTCACTGGCCTTCAACGGGAGGGACCTGGGAAATGAACCTATCTCTCCAACATTGTGTTGATCCTTCAAAAAAAAAAAAAAAAAAAAGAAAAAAGAAAGACTGTCACATTACCATCCTGGGACTGAAGAACAGTGCGATGGTACAGACCTCAGAAACCTCAACTTCCTTGCAGTTTACCTTATAACAATAAATTGTTCTTGCACAGCAGTATTCTCAAATCTCCACTGAACTCTCTGTTTATTACATATATTCAGATGTTTTAGTGAAGCACAGAGAACTCAAGCTGTTAGATGAGCTGATCAGATTCCACAGTGTTGTTGCACATTCTGTATCTTTGGTGGGTTCACAAGCTGGGTGTTTCATGTGTCCATAAGCCAGCCACTGACACGACTTACAGGATCTGTTATGTGCCTATTTGATATTCTGCATGCAAATAAACAAGGAAGGGGTTTAGGCACTGGTAGGTCTGCACACATGATGACCTGAGAGATGGGAAAAATCTCCACCCTTTACCCACCAGGTGGAGGTGTCAAGGTGGATAACACCCAGGACCTTACAACTGGATGTCTGATGTTTACCTGTTTGATTACTGCATGCTCCCTTTGTCACTGCTGAACAGGGTCAGGTACCCAATCACAGCTGGGTGGACTGGTGGCTGTAGTCAAAAAAAGGTGAAATTCGCACTCATTCAGTCAGGCTGGAGAGAGGGGAGCTCATCTCAACACCGACCAGTCCGCAAAGCTACCAGTCACCGTCGTGTAGTGGTTAGCGCAATGGACTGCCGACTGGAAGCTTGTGAGTTCAAATCTCCATCAGTCACTTCAAAAATCACTGTGGGATTTTTCATCTCAGACCAGCTCGTACCATGAGTCGGGCATGTATAGGCTTATTGGGAAGACTGGGACCACACAGTCGAGTCTCATCCACTTCACGGATGCATCATTGAGGGTGTTGCTCCAATCTTCTGACCAACACCGCAGGTGTCTGTATTTCTCAGGCCTGGTTGACGCCAGGTTACATTATGATGGTCAGCGTAGATTACAGCCCTGTCATGCAGTCTCAATCCTAGATGGAACTCCATAGCATCATGATTATCATCCTCATCAACATCATCACATTGTAAAAACTGTTCCAGCTTCTGTGGTCTTTATAGTGGTTAGAAAATGGGATGGGAAATAAAAGGTGAACACAACGGTAACCTCCCTGAGTGCGATGATCCTATTAAAAAAATATCAACAACAACAAAAAAAGTCTGCAAAGCTAGGATAGTGGAGACCAACATTCGCCTCAGATCCATCTCTCAAACTTACCAAAACATTGCAGCATCACATTTACAACAACAACAACAAACAACACCCTCCACAATTTCACCCTCACCTTAATGAAACAGGGTGTTGTCACCATCTTGTCCTCTCCTATGACCTCCACAGCCGTCTGTGTCATCACGTCGTTCTTCAGGCAGGACATCTTGAAACCATACACGTCATCCCAGAAATCCACTGCCCTGGCTCGTAACGCATCGTCACAAAACCCAGTCAGCCACATGGAACACTTGTCTGGATATACTGCAGACAACAATCACTATGTTCACATGGTTCAAATTACAATGCAAACATGGAATTTGTTCAGTGTGTATGTGTCATATATGTCAAGCTGTGTGGTTCACCTATAACTGCTGTTTTTTCATTGCTTTTTAAATATTACAGTGTACAAACAAAACACAATGCAAAATTGGAAAACTGGATCATGTATATGTTGACGTTTCTGCACAGCAGAGGCAAGTTCATCTTGTGAATTCACAGATGGTATATCATTTGAATATAGTCCACTTCTCACTCTGCCCCATGTCTTAAATCTTTCATGAATGTACAGTGGAAACCTGATATAACAGGGATGATGGGACCAAATCAAAATCCCTGTTATATCAGATCCCTGTTATATCAGATATCAAGGGAAATAAGGACTGATCAACTATCCCTGTGGAATTTCGAACTGACGGCAAATCTCTGCGAGCGATGCTTGCTTTTTCTTGACAGCCTGGATGATCTCATATTTCTTCTCAATTGAAAGGCATTTTCTTTTACGTTTGTTGTCAGCGGTGGCCATTATGAGCAATAGCAATGAGAATCAGAATCAGCAAGAAAGCTAAGAAAATAGAAAGATAAACAGTAGATCTAGGCCTAGATCTGGTCTGGTGTAAGTGTGCAGTAAGCTTACAAACTGAATGATGGCGCAGTCAGTCACTGACTCAGTGGCCTCAGGCCTACACGCTTGGGCGCGCATCACGCTCGCATTGCGAAGCATTCTTTCAGTGTACAGTACACAGTATACCAAGGCTAGCCTAGATCTAGATCTAGGCCTACTGCGTGGCGTGCTGAGTCTAGGCCTAGGCCTTTCTGCTGCAGAGCCCGTCTCGGCATCCCTGCTATAACCGATCGAGCCCTCTTGTCTCCCTGTTATTGCCGATAAGTTTTAAAGAGACAAAGAGGAAGAAAAAATGGGGATTGAAAAAAGCCCTGTTATATCCGGATTCCTGTTATAACCGGTCCTGTTATAAATGGTTTCCACTGTATAAAGAATATCATAATAAACTGTGTTTTCAAAAACAAAAGAACAAAAAAAATCCCTGTGTATTTCTCTTCATTACAGTTTTTGGTCTGATACTACAGTATGAAACGTAAGTTATTACAGTATGACTCAAATAGTGGTTGACATGTATGATGTGTGTGCATACATGTGCAGATCTGTCGGTCAGTCAGTCTGCCTGTTTGTTGGTCTGTCCACCTGCCTGTCTGTCTGTCCACCTGTCTGTCTGTCCACCTGCCTGTCAGTCTGTCCACCTGCCTGTCTGCTGACAAACCCACCAGTCTGTCTCAGTGCCTGGTGGTTATCATGTGACCAGTGTTACTCGTAATATTTAACACATTCCCGACTATAACGACCAATTTGTTGGTTGCACAAAATTCTGCATATGCACCACAATGGACGATTTGCTGGTTGTAACTACCACTTCCTGTTTTGCCTGTTGCCAGGGACAACAGAATAATGTAGGACTTCACCACGCAAGAGTGTCACTATTTCAGGATGAAAGTAACCTCTGAATTTCTGTAAATGCAACATTCTTTCGTTCATTTAAAATTATGACAAAGCAAACTTTTTACACTGGTCAACAAGTTTTAGCCGAAATCTTCATGGACGAACGTTGCACTGACAATTTGAGCAATGATTCTGAGAGTGATTTTCACCACAATTCAAATGAAAATGATGTTGAAAGCAGTGACAGTGATGTCCAATGGTGATGATGGTGATGACTGTTCACTATATGTGAACACCACAAGAAACAACAATCAAAACATTCATGCTGCTGATAAATGTGGGCGTAGTCAGACTGAATATGCAAATATTTAGTTATACGCAATAGATTTTTGTACAACAGATCAAGCAAAATATTTTAACACAATTTCATGAATCTATTCAGAACAAGCACGCATGAGGATTTCATGTCACACAAGCTGTAGCGTTGACTGCAAAAGTCAAAATTACTTGGTCTACGGGCAGCAAATTAAGCAGATACACATATGATTTGCAGTCAAAAATGTGTGAACAACAAGCATATTTAATAACAAAAATACACTATCACTGAATAATCAGCATGCTGCTGAATCAAAATGAGTTACTCAAATTACAAACTTCAAATCATTTATCATTTTGTTTTTTCTTTCTAAATCTAATCCTCTAAAATCAGCCTGCCTCCAGAATCTGCTGATCAGATGACCTTTCTCCAGCATGTGTCTATCCAATAAACTCTCTCCAACATGTGTCCTTGGCACACAACTAACACAGCTGGAGGAATCTGGTGAACAGTTCTGAAGTGCGTGTGCCCCAGAGAGTTAACAGAGAAGAAGATGGGTCAATTTCAAGTACATCTTGTTTTACCTACTGCCACTGTTGCAATCATCAATATAACTTGTTTAGATCTACATAACATGCCCATTAGCTTAGCTGTTAGAGCACCATGCTCCTGATATAGGTGTTGTGGGTTCAACCCTCTGGTGAGCTGAATCTTTTTTCAATCGCGGGCAGGTTGACTCTTCTGATAGAGCCCTGGATTCATGATTTGATATCTCTTGTTGAATCCCAGCCCACGATTTCTACACTCTGTTTGCCGCCCACATTGTGGTGGTGTCACCTTAGTGTTTTATTAGGTCCTTTCCCCACCCCTTCCCATTTCAAGACCATACCAGCATGTAGGGTTTTGCACAGGCTCAGGGAGTCTGCCAGGTAACTGCTGGCAGATCTGGGTGGAGCGCATGTGGAATTGTCCAAGTGCAATGAATCCCTGATGAACAATCTTCAGAAACTCCAAACTATCAACACAGACACACAGGTCAACTCAAACAAGATGAAAATCTGCACAGACACACACTTCGACCCAAACAAGATAAAAATCAAAAAACACACACACTTTAAGCCAAACAAGATATAAATCAACACAGATCCACACTTGAACAAGATAAACTCAAACCAAAAGAAAACTACCTTACCCCGACCACCATCAGCAAGATATTTGTTTCGTGCACCTATCACCGTGTCCAGCATAGACTCAAACAGCAGAAAGTATCCCATCCACTCTGAGACTATTACATCCACCTGCAAAAAGCACTGCATATTTACTAACAGCATCACACTAACATCACTGCTATCAGCATCACACTAACATCACTACTATCAGCATCACACTAACATCACTACTATCAGCATCACACTAACATCACTACTATCAGCATCACACTAACATCACTACTATCAGCATCACACTAATATCACTACTTAATAAATATCATGTCTGTTTGTATACAATGTGTGGATGAGGAATGAGAATTATGTGGAGGTGTGCGCAGTGTGGTGTGATGTAGCGTAGTGTGGCGTGGCGTGGCGCGGCGTGGTGTGGTGTGGAATGGTGTGCTGTGCACTGTGGTGCGGTGCGGTGCAGTGCAGTGTGGTGTGGAATGGTGTGGTGTGACGTGGTGTGCTGCGGCTTCGTGTGGTGTGGTGTGGTGTGGTGTGGTTTGAGTGGTGTGACGTGGTGTGCTGCGGCTTAGTGTGGTGTGGTGTGGTGTTGTATGGTGTGGTGTTGTGTGGTGTGGTGTGGTGTGGTGCAGTGTGGTGTGGCACGGCCTGGTGTGGTGTGCTGTGGTGCTGTGTGGTTCAGTGCAAGCCTGCATGACAACAGCAATATGGTATCTTTCCTACATCTCTTCTTTCCCATGACAAGCTGTGAACTCACCATCTGATCATCTCAAGTTCAATCCCAATCCCCAGCATTAAAAACTGTCTAGTTCACTGCTATTCTTAACCCTTTGGCTCCTGCACCCTATCCACTAACTGCAAAAATTCAATCCTTTGAATCTCTCACCCTATCCACCTGCCTCCTTCAGGAAGCTGGTGGATAGGATGAGAGAGTCAAAGGGTTAAGTTTTTGCTTTGCTAGCATGGTCGACAATGCAGAATTTTGGTGGACAGGGTGTAGAAGTCAGAGGGTTAATGTTTCCATCATATGGGTGGTGTAAGCTTAGTGTTCCCACACACACACACCACACACACACACACAACACACACACACACACACACAACACACAACACACACACACACACATACCACACACACACACACACACACACACAACACACACAACACAAAACACAACACACACACACACAGCACACACAGCACAACACAACACAAAACACAACACAACACACACAACACAACACAACACAACACAAACACAACACAACACAACAACACAACACACACACACACACAGGAACATCATAATAAACACCTTATCACAGGGTAATTTCACCAGGTCCATCCTGCCCTTGAGAAACTTGATGTTGTCTTCCAACCCATTCTCTCTGAAAACAGATCAAAATCACATCAAAGAAAACACACAAAATAAGTAACAAAACTGAACGTACTCATAACATTACAGGTTAAATCCACATGAGTTCAAAATGGCAAAACAAAGAAACTAACAAACCAAATAACCCATTAAATCCACGTAACTTCAAAACAGCAAAACAAACCAACCAACAAACAGCCTCAAACGTGTTCACTGCTTTACAGGTTATAACCAGGTAACTTCAAAAACGCAAAACAAACAAACAAATAAAACAACTTAACAACCTTGAACATTTTCATTTAATCAAAGATGAAATCTAGATAAGGTCAAGATGGCAACCTGATCCAGATCATAACCACACAAGTAAACACACTGACTTCAAGCATAATGTGTTTGCTGACTGTTTTCCCTATGCATTTTCGTTTTCAGTTTCTGTTGTTCAGATTTGGCAATAAACCCGGGTCCCATGTGCAGCATACAATGTACATTTCATGTATGTCAGAAAGATCCCCAAGCAACATTTTCATTATTGTTGTTATTCTTTAAAACCCAGCCAACTGCCCAGAGACATATCAAGGTCATAACCATCTGAAAACACATACATCTTGCTAACCCTGAAAAAAAACCAAAAAAAACAATTGAGTACACATATCAATGCATTCACGCACATAAACTCCCATCCAATTTATCATGCAGAGGGGTAAAAAAAAACTGAACACAAACATAAATATAACTAAGGACACTAAATTAGAAGTGTAAAGAGTTTAGTTGACCAAATTCTGCAGAAAATGTCACTTTCATAAACAAACAAAACTGCAAGCATTAAGAAAACCACAGCTGCATTTTCCCAGCCATTCTGACACCCTTTAGTTGCGAGCCAGCATCGCCTGCGTGTGCTATTTTTAGCCAGGCAGGGTCGACCAAAGTCCATCAGTGTAGCATGTCTTTGTGCTCCCGCACTAGTGATAAAGGGACGGGTGAAAAGGGTGTGGGGAGTGGAAGGGAAGGGGCGCGCTATTAATAGCCAGCAGAAAGTGGCCAAATAAAGTATCTCGGATTTGTGCGCCGTGAAACGAATGGATAAAAATAGGTGGCAATATACGAGGGAAACAAAAATCTTCAGTTGTTACAAAAAAATTAAATACCATTTAACCCAGAAACTCAAAATCCAATTGAAAATCCTACCTGGCAATATCCATGGCACTGTAGATGATGTCAGACTGGTCAACACCAATCACCAGACCAGCTCCTGCTTTAGCGGCAAACATTGACAGAATGCCAGTGCCACAGCCAATGTCCAGCACAGTCTTGCCTCGAAAAACTTCAGGGTTGCCCAAGATGAAGTCTCGGTAGCTCTCAGTACGCACCTTATCCTGTAAGAGCAGAATGGACATTACAGATTCTTGACACTGAAAACCAATGAAAGTTCCATCATAGTCTGCTTCTTAATTTTTTACAAGTCAAGTTTTACAGGCTCCATAAGATGTGCTTGTTCACACATGCACCCGCATGCACATGCACATGTGCTTGTTCTTTTCTTATTTTCACACACACACAGAACCTCGGCCTGTACAAATAACAGACAGGTAACAGAAACAGAAAAGAAAAAAAGGGAAACGACAAATGCAGACCCAAACAAAATAATAATGCACAGACAGAAAGAAAATGACAAAGACAGAGACAAAAAGAAAACAAGTACAGGGATACAGAATTACAGACAAGCAGACAAAGACACAAACAGACTGAGACAGAGCAATGCCAAAACACCTGAGTTAGCCAAACAGTGAGATACAGTTTCTGATGTACACACAGATACAGATAGAGACATGCCAAGCGATTGATACAGATTCCGAGATCAACTGAACAGATACAGCAAAAATCAGAATGCATATATAGAAGAATATACTTCTATGCAATGACTTCATGCACATACCCAAAATGCCACAATGGGCAAACAAAAGTACGAAAAGAAATATGTGCTGGTCAAGTATGTAAATGACCCACTTTGGATATCAAATGCCGATATCTACACCTGGTGGGTAAAGGGAAAAGATTTTTCTGATCTCTCGGGTCAACATATGCAGACTCACCAGTGCCTATCCACTTTCATGTGTATACGCATGCAGAATATCAAACATGCACGTTAAAGATCCTTTAAGTCATGTCAATGGCTGGCTTAAGGAAACATGAAAATACCCAGCATGCACGCCCACCAAAGATACCGACTCCTTCCTTCCTTCCTGTCCCTTAACCCTATCCAGGGTCGTGGGGGCTCCACATGGATGAACGTCGCACCGTCTGTCTCCACCTCTGTCTGTCATGAGCAAGGGTCTGGGTCATGGCAAAGCTTTTTCCTGTCCATTCGTCAATATTGTCCATCCACCTTTTTCTCTGTCTGCCTCTTTTTCTTCCTCCCTGAACTGTTCCTTGGAGTATTGTTTTTGATAGTCCGTTAGTTCTTGTCACGTGACCATACCACCGAAGTTTCCTTTTTCTTACTGTTGTCAGAAGGTTTTCATAGTTTTTGACATGCTGTGAAATTGTTCTTCGCACTTCCTCATTGGTAACGTGGTCTTTGTATGAGATGCCAAGCACTCTTCTAAAGCATCTCATTTCTACTGCCAGGATCTTCTTTTGCAGTTCTGCTGTTAGTGTCCATGACTCGCACGCGTAGAGAAAGATTGACAGGACCAATGCGTGCATTAGCTTCAGTTTGGAAGTGAGGGCGATGTTTTTGTCCCTCCAGATGGGCTTCAGTTTGGCTAGTGCTGCTGTTGTCTGTGCTGCTCTTGCAAGAACTTCAGTTTTCGATCCCTGTTCACTGATAATGGCTCCGAGATATTTGAACTGAGCCAAGGTTTCCAGCTCACTCCCGCTGACTGTAATTTTCTTTTCTATTGGTTTTGTGCTGTTTGTCATCAACTTTGTCTTTTCAGCACTGATCTCCATGCCATATCTGGATGATGTCTCGTCCAGGTGTTTCACCAGGTTGGCAAGTTCGTCTTCATTTCCAGCCAACCCATCGATGTCGTCGGCAAATCTCAAGTTGGTGATTGTCCTTCCTCCAATACTGACTGAGCCGTGATGGTTTTCAAGGGCATCCGTCATAATGCGCTCAAGGAAGATGTTGAACAAGGTTGGAGAGAGGAGACAGCCCTGGCGAACTCCAACTGATGTGTGAAACCAGTCCCCCACTGTGCCCTCAACAAGCACTGCGCTGCTCGCTTTTGCGTATAGCTGTGTGATGGTGTCAATAAACTTCCTTCCCATGTTGTACTTCCTCATGGTGGCCCACAGTGCTTCATGCCATACTCTGTCAAATGCCTTTTTGAAGTCGATAAAAACGTGGTAGATGTCCTGTTGGTGTTGGCTGTATTTTTCGCATAGGACTCTGAGATTGAATATTTGTTCTGTTGTGCTTCTACCACTGCGAAATCCCGCTTGTTCTTCAGCAATGATCTCCTCTGCCTGTGGTTTCAGTCTGTTCAAAATGACTTTCAGCATCACTTTGCTAGCATGGCTGATAAGGCTGATCGTTCTGTAATTCTGGCATAGTTGTAAATTGCCTTTCTTGGAAAGTGTGATGATTAGTGACTGGGTCCAAGGTGTCGGCCATTCTCCCGTCTGCCAGATTTTGTTGCAGATTTTCCAGAGGATGTCAGTCACTGCCTCCCCTCCATGCTTGATCAGTTCTGCTGGGATGTTGTCCACTCCAGCAGCTTTTCCATCTTTCAGCGATCGTATTGCTGTTTCGACTTCTTCGCGTAGAATAGGGTGGTCATCGTCATTTGTTGATTCCTGGCATGTAAGGACAGTTGAGTCATCCTGTGTCTGGTGGTTGTAGAGTTCAGAGCAGTATTCTGTCCATCTATGGATGATTTCTTTATCTTCTGTCAGGCACTTTCCTTGTTTGTCTTGAATGGTACTGATCCTTGCCTTTCTCTGTGTGGTGAGTTCTTTCACCACTTTGTACGCCTTTATGCTGTTGTTCTTGTTTAGGCTGTCTTCTATTTCTGTGCATTTATTTTGTATCCATCCTTCTTTGGCCTCCCTCATGCCTTTTCTGATTTCTTTGTTGATGTTTCTGTAGGCTAGGGCTCCGTCTGTTGTAGTTTTGACTTTCTTGATTTCTCTTCTTTTGTCACACATTTCAAGGATTTCGTCTGTAATCCAGGGTTGGGTTTTCCGGCGTTGTTTTCCTAAGAGGTCATTTGCAGTCTCTGTCATCACTGTGTTAAACTTGGTGGTCATTTCCTCCGCAGTTTCTTCTTGTGTGCTCAATGCTGCAAACTTTCCGCCTATTGTTGCTTGGAAGGACTCTGCAATGGAGGGGTCCTTAAGTCTGTCCAAGTTGAACTTCAGTCGGGTGTTCTTGGGCTTCTTGATCTTCTTCAGCCTGACCTTGAAGTTCATTATCACCAGGTCATGGTCACTACCCACATCTGCACCTGGAAATGTTCGTGTCTTGGCTCTGCAGATTCCAGATCTAAAACGGATTGGGACCAAGATGTAGTCGATCTGGTGGTTGGTCCCATTTGGTGCATGCCAAGTCCAGCATCGTGACACCTTGTGTTCACCAAGGGTGTTAGCCAGTGTCATGTTGTTGTATCCGGCGAACTCAAGTAGGCGCAGTCCTCGCTCGTTGGAAATTGCATTACAGGAGGGCCCACAATGGTTCTTCCAGTCTTTTAATGCATCAGCGCCCACCTTAGCATTCCAGTCTCCCTGAATGATAAGAATGTCTTTTTTGTCAACCTCGTCAATGATTTCTTGAAGTTGTGTGTAGAATTCCTCCACATCCTCATCATCATAGTCTGTTGTCGGTGCATAGGTTTGTATCGCTGTGATGTTGAATGGTGCTGCTCGGAGGCGGATGGAAATGAGCCTGTTGGATATTGGGCGGCACCCGAGTATTGAGTTCTTGACGTTCTTATTGACAAGAAATCCTACGCCGTGGATGTGTTTTTTCAAGTCTCCACTGTAGTACAATACATGTCCTTCCTCAGTTTGGTGTTCTCCATGATCTTTCCACCTGACTTCGCTCAGTCCAACTACATGCCAGGAATATCTTTCCAGCTCATGCATAAGTTCGTGCAATTTGCCTGGCTGTGCAAGTGTTCTAACATTCCATGTGGCGATGGTGAGAGTTTCTCTTCCTCGGATCTTTTTTGAAGAGGTTCCACCATAATGCTACCAATTTTGAAGAACAAGGTCTCCCAACAGTGTAAAAATCGCTACTCACAGTTCCGTAGCTTTCGATGGCGTTCTCGCCATCTTGTCAGCGCTCTAATGCTGTCTGCGTGAATCTCTACTCAGATCTCGCGAACATGGGATGAACCCAGTTCACGAGATCGAATCAGAGAATGGTACACCGGGGGCAGGGTGTAACGGCCCCGGTCCCTGTTGAGCGGGGGGTTGGTGGCTGCGATGTAGATGGCCTCCTTGACTCCTCGCTGGAACCACTTATTTTCTCTGTCCAGGATGTTGACATTGTCCGCACTGAATTGATGTTTTTCGGCGTGTAGGTGAGCTCCTACTGGAGAAGAGTCCCTCTTGTGTTCTGTTAGTCTCTTCTGAAGGGGGCGTTCAGTTTCACCGACATAATGTTGGTTACAGTCCTGGCAGTCTATTCTGTATATAATGCCAGCTTTGTCGAGTTTGCTGGTTTTGTCCTTGGGGGTGACCAGCTGGCTGCGTATGGTGTTGGAAGGTTTGGAATGTACAGCCACCCCCAGTTTTCTGATCTTTCTGGACAGAGCGTCACTCACACCTCCTACGTATGGGATGGTGATGTGTCCTTGCGCTGGTGTTGTTTCACTGGCTGTTGGGATGCGGTGTTGGATTTCCTGCCTCCCGGGCTGTTCCAGGCCCACTTTTTGTAGCCCGAGATGGTGAGCACTTTTTTCAGGTGGTTTGTCTCCTTGTCTTTTGCCTCTTGGGTACTGCATATGGTGTTAGCTCTGTGGGTAAGGGTTCGAATCACTCCCAGTTTGTGTTCAAGGGGCTGGTGGCTGTCGAACTGTAAATATTGGTCCGTATGAGTTGGTTTACGGTAGACCGAGAAGGATAGAATGCCATCAGTTCTGGTGATGAGGGTGTCCAGCATGGCTATGGAGTTGTTCTGTTCCACTTCCCTCGTGAATTTGATGGCTGGGTGTTGGTTGTTCAGATGTTCTGTGAACTGTTCGACCAGTTGCTGGGGGAGGATAGTCATGGTGTCGTCTACATAGCGCCCCCAGTATCGTGGTGGGGAGTGGAAAGAAGCCAATGCTTTCTCTTCAAAATCCTCCATGAACAGGTTGGCTACTATTGGGCTTACTGGGGAGCCCATGGCTGCTCCTTCTTTTTGTTGGTAGAATTCACCTTGGAAGGTGAAGTAGGTGGTGGTGAGGCAGCAGGACAAGAGTTCACATACGTCGTCCACTGTGAGAGATGTACGTTGGTGGAGGGTTTGGTCGTTTTGTAACCTTCGGCGTATGATCTCTATGCTTTCTTTCACTGGTACGCTGGTAAATAGGGCAGAGACATCATATGACACAAGGAGTTCATCATGAGCGAGGGTGTAGTTACTCAGTTTTTCCACTAGGTCAGCACTGTTGTGGATGTGATGATCTGTGTGTCCTACGAGAGGTGATAGGATGTCCGCCACAAATCTAGCCGTCTCATACATGATGGAACCTCTGGATGCGACTATGGGACGGAGGGGGACTTCTTTCTTGTGGACTTTGGGTAGACCATAGAACTTGGGGACGTCGGACACAGTTGGGTATAATTTCCTGTACTGTTCTAATGACAGGCGGTCCGTCTCTTTCAGGCGTTTCAGAGTGTCTTTCAGTTTGTTGGAAAACTTGGAAGTAGGATCTTTCTTGAGGCGTTCATATGTTGTAGTATCTTCCAGAAGTTTGCTTGCCTTCTCATAGTACATGGGTCTAGGCATGATGACTGTGGCACGACCTTTGTCAGCTGGTAGGATCATCGTGGCGTGTTCGTTCTTTAAATCCGCCAGAGCCCGTCTTTGGTCCGGTGTTAAGTTGGATTTCGGTAGTTTGGCCTGTTTCATGATTCTGACACAGTCTGATCTTAAGTGTGTGGCTTCTTCTGAATTAGGGCCAATATACCTGCAAGCTGTTTCAATGCTTGTGATGAGGTCTACCACTGGAAGCTTGTTAGGGGCTACGGCGAAATTTAGTCCTTTCTCTAGTACTTCCTGTTCTGGTTTAGTGAGTTGGCGATCTGATAGATTGATCACCCACCTCTCTTTGGTCTTTCTTTTTGTTTCTTCCGGTACAGGTGTAATCTCGCTTTTGTCATTCTGTTGTCTCCTGTTGTTTTTTGGTGCTAGAAGTTCGAATTTCTTTCGATGGCGTTGGCGTACTTTGTCCCATTCTATTCGTCGTGTGTTGTTTAGCCACTCTTTGATTTCGGAGAGCATAGCATCTGGTAGTGTGCTAGAGCTCAGTCTTTCCTCGAGGTCTTGGATTTTCCCTTCCAGACAAGTGATGCGGGTGTTGATTTGCTTGATGCGTTCGTTCATGAGTGCTCGTTGTGCCTGATTGATGATATTATTTGCTGCTGTTCCTTTCATCGAAGTTTTGATTTTTAGGCTGGTGGGAAAGACGCCGTGATGTTTGCAGTGCAGTGTGAAGTGTAGATGGTTCCTGAACTTCGCTAGGGAGCGGTGTAATTTCTCTGATTCACGAAAGGTAGTGATGATCGTCCGATCGTAATCGCGAATGAGATGTAGGGGAAGTTTCAACAGTTGGGGGGTAGACATAATGCTACCAATTTTGAAGAACAAGGTCTCCCAACAGTGTAAAAATCGCTACTCACAGTTCCGTAGCTTTCGATGGCGTTCTCGCCATCTTCGTCAGCGCTCTAATGCTGTCTGCGTGAATCTCTACTCAGATCTCGCGAACATGGGATGAACCCAGTTCACGAGATCGAATCAGTCGCATACTTGTCATCTCCGCCCTGGTGTCCAACGGAAGGCGCGGTCCTTGGTCCGGGCGACGACCGAGCCGGTATCAACATTGGTTTTTGGTTCATCATCATGTAGTGTGTCTTGGGCACGAATAGCCTGGCAGCGCCCATCCCTCTCCAGGCATAAAGATACCGACTGTGCAACAACATAGTGGAATGAGTCAGCTCGCTTAACAGTTTGAGTTCTCCACGCTCTACTAAACAGTCTGATTATGTCTAATGAGCAGTGAGTCCAAAGAAGTAAAGGAGAACAGCACTATATTAGAATTATTTATAAGCACATGGACAGATAAATAAACATTTATGACACATGCATAACTTGTAAAAATCTATACCTGAAGCATTTCAGTGATTTATAAGCAGATGGATAGATAAATAAGACACATTTATAACACATGCATGAATTATACAATTCTATACCTGAAGCATTTCAGCATGAATGTCAACATTGCCATAGCCAGAGAAGTAGTTTTCATCCTCTTCCAAGGACAGACTTTCTATAGCACTTTCAGCAGTACCACAGGAGGCCTCACCATCAGCAGCATCATGATTGTTGTATTTACGACTGGATGGACCCTCAGCCAGACTGCCAGCTCCTATCAGGGTCTGTGCTGTCTTCCTGTGGAAGTAGTATAATAAAACATATCATTACATGTAACTCAGCAAACGGTCTGTGCTGTTCTGAGAAAGTACTATAACAAAATATATCATTATATGTAACCGATGTAATATAATAAAATATATCATTATTTGTAACTCAGTGCGGGTCTGCACTGTCCAATGGAAGTAATATAATAAAATATTTCATTACATGTAACTCAGCAAGGGTCTCTGTTGTCCCATTGGACGTAATATAATAAAAGATATCATTATATGTAACTCAGCAAGGGTCTGTGTTGTCCTATGGACGTAATATAATAAAATACATCATTATATGTACCTCAGCGTGGGTCTGTGTTGTCCTATGGAAGTAATATGTGGCGGTGCACATGAAAATCACGGATAAGTCGCCAGTCGAGATTTCGCGCAACAGGCTGTGAAAGTAACTGACCCTAAACATATCGATGATGAAATTTTTGTATTTTAGGGTTCAATGGTGTTTTTTCTATTAAATTCCAAAGTATTATCAACAAATACAAGCTAAAACTATTTTAATTAAATATTTTTCTGTGGGATGTGATGGGAAATTAAGCAAAAGCAACGGACTAATTTGACCTACTTTGAACACGATTTTCATTGTAAAAACCAGTCGTAGTAAGTGAAAGGACACAACTTGTAAGTTGTAACTAGTCTCTAGGCCCTACTTTCACGGTCATTGTTTCTCTTCGTGTTGTATTCGGGCGTATTAATTCGATTTTTCAGGCGGTAGTGTGTTCAGAGCGACATACCCGTGATCAATTTTAACTGAAGCTCGTTTAATCATTGCTACAATTATATCCTTCTCTTTTAATTTCTTTGAAAACTATCATACATTTCCTGTCAAAGTCTGAATTTTTTTCGCTCTACGTTTTTTCTACAAGCCGCAATAATTACAGAAAGTGAGTGACCCCCAACTGTGTGTGTTGTCAACACACGAGTCGAAGCAAAACAATGGCGGCGCGTCGGAAAGTGTCGAGCGCACAGCTCTGTAAAATGTTGTCGGAAACGGCTGATTTCACTTCTCCAGAATTAGTTGAAGCAGTGACAGACTACTTTGGAGATGACAGACAGTCAGAAATAGATTCCAGCAGTGATGAAGAGGATTCTATGCCCATGCCGAATGGTTTTGAAGACGAGCACATGGAATCTAGTTCTGGTAAGTAGGCCTACTGTTGATGTCATGTCATGATTGCTTTCACTTCGAAAGTTTATTTGGTGTGTTCATAACCTTGTATGAATTACTGGCGAACTAGAATTATTATCATGAAAGGAATAAGTCGTATCCATTTGATTTGTGTAAATTATAATGTAAGTAGACCCAAAATTCATAAAAACAAGTGATCTAATTTGGTAATGCTGATGCTATTTTTTAGCCGCAGACTGACAAGGCAAAACCGAAAGCTGGAAAACCCTCTTGTTTTCACTAGGCTACCAAGTGCTGCACCATCACAGATTATCAATAATTATGGCATGCTTTCACACTTGATTAAGTATATTTGACATTGTCATGCTAAAGGCCTATTAACATTTATTAAATTAAAAAAAAAAGTTTCTTTGTTTGATTTTCATTGTCAGTGGGGGGTGGGCAGTGCTGTACATAATCTGTGTGTGTGTGTGCATGCACATAAACATGTGTGTGTGTTGTGTGTTGTGTGTGTGTGTGTGTGTGTGTGTGTGTGTGCATGCACATAAACATGTGTGTGTGTTGTGTGTGTGTGTGTGTGTGTGTGTGTGTGTGTGTGTGTGTGTGTGCATGCACATAAACATGTGTGTGTGTGTGTGTGTTGATGTGCATACATGATTACAGTTTATACATGAGTGCATGTGTGTATTTTTGTGTGTTGGTGAGCATACATGATTAAAATTGTGTATACATGTGTGTGAATGTGTGTTGATAATTTATATTTAATATTATCAGTTTCATATTGTAGATTTGTACAAGGTGTGCATACTGTTTGTTTTCAGCTGATGACCCAGACGAGGCTGAGGGTGACATGATACGTCCACCAGTCATTTTCAAGGCGGACACTTGTAACACTAATAGTGAATTTGACGATGGAACAGCCTGCTTCAGTGAGAACGCTGGAAAGCCTGACCCAAAGCTGTCTGCTCCCTTCCAGTGTGCATGTAAGCTGAATGATAAACAGCCTTGCTATCTGCAGTTTAAGTCAGAAGAGCTGTGCGAATTACGTATGCATCACCTGACAATGACAAAAGAAGAACTGGACAATGCCATCTTCAGCCAACTGAAGGCGTTTCTTCAAACTGGTCCAATGACGGTGAATACAAAGCGTCGGCAGAATACTCCAAGAAAGAAGTGCCGCAGTCAGTACATGTTGAATGGATTCAAAATATGCCGTGAATTGTTTCAGTATGTCCATTGCATTGGGAGTCAGAAACTGGACCACTTGATTAAACATTATAAAGAAAATGGGTTGACCCCAAGGCAACATGGCAACACCAACAGAAAGCCTTATAAGGCCTTAACATTTGAGGAACAAAAGAAGGTAGTAGACTTCATTTCGAATTACGCAGAAGTGCATGGAATCCTTCTTCCGGGTCGAATCCCAGGCTACCATAGAGATGACTTGAAGCTGCTTCCCTGTTCATCCACTAAAACTGCTGTGCACAAAGAGTATTCTGTTGCCTGTGATGCCGATGGTGGACGCTGCGTTTCAAAACGTACGTTCTTATACCTGTGGAAGAAACACCTTCCTGACATCCTGCCTATGAAGCCTAGGACAGACCTTTGCTGGCAATGTCAGAGAAACAACTATGCACTGCAGCAAATGAAGTCATTAACCATGACTGACACTCAGAAGATGGAACTGGCAACAGCTGCAGTTCAACACCTTGCTGCAGCAAACAGAGAGAGAGAGGAGTACAAGCTTGTTGTTGCCAGAGCAAAGGTAAGTTGCTGTTTTACTTATAAATTCAATAGCATTATCACAGTTAGGGATTCCAGGGTGTCCCTTTATCATTACAGTGTGTGTGTCTGTCAGGTTGTACTCTGTGTTTGTACATGTATGTATGTGTGAGTGTTTTGAAATGATACATGTATTAAGCACAGAATTATAGCAATAAAATGTAGCATTCTGATTCACATTATCTATGGTTGGAGTATTGATTCTCATACACATTATCATACCAGTTCACCATACATGTTAATCTAAATTAACACACACACACACACACACACACACACACACACAGAGATACACACACACACACACACACACACACACACACATACACACACACACATACACACACACACACACACACACACACACACACACACACACACACACACACACACACAAACAATACAGGTCATCATGCATGCACAAAAAATTTTAATGTAAATTTACACACACACACACACACACACACACACACACACACACACACACACACACACACACACACAACCAGGTGAAAACAAGACATGAACTTGATGAAGGAAAAACAAAACCACAGCTTGCAGTTGCACTGTTGCAGGAGGAGCTGAAGACTGCAGGACTGGACCGACTGGAGACACCAGGAAACAACACAGCAGCCTGCTCAAGGGACATCATGGCCCACTACAGTTTTGACTTTGCACAACAAGTCCATTATCCTTCAGACCCCCTGCAGCCCGGTCCGGTGTACTTTAAAACACCTAGAAAATGTGGTGTCTTTGGCATGATGACAGAGGCCCTCCCACAGATGGTTGTGTTTCTCCTTGATGAAGCAATGGAAACAGGGAAGGGAGCAAACACAGTGATTTCTTTTGTGGATTTTTTCCTGGAAAACTATGGGTTAAAAGAAGCATCGTGCCATCTCCATGCAGATAACTGTGCCGGGCAAAATAAGAACAATGCCATGTTGCAATATTTGATGTGGCGTGTCATGACTGGCCGTCACAAGGTCATCACACTATCATTTCTCTTGGCAGGTCACACCAAATTTGGCCCTGATGCCTGTTTCGGGCTCTTCAAAAGAAAATTTCGCCGGACAAGAGTGGACTGTCTGAATGACATCTCAGAAGTGGTGTCATCTGCATCGCCATCTGGTATTCTAATACCACAGCTGTGCGGTGACCAAGACGGGAACTCTCTGGTTCCTACCCGTGACTGGACTGAATACCTGAATCAGTGGTTTAGAAAGTTGGTGGGGCTGAAAAAGTACCATCACTTTAAGTTTGAAACCAATGAGGATGGGAAGCCTCAAGTCTGCTGCAAGGAGTCTGCAGACGGACCAGTGCAGGTTTTCGAACCACTGAAACAGCCCACTGCCCTGCCTGATGATCTCCCGCCTATCATTCGTCCGAGTGGTCTCAGTGAACAAAGACAGGAATACTTGTTCTCTGAGATCAGGGAGTTTGTACACCCAGAGAAGAGAGACCTGGTCTGCCCTGAGCCTATCAGCCTCAAATTCTCTGCCAAGGCCACCACATCGCAGTCCCTGCCTCCTTCCCCCCATCTGTCCAAACCATCCACCAGCCAGGCCACCCCACCATCCTCTTCCAGGACTCCAGGCAGGCCAAAGAAAAACAAGAGAGGACCTAAGAAGAAAACAGTCGTGTGATTTGTTTTTTTGTGCTGATATTGTTGGGTTTTTTCCTTGTGGATAAGTAGGGATGTGAGACTGAAATCAGTGAAAAGTGAACATACCCTGAGACCATTTCTGGATCTTCTTTCTGGTGCTGTTTTTGTAGGAATAAGGATACCTGATCATAATTTCAAGTTGGTGACTCATAATACTGCTATGTTGAGTTTCTGTGTTGTATCAATACCTGTCTTTCTTCAATTGATATTACTAACATAATACCATAATTTTAATAAGCAAATGTGTCATCAGAGGTTACAAACAAATATACATACAAACTAACACATACAGATTAAAATACATTTACACATCTATGTTTCCTGAAAATTTGGAGTGATTCTGAATTATAGTTATTTTTCCACAAATTTTTATGTAAAAGTTTGAAACGCTTCTGCGTTTTCAACATTTTAAGCCCAATGAGCAAGGTACTGGGATGATTTTTATATTAAATAGCAATTATCTGGTGAAATTGAATGAGTTACCAAGGTTCTCTGAGTTATTCTTGTTATTTTGGTATCACCCACTTACTTAGAAAAATTCATATAACAAAATTAGAGCTAAATGAAAATTTGTAATTTTAAAACATGATTTTCTCAAAAGTAGGTCACGGTCATCTGGGAACTTTAAATGCATGTAACTTGGAATCTAATAAAGATAAATGAAATCTGTTTTTTGTGTCTTATTTAGAATTATTTCTTCTTTCAGATAGCATATTTAGCTCATTTTTTGAAATTTGACCATTATCCATGATTTTCATATGCACTGTCACATATAACAAAATATATCATTATATGTAACTCAACGTGGGAAAACCCCAACTACAGATGCAACCAGCCAGTCATAGCTATGACTGAAAATACCTGGACACAGTCATAACTGGGTCCACTGATCTTGCCAAATTTCACATCATTAAATGACTTCCGCACCCTATCCACCATCTGCAAAAATTGTAACCCTTTGATTCCTTCACCTTATCCACCAGCTTCCTGCAGGAAGCTGGAGGATAGGAAGAGGGAGTCAAAGAGTTAAGTTTTTGCTTTGCTAGCATGGTTGACAATGCAGGATACTGGTGGACAGGGTGCAGGAGTCAAAGTGTTCACATGTAATTTTCAATTTTCTTTTTTTTTTCTGTGTTAAAATGTAATTTTTGATTTTCAATTTGCCAAAGTTTAACCTATCTTATTACTGAAAGCACCATCAAAACAAATTTTTCATTAAATATTTCTTTTTTTTTTTCAAAATTTTATGAGTGTATTACTTCCCTTGTCAAAATCACACATACATATTTTATTAAATTCATACGCATCTGACTATAATGAATAAATCAACTCTGCTTTTTGCACATTAACCCTTTGACATCTGCACCCTATACACCACCAGCAAATATTTAACCCTTTAACTCACTCACCCTATCCACCAGCTTCCCGTCAAGGTGGCACATAATATAGCAGGCAGATTTGTGGACACAATGTAAGAAAGATGACTACAATTTCTAAATCAGAAATTAACCCCTTCACTACTCACCCTTTCAGCTATAATATATACAGTGTGCTGAGAAAATGTTAAGGAAAACTGAAAAATTACACCTACAGTTTTTATCCTCCAATATTTCCAAACCATGACAGATAACACCTTAAAAGTATACATCAAACACAACAGAAATGAATAAAGATTCTTTTGTGTAATAACATAATTTGCGATTTATAATTTACAAATACTGAACACGGTTTTCACATAAGCATATGGGGAGAGACTGACAATCTTCATCATCCAGCTGTACTTCTTCCAGACTAAAATCCGGATAACTGGCATTAACCTTTGAGTCTCTCATCCTATCCACTAGCATCCTGCTTTGTCAACCATGGCAGCAAAGCAAAAATTTAACCCTTTGATTCCCTTACACCATCCACCATCATCCTGTAGAAAGCTGGAGGACAGAGTGAGGGAATCAAAGGGTTAAATTTTTGCTGGTAGTGGATCAGGTGCAGGAGTCAAAGGGCTAAGTTCAGGAAGTTCACCTTCATCACTACCAAAACCTTCATCACTACCAAAAAAATCATCACTACTAAAACCTTCATCACTACTAAAACCTTCATCACTACTAAACTAAAGCCTTCATCACTACCAAAACCTTCATCACTACTAAAAACCTTCATCACTACCAAAACCTTCATCACTACCAAAACCTTCATCACCACCATCAGCATTTTGAAGCACTTCTCTTAAATACTTCCTTAAGTGTAAACATCTGTATTTGCTCTGCTCTTGCAGCCACACAGTACAACTGTGTTCACAAAAATTTCTGTAAGTTTCCTGAACAATATCAGTAATGATGCAAGTATGTGAGCTTGCTGTGCTCAGGAAAGAAAGAGCTGTCTGGGGAATTATATTTTCTACCTTAGCAGTCAATACTTTTGCAATGCTGAGCAAGCATTAGCACTCCTATCTCTGACATGCAGCGTATGTCAACAACACATTGGTGATTATGAAGTCATGACCTGTCACACTTCAACAAACCAGCGAAGGGGTTAAAAACAAAAAGAGAGGGAGAGAAAGACGCAAAAGACAGAAAGGAGACAGCGGAAGACAGCAAGAAAGGGGGATGTCAGACAAACTTATCAACAAGAGTGATTAGAGCAAACAAACAAGAGGTAGACAGTGAAAGAAAACCCACAGGTGACAAACTGACAAAAAAAAAAAAACATGTGACACACCTGACAAAGAGACAGAGACTGACAGAGACAAAGACAGAAAGTTACAAACACACTGAAAATACCCACCCATAAACCCCTGGAATTTGGAAACCTAAAATGTTTGTCCTTTGCGCTCAATAAACTTTTAACTCAGTTTACTAAGTTACTAGAATGTGTGATGATATATGATGCTTTTAAAGTCTAAATCTATCATCTCATCTAAATGTTTCTTCCCAATCTCATAACTTTCAAAAGAAACAAACAAAAATTAATTTATCATCTTGTCTAAAGTTTTCTTTCCAACAATCTCATACCTTTCAACAGAAACAAACAAAAATCAGATAAAGCATAAACTACTAAAAGACTCTACTAAGGCGTCATTTTTCACCTGATGGTATTCAAATCACCAACGGCCCTCTGCAGGTCATCAGCAAAGGCAGACGCTTTAGCTTCAGCATCGTTCATCCGTTGTATCAAAGCCTGTAGCTCACTGGCCTTTATTACGACCTCCTGGTCACATGCTGCCCCTGAGACACCTGTTGCTCCTGCCCCCATCTTCGCCACCTCACCAGCCAAACAATCTTCAGACTCGATGTCTAAACGGAAACAGACAATCACAATGCACCAACGAAGTAAGACATTTATGAATTACATGCCAAAAGTCTTCAGATTATGAGTAATCATGAAACCACAACACGCTTTACAGACAATACTTCCTTTGTACGTGTAGGGAAACCACTACCAACTTTATCATAATGGTGGAAAAAACAATGATTTATCAATTCAAGACATATCATTACAGAAATTAACAGTCAAGAAATTCCAAATCATATTATTCACACAATCACAGTAATACCAAAGATACAGTAACATAAGAGTATCAGTCACAGTACTACCAAAATACCAAAACACAGAAGCACAGTACTACCAAAAATACCCAAAACAGAATAATATTCATACAAACCAGTCATACCAAAAGACACCAATAACACAATATCTTTCATACAAACCACAGTAATACCAAAGACACCAATAACACAATATCTTTCATACAAACCACAGTCATACCAAAAGACACCAATAACACAGTATCTTCATACAAACCATTATCCAAGCACCATACAAAATCTTTCATACAAACCAGTCATACCAAAAGACACCAATAACACAGTATATCTTTCATACAAACCACAGTCATACCAAAAGACACCAATAACACAGTATATCTTTCATACAAACCACAGTAATACCAAAGACACCAATAACACAGATATCATTCACACAAACCACAGTAATACCAAAGACATCAATAACACAGAATATGTTTCACATAAACCACAGTAATACCAAAGACACCAATAACACAGAATATCATTCATCATTTCATGCAAACCACAGTAATACCAAAGACACCAATAACACAGAATATCATTCATCATTTCATGCAAACCACAGTAATACCAAAGACACCAATAACACAGAATATCATTCACACAAACCACAGTAATACCAAAGACACCAATAACACAGAATATCATTCATACAAACCACAGTAATACCAAAGACACCAATAACACAGAATATCATTCATGCAAACCACAGTAATACCAAAGACACCAATAACACAGAATATCATTCATACAAACCACAGTAATACCAAAGACACCAATAACACAGAATATCATTCATGCAAACCACAGTAATACCAAAGACACCAATAACACAGAATATCATTCATACAAACCACAGTAATACCAAAGATACCAATAACACAGAATATCATTCACACAAACCACAGTAATACTAAAGACACCAATAACACAGATATCATTCACACAAACCACAGTAATACCAAAGACACCAATAACACAGAATATCATTCATACAAACCACAGTAATACCAAAGACACCAATAACACAGAATATCATTCACACAAACCACAGTAATACCAAAGACACCAATAACACAGAATATCATTCACACAAACCACAGTAATACCAAAGACACCAATAACACAGAATATCATTCATACAAACCACAGTAATACCAAAGACACCAATAACATAGAATAATATTCATACAAACCACAGTAATACCAAAGACACCAATAACACAGAATATCATTCATACAAACCACAGTAATACCAAAGATACCAATAACACAGAATATCATTCACATAAACCACAGTAATACCAAAGACACCAATAACACAGAATATCATTCATACAAACCACAGTAATACCAAAGACACCAATAACACAGAATATCATTCATACAAACCACAGTAATACCAAAGACACCAATAACACATTATATCATTCACACAAACCACAGTAATACCAAAGACACCAATAACACAGAATATCATTCATACAAACCACAGTAATACCAAAGACACCAATAACACAGTATATCATTCATGCAAACCACAGTAATACCAAAGACACCAATAACACAGTATATCATTCATACAAACCACAGTAATACCAAAGACACCAATAACACAGTATATCATTCACACAAACCACAGTAATACCAAAGACACCAATAACACAGAATATCATTCATACAAACCACAGTAATACCAAAGACACCAATAACACAGAATATCATTCATGCAAACCACAGTAATACCAAAGACACCAATAACACAGAATATCATTCATACAAACCACAGTAATACCAAAGACACCAATAACACAGTATATCATTCACACAAACCATAGTAATACCAAAGACACCAATAACACAGAATATCACTTATCAGCCACAGTACTACCAAAGACACCAATAACATAGAATGTTATTCACACAAACCACAGTAATACCAAAGACACCAATAACACAGAATACCATTCATACAAACCATAGTACTAATACCAAAGATACCAGTAACACAGAATATCACTTATCAACCACAGTACTACCAAAGATACCAATAACATAGAATATCATTCATACAAACCACAGTAATACTATATAATACAAATACCAAACATACCAACAGTACTCACCAAACTGGAGTAGGGAATCCTCAGGATCATCTGGCATCAGGAAACTGTCATCGTTCCACGGACATGATGCAGCACTGTGAACTGGATGCAACTCTTTGAGAGTGTCTGGTGTGGGATGCTATTTTCAATGAAAAACACTACCATATCAGTTATCACCGATCAGCATACTTCATATTCAAATTTCACATTTATATTCATATTCATTTCCTTTTGTCACAATGAATTTACCATGTGAAACTTGGGCTGCTCTTCCTGCTGGAAACCATCACCACAGTGCAGTGCCACCCAAATTTTCTTTTTTTCTTTTTTTTATTTTACCAAGACATCAGAAAAGCAAGAAGGCTAATTGGCCTTTAAAGTGTAAGGGGAGGGATCTGAGAAATGAACCTATCTCTCTAATATTTTATACAGGGAATCCAGGCAAATGCCCTATTCTTCGTGATTTTCACCTTTAGGTGTGCAGCCAGAAGGCACATGGGTCCAACATGTTTTTCATCCCCTACTGCATTGAATACAAGTTTTTATATTTGATTTAATAAAAATTGATAAGTGCACATGTAGTTAATACAAACGGTAACTAAATAAATGAATTAAATGATCTCAGTCAATAATTCTTAATATTTCATTTATATATTTTCATAAATTTATATATTTCTAGATCTAACACTATAACAAACAAAACATCTGACCCTTCTTAATATTTTATACACTTTAACCCTTTGACTCCCTCACCCTATCTGCCAGCATCCTGCACTGTCCAGCACTATGACGGCAAAGCAAAAACTTAACCCCTTCACTTCCTCACCCTATATACCAGCTTTCTGAAGGAAGCTGGTAGTTAGGGTGAGGGAGTGAAAGGATAAGTTTTTGCAGTTGGCGGATAGGATGCGGGAGTGAAAGAATTAACATATTTCTGTGTCTAATAATAATAACAATGATAATGAACCACACACACACACACACACACACACACACAGTGACATACACAGACACACACAGACACACACACAACACACACACACACAAAAACACGCACACAAACACACAAACATACGCGCACACACACACACACACAAAATAATCTCTTTCTCTATCAGTATCACTAGTATCAGCACTGACTGTGGCAACACAAAACAGAAGGAAACGTTAAATAAGTTTCTGTCTTTCCAGTTCATACATTTATAAGTAAAACTTTAATATTATATTCATAATTGACTTTTATCTTCTCTAAAGTTCATATTAAACAAGACAACAATAACAAAACTTTAAAAGAGAAATGACAACTGTTTCCTTACCTGTTTTCTGATGAAGTTGATTAGTTTGATATATCCAATACAGTCCAAAGACCACCGCCCACAAAAGGAAGGAACACAAAAACCATGGTTGCTGACACAGTGTGAAAAGACCTCTCTTGCCGAGTTCAAAATTATCTCACAAAACAAACACTTGACTGGCCCTAGGAACAAGTCGTCATTTCCATCTCCCACTTCATCGTCCCCATCATCCCATCCAACATCATCTCTGTCATCATCTTCTTCAAGGTCCATGTCCTCATCCACAAGAGCAGGAACATCAAAATCACCTGCACAAAGCACTACAATACAATCAATGCTGAATGCTCAGACCGTTTACTTTTTTTACAAACATGTTTTACTAATTGCAGATTCTGAGAATACAGAACCAGTTTGGAGAACAACCGTATGTATTTCATTAATGGTATCTTTCTGTCACCATCCCATATAAATAAATTCAGGGCTGAGATTATTGGCAGGAGCTAGACTCAAAAAAGTATTACTTGAGTTCTTGAAAAGAGCAGACAATATCTGCATCAACAAAGTTAACACAGCAACTGTTCAAAACATGACTGATATCATCAACATTGGCACTGATTCTAAACACACTAGAAAATTATGTCATTGACTCTGGCATAATTGCTCTTGTACAGCATTATTCTCAAAACCGGTTTGGACTCACTGCACATATTTCATTATTTCTCTATGGATATTCAAGTGAATCTTGCACGAACATCTTTTGTTTGATCTGCTTGAAGTCAAAAGGCTTTACTGTGCCAAGGTGCAACCTTTGATGCTACATGTGACTACAGGAGCATGGATATCACACACACTGATCAGCTGACAGACGAAATGATTTAAAACTAGCACAAGATTTTGAATTTATTATGCCCATCATTTTATTTTTCTAAGTCTATCCTCTACCCTTGATACATAAAAAAAAAACACATGCGCACACACACACACACACACACACACACACACACACACACACACACACACACACACACACACACACATACACCATCCACCCACCCACACACACACACACACATACACACAAAAATAATCTCTTTCTCTTTTCTATACATCACTTACGCCGTTACGGTAAAGTTTGCCCATCACTTTCTTCTTCACTTTCTTTCTATTTGTCTGTTTCATTTCATTGAATTTCTATCATCTCTTATCAAAAAAACAAAAAAGCCCCCAAACTATTTCATGCTGCATGAATTTGTAGTTTGTTCAAGGTTTCATTGCACTTGGACAATTCCATATATATATATATATTATATATGCCCTCTACCCAGATTTGCCAGCCATTATCAGACAGATTCCCTGAGCTTGTGCAACTGCAAAACTCTATCATCTATGTGCTGCAAGATGTTGAAATGGAGAGAAGAGAGCTCAGACTTATGAAACCCTAAGCTGATACCAGCAGAATGATGGAAACATTAAGACAGGCAGCGAACAGGACAGTTTTGAATGTTGCAGGCTGGGATTGAACTCCAGATATCAAATTTTGAGTCCATGGAAAAGAACCAAAAAGCCCAGAGAACAGGATACATGCATCGACTGGAGTTTGCATACAGGTCTATGCTTGCATATATTCTCTCTCTCTCTCTCTCTCTCTCTCACCTCTCCACACACACACACACACACACATACATATCTCTTTTTTCCCCCTTTTTTTCTAAGTTTCTAAGCACTCCGATTTTCTCAGATGCATGTATGTGTGCCCATTGTTCTGCTCTCTCTGTGTAGGCTGTATGATGTTGTATATATTCATTATTCTACATTCTCCACCATATGTTTGGGTTCTCCCACATTTCCACAAGCCACTGGATCATAGTGGATGCCATCATGATTTACATGATCTCAAACATGCACATCTGATGCTCTGTGTGTGTACACAATAATATGTATGATATGAAAGAGGCCCATGTAACAACAGGTTTGCACATATAATGATATATATATGTTGATCTGTCCTTAACCAATGAGGCAGGAGGCACCTGGACAATATCAAAACCAGACCTTTCAGTCAGACAACCAACATCTTACTCAGCAGACCTGAGGCTACACTATAGTATAACGTCCCATTTCAAGTGATACTCAAGCCAAAAAGCATCAAATGTTCAATACACATTACACTAAACCAAACGCCCTCACTAAAACTTAAATTTTGCAATGAAAGTTACTAAACTCTTCAAAATACTAAAGCTATCAAGAATCCTTAAACCTACCACAATGCCAGACAAACATCTCCACCATTAAAAATGTGGACAGACAATGAATGAGGGAGCGGTTGCACGCTAACTCAGTAACTGGCTAAGTTCCAAGTTCAGAAGTTGTGTGAGACAGTTTCAAAGTATGAATATTCATCCGATTGGCGATCATGATGGGAGATCGAATAATTTCATTCACAAAACTGAAACATACATGTTTATGCAATGCAATAATGATAATAATCAAATAAGTCTACTGTAAAGGAGACGACGTTCCATATGCTTTTTGTTGTTTCTTCGCACGTGCTTACCTTCTGACGCCATTTTGATCCAAAGTCACAACAACATCATCCGGTTCAAAGTTGGCTGAAAGGAACGGCTTACGTCTTCTTACCCCAAAATACCAAACACGTCAAAATGAGCTAGCTCTCTCTCTCTCTCTCTCTCTCTCTCTCTCTCTCTCTCTCTCTCTTTCTCTCTCTCTCTCTCTCTCTCTCTCTCTCTCTCTCTCTCTCTCTCTCTCTCTGGTAGGTATAAGAAATAACAAAAACAAAACAAAAAGTCAAAAACAAAATAAAAACAAAAACAAAAATAATCTGAACAATTGTGTAAATCTGATGAAACTCAGAACTCATTAAAAAAAATTATTTGTCACCCAGGAGTCATGACCAAGATGCGGTCCGGCCTCCTTAGACTAGAGTGTCAGGAGTTAAGGGCCGAGACACTTGCTTGACGGGGGTTTCTCCTCTGAGGACCTTCTGCTGTCCGGTTCTCCACAGAGTTTCTTTCAGCTGTCACAAGGACCAAAGAAAAGGATGACATGTATTGGTTGTAATAAGCTGGGTTAAAGATCAAAGGTGAGCGATTTCTGACACACGGAAACCTGATCAACGGAATGATCTATGAAGCCGAAAAACAACACATAGATGACAAAGTCACCAGCTCAAATTCTTTCAAAGAACTTTCTCAGCTGACTGGCCAGATAATGTGTGCAACACTAAAGATGTATATCCAAACAATAATCTATTCAAATGCCTCTCTGGAAAATTAAGTGATTTCTTTGTGATTTGTTTGAATAAAATTGATAAGATAAAATTTCAGCTCCATCTAATAGGGATCTATATTCCTTTGACACCCGTGTGTGTGTGTGTGTGTGTGTGTGTGTGTGTGTGTGTGTGTGTGAGTGAGTTCGTTCGTTCTTTAATTTAACGTCTTTTCACTATAAGTGATATTAGACGGGGAGGGGGGGAGGGGAAATTATTAAAAAAAAAAAAAAAAAAAAAAAAAAGTGAACAAAATAAAATGTAGAACGATAGTTGGACGGGTTGGATTTGGGCAGAGGGAAGACAGAGGAAAAAGACATTAGCAGGTGGGGGAACAGTAAAATGGAACGAGAACTTAACACTAACAATTAACTTCAATAACGTGAAGGGAAATTGTAACACTAAAATACAAACCGAATAAAGTTAAAGTAATGCATTAACAGGACTGTGAACTAATGATTCTGAAATTCTAACTAACAACGTTTGATCTGATGTAATTTTCTGGAAATGATTTTCAGAATACTTTTCTTGAGTAAACATTTTCGGTAAAAAAGAACGTAGCATTTTGCAGTAGAATAAACAGTGAAACAGTGTGAACTGTTCGCCGCAAATACACTTGACATTTTTACAATATTTTGTTCTCAATGCGTTTAGCTGAATACGAAAACAAACAGCAACAATCGATCTCAAATGATACATAGAAGAATACTGCAATTTTTTACATACATTTTGAACGGTAAGTTTTATCATTTGTTGTGACACAAACTGTTCATCTGAATGTTCAAGAAATCGAGTCCATGAGGCTGATTCGAGCAAGTTGCAAGCTTCTTTTACGGAGCTATGAACATGTAATTCTATAGCATTATCAGCATTCTGGGCGCCTTGCTTAGCTGCTCTGTCAACTACTTCGTTGCCGTGAAGACCAACATGAGAAGGCACCCAGCATAAACTGATATCTGTACCTTTGACCCTTAAACGATGTATAAGATGATTTGCCTCAGTAATTAAATCAGGTCTTGTGTCGGCATTAAAAGACCGTAAGGCATATAATACAGATTTTGAGTCAACAAAGAGAACTACTTTGAAAGACATGGGTTTAAGATTTACTAGATAATGCAATGCTTGATTAATAGCGACTAATTCCGCTGTAAAGATCGATAAGTTTGCCCCAACGAAAAATGACTTTTTTATCTTAAATTTTGGAACATAAAATGCTGCTCCAGCACATTTATTTTCTAAGACTGATCCATCGGTAAAAATGTGAAGGTGGGTACGGTATTTTTCATCGATGTGTTCTCTTGCTGTGGATATCGAAATGTTGACGTTTTCAGATTTCTTAGCGTCTGTATAATCAATATCAAAAGAGGCTTTTTGCATTTCACATGTAGGGATAGCCGTTGTTGATGGTGTCTCAGCTATTTCATCCATATTTATGTTAGACTGTTTGACCAAGTCAGATATGTAAGTTGAAACAGTCATTTGTGATGAAATGCTTTTTGCTCGCTTTGGAAAGTCAACATCAGACCTGATTTTAATTTCCTTACTCACAAAATTGTCCGTTTGTGAAGTAGTTCTAACTGCAAATTTTGCTGTCGCTAGCTCACGATAGTTGTTCAGAGGCAGAATTCCAGCAACTTTGTACGTTTCCAGATTAGAGGCATGAGTAGGGACACCTAGAGCAATTTTAATACTTTTGCAGTCTAAGCTTTGTATCTTCTTTAATAAATATTTTGGTGCACTGAAAAACACTTCTTGCGCATAGGATAATTTAGATCGTACAAGTGCTGTTGACAGATGAATTAGTATGTTCGTATCCATTCCCCAAGGTAATCGGCTTATTATCTTTAGAAAATTTAGGGCTTTTCTTGCTTTTGTTGAAATATAATCAAAATGGACATTCCAGTTTAATTTCGATGTCATAAAGACTCCCAGAAATTTTACAACCTGTTTGTAATGTAACACTTCACCAAGCAATCTGAAAGTAGGCAAGTTACTTAAAGTACCACCAGAATTAAATAGCATCATGTTAGTTTTTTCCGCTGACAACGACAGACCATTTTCTAACATATAGTTTCCAAGATTATCAAGATCAGATTGATACAATTTCCTAATGTAATTCTGTGCTCTCTGTGGAGTTGTCTTTTTTAAAGTAATATTCATCCAAATACATATATCATCAGCATACTGTGCCAAAACAACACGATTTGAGAGTGCTTTAGGAAGATCCTGTATAAGGATATTAAATAAAAGCGGTGCTATCACTGAACTTTGTGGAATTCCCATATCAAGATGTCGTGAAGTAGAATAACTAGTTCCCACTCTTGCCTGAATAGTTCTATTGGCTAAAAAAGACTTAATGTAATCATACATATTGCCAGATAAACCAATAGATTTCAGCTTGTACAATAAACGCGTATGCCAAACTTGATCGTAAGCTTTTTTCACATCAAAAAATGTAGCTAAAAGACTTTTTCTGCGGGCAAACTCTTTCTTGATGTGAGTGGTAAGTTTAACCAGATGCTCAACTGTAGATCTCCCTTTTCTAAAACCAGCCTGATTTACTGGAATAACGTTATTTTTAT
>JAPXFY010000017.1:54369956-54452456 GCA_030674185.1 Monoplex corrugatus
ACACAGGTCAGGTAGGGACAACAATCCAGGTATAAGAATGTCTGTAGTGGTTACACAGGTCAGGTAGGGACAACAATCCAGGTATAAGAATGTCTGTAATGGTTACACAGGTCAAGTAGGGACAACAATCCAGGTATAAGAATGTCTGTGATGGTTATACAGGTCAGGTAGGGATAACAATCCAGGTATAAGAATGTCTGTGGTGGTTACACAGGTCAAGTAGGGACAAACACAGGTCAGGTAGGGACAACAATCCAGGTATAAGAATGTCTGTGATGGTTACACAGGTCAGGTAGGGACAACAATCCAGGTATAAGAATGTCTGTGGTGGTTACACAGGTCAAGTAGGGACAACAGTCCAGGTATAAGAATGTCTGTAGTGGTTACACAGGTCAGGTAGGGACAACAATGCAGGTATAATGATGTCTGTGGTGGTTACACAGTTCAGGTAGAGTGAACAGTCCAGGTATAAGAATGTCTGTAGTGGTTACACAGGTCAGGTAGGGACAACAATGCAGGTATAAGGATGTCTGTGGTGGTTACACAGGTCAGGTAAGGTGAACAGTCCGGGTATAAGGATGTCTATGGTAAGTTTACAGAAAGTGTGGTTTTGACAATTCGCCAGTTGACCATCAAACAGCAAGTGGCCCGTTTGTGTACGCCTTTAGTCTTTGAACAAATCATCCAGGTCTTTAGCAAGACCCCTCAGAACTTGCCCCACCGGCGACTGTGTTTTTTTCGCGATTTCCATGGATACTTTGATGAGGTCAACAACACTCAGAGTCAGACTGAGAACTGCCAGTCCTTTGCCTCCTGCTTTGACAGACTCTTTGATCATAACCTGGCTGGCTCCTACAGGGCGAAATGCTTTATACAGTGAACTGATTTTCTTTGCAAGCTGTACAGCTTTATTGCTTTTCATGCACACTTTCCCTAGTTTCCCTACCATCCCCTCAACGCTCAAGGCTGGATCCAATGTTTCTTTCATCTCTTTTCTGAAGGCATCCCAGAGTTTGGTCATTTGACCATATTTCTTTTTCTCGATGACACTGCCGACGACTTCTGCTCCACCAGCTGTCACACCACCTGTCACTGCAATGGCACTGCCAGCCGCGCCAGCAGCAAGACTTGCTCCACCAGTCGCAGGTGCAAACACAAGTCCAAGAGTAGCTATAACTGGGACAGAATTTGAAAACAAACAAAAAACCCGCTTATTATACATCACAAACACCTGGAAAGACAAAACGATAGGTACAAAACTAAAACTGAGAATAATGAGATGCTGGTCTGGACCATCATGACATACGGAGCTAAAGGATGGACCCTCAAAAAGAAAAACAAAGAAAATAAATTCAACTGAAATGTCGTTCTGTAGACGACTCTTAAAGGTGAGCTGGAAAGACCAGAGAAGTGACAAAAGCATACCTGACGAGCTGAAACCCGGGAAAACTTGTACAGGTCATCCTGAAAAAAATTGACCTTCTTTGCACATGTGTGCAGAAACGAAAAATGCACTTTCATAAAAGATGTTATTTAGGGGAAAATCGAGGGAAATAGAGGAAGGGAAAGACCACGAACAGATTACCTGGGAAACATCAAGGAGTGGACAGGTCGTAACAGTCCGGAGATGTTCAACCTGGTGAGGAAAGACAGATGTGGAAGACAGAGACCCGAAAAGCAATGCAGGCAGCCTACATTTCAAGGAGTCATGCTGTAGACTGACTGACTGACTGGACTGTTGTTATACATTTTCATTCAGTGTTACTAAACTGTCTTTAGATTCACCCAATGTAAAAAACGAATTATTTACAATGTGTTAACTGAATAACCAGAAATATCATAACTGAAGAAATACTAGAAACATTCTTTCTTTTCATGAATTTAAAACCGAAATTCAGTTCACTTCCTGAACATTTTCTGCTGGAAAATGACACAGCCATACAGAAAACACCCACTGTCCGATCTGCCCACACTTTGGTGTTAACTTCCAGCTCGTCTTCTTCTTTGTTTACTTTTACTTTTGACACCAAAATCATTATATACACATGATGTGGGCAAAAGAGGACCACGACATTGTACACATTCTTCTATGGCCCAAATCAACAGGCAGAGGCACGGTAAACATTTCCTTATCTAACTGCAAGCACGTAGCCTTCATATTCACACATGTAAGTCAGTCATGATTACATCAATATAAAAGTTACATTTCAAAATTCGGCTGACTTGTTCCATGGCTAAATTTTCTTTTAAAATTTTGCATATTACATTTACAAAAAGCAAGTCCGGGTTTTTTTCGTTTGTTTTGTTTGTTTTATTTATTTATGTTGTTGTTGTTTGGGGGGGGGGGGGTTGTTTTGTTTTGTTTTGTTTTGTTTTGTTTTGGGTGGGTGGGTGGGTGGATGTCACCTGCTCATACTTTAGCTCCCCCAAAACATAAATGAAAGTTTTGTATCAACATTTCGATATCCATATAGAAAAAAAATTGCAAGTCCGGGGATGGAGACAGCTGACGGGGCATGCATCAGAGGCTACCATCAAGAACGATGTCGCCGACAGGTAAACGTGAATACAATCAAGTATTACTCTTCACAACTGAAGAGAGCACACCTGACAAACTATTGCAACAAGCAAAAGAAGTCTAGACAGAAGCTTCTAAAAAAGAAAAAAATCATTAAGAAAACAACGTGAATCAGTAAAGAAACTATAAAGATGGCTGTGGAGAAAAGAAAGACAAGAACAATGGGAAGTCATGATAAATATTCGAAATTACACAAAGAATTTTTTTTTAAATGAATAAAAAGGAACAGAGAGTTTGGCTGGAGAGGGAGGAATGTAGCAAAAATGTCTGAATTTTCTTTAGAGAACAAATCAAAGGAACTAATTAAAAATAAGATGGGTTAAAAGTGAGGATTTCAAGGCAAAGCAAGCAGCTGTAAAGGACAGGACTGATCAAACTCTGACGGCTGATGAAATCTTTTACAGTACAATGTTCAGGATAAGTTGGAAAAACAGAAGAACAAACAAGGTATCCTACCAGAACTAACGTGAATAACTTCAACAACAATGTCGACATTTATTTTTATGAAAGTGTGTGTGTGTGTGTGTGTGTGTGTGTGTGTGTGTGTGTGTGTGTGTGTGTGTGTGTGTGTGTGTGTGTGTCTGTGTCTGTGTGTCTGTGTCTGTCTGTGTCTGTGTGTATGTATGTATGTATGTGTGTGTGTGTGTGTGTGTTTGATGGTGTGTCTGTGTGTGTGTGTGTGTGTGTGTGTGTGTGTTTTGATGGTGTGTGTGTGTATGTGAGTGTGTGTGTGTATGTGAGTGTGTCTGTGTCTCTGTGTGTGCTGTGTGTGTCAAGTGGTGTACTCTCTATAATTTTCCATTGCTTGTATTCTTTCTCCCCATTTATAGCCATGCGTGTGTGTGTGTGTGTGTGTGTGTGTGCGTGCGTCTGTGTGCGTGCGTGCGTGCGTCTGTGTCTGTTTCAGCGCTTAGATTTGATTTTATCAAGATTTTGCGCTATATAAATATTGTAATTATTATAAATTATTATTATATATAGATATGTGTGTGTGTGTGTGTGTATATGTGTGTGTGTGTATGTGTGTGTGTCTGTGTATGTGTGTGTCTCTGTGTGTGTCTGTGTCTGTATGTTGCGTGCTGTGAGTAAGTGATGTACGTGCGTGCGTGTGTGTGCGCGTGTTTGTGTATTTGTGTTTTATATGTTTGTGTGTGTATGTGTTTGTGTGTGTATGTGTATGTGTGTGTGCGTGCGTGTGTGTGTGTGTTTATGTGTGTGTGTTGTGTGTGTGTTGTGTGTGTGTGTGTGTGTGTGTGTGTGTGTGTGTGTGCATGTGTGTGTGTGTGTGTCTGTGTGTGTGTGTCACATACTTCCTCCAGCAGCTGCTATGCCATTTCCAGTGAGCCTGGCAATCTTGACGTGGTCAAAATGTTTGTCAAGGTCATCAGCTGCTTCGCGGAACATCTGGCTTAAGTCTCTGGCCTGTTCTTCCAAATTGGCCATGATGATCTGTCTGCAACACACAGCATTAAGCAACACTTAACTACACTACACTACACTACACTACACTACACTACATGTACATTGCACTACAATGCACTACATTGCACTACAATACACTACACTATACTACATTGCACTACATTGCACTATACTCATCATCATCATCAAGTGCCTTGCCACATGGCGTTGGCGATCATGGCCTTCCATCTGTTTCCATCCCTTGTTGCCTCAAGCACCTCTTCCACCCTCTTTGTCCTCAGCCACTCTGCAAGTCCGTCCAATATCTTCTCCCTGGGTCTACCTGGTGCTCTCTTTCCTTCCAGCTTCCCTGTTGTGACCAGGTGCTCCAATTCCCCTTTCCTCATAAAATGGCCTATAAATGTTGCCTGTCTTTTCCTAATCTTCCTTATGAATGATCTACCTGTGTCTGCCTCCATCAAGACTGTCTCGTTTTGTTTTTCTTTGCTGTCCATGGAACTCTCAACATTTTTCTTAGAAACCACATCTCGGCTGCCTCAATCTTGTTCTGGCTTTGCTTGTTGACTGTCCACGCCTCACAACCGTATAACATTATCGGTTCTATATAACATTTAAGAACTCTTCCTGATGTTAATTGATAGGCATTTGTTGGTAAGAATTCTTTTCATCTTCTTGAATGCTGTTTTGGCTTGACCGATTCTGCTGGCTATTTCTAATGTGCATCTACGAGCTATACTATACTATACTATACTATACTATACTATACTATACTATACTATACATACTATACTATACTATACTATACTATACTATACTATACTATACTATATTATACTATTACTATACTCTGCTCTGCTCTACTATACTACTATACTATACTCTACTATACTATACTCTACTATACTATACTATAATATACTATACTGCACTGCACTGCACTGTGTTACACTACACTGCACTACACTACTCAACACTACAGCACTCTGCACTACACTACTCAACACTACACTACACTACGCCACACTACACTACACTACTCTGCACTACACTGCACTGCACTACACTACACTATACTGCACTGCACTATACTACACTACACTACACTTCACTACACTACACTACACTACACTATGCCATACTACACTACACTACTGAACATTACACTATACTACACTGCACACTACACTACACTACACTACACTACACTACACTACACTACACTACACTACACTACACTACACTACACTACGTAGAGTGGCAGAATGGTTCAGATGTTCGCTTACCAATAACTAAACTTGACGTTCCAGGGTTCGTTTTCGTTGAGGCCTCGTCTTTTCTCCTCAGTTTGATAAAAAAAAAATCGAACTGAACGTCTAGTCCTTCGGAAGAGGAAGAAAAACGAGTCGGACCCGTGTGCCTTCTTGTCTGCACACGTTAAAGATCCTACGGTAGTTGAAAATCCTGAAGAGCAGGGCATTCGCCCGGTGGCCTGGTATAAAACATTAGAGAAATAAGTTGGTTTCGCATGCCCCCTTCCCTTTCTGAAGTCCTGGTAAAATAAAATAAATAATAAAAAATTGGGTGGCGCTGCACTGTGATCACGAGCTTTGAAAGAAGAGCAGTCTGAATTTTACATGACAAAAGAAATTATTATGAATGAATATGCCACATTACACTACATCACGCTATGCTATGCTATGCTATGCTACACTACACAATGCGACGTTACACTACACTACATTACACTACATTACACTACACAACACTACACTACACTACACTATACTACACTACACTACACTACACTACACCACACTACACCACACTACACTACACTACACTACACTACACTACAGTACACTACACTACACTATACTGCACTACACTACACTATACTATACTACACTACACCACACTACACTATACAATGCAACTCTGTTGATAGAAGCTCCTGTTTGTCCAGGGGGCCAGAGGTCATACCGGTGTATGGGTCTTCTTGTGAGAATGCAAGACGTATCCTGCAGGAAACTGACGAATAAGATGAGGGAATCAAAGGGTTAAGTTTTTTTACAGTTGCTGGATAGGGTGCGGGAGTCAAAGGGTTAAATGTGACTGAAGCCAGCACACATTTGTCACCAAATTGTCCTGTCTTGGGCAACGTCTTCTCAGTTGGTGGTGCTGATGGTGTAACTAGTTGATGGGGGTTGTCCTCCTTTTATCACTTCAGTGGTCTCCCCTGGTCAGTGTCCTACATGAATCATGACTCGTGGTGACTCTCTTAATTAAGGGTGATTTTGGCGAGGACCTCTCCCACAGGATCTCCCACAGGATCCCACGATGATTATCGTACACTCGTAAGGTCTTGTCGTCCCTTTTTTCTGTAAATGCGGATGATCATGACATCTTTGGGGTCCCGAGGCACTTTTTCCATCTGCCCCCTGTAGACACCTACAGGAATACCATCAGCGCCAGGTACCTCCCCATACGTGCTTTGTTTCAGGGGATTGGTAAATTTGGGCACTGGAGGCTGAGTGTGTCACAGATTCTTTCACTGGCAGTTGGGGAACCGCTGTGAGGGATTCGTCAGATATTGTCAACTCCCTGTTCAGCAGTGTGTTAAAATGCTCAGCTCAGCACGGTGTCAACTTTCCCTGTCAATTTCAATTTTTCAATTTCAATTTCTCAAGATGACGTCTCCGCACTGTTAATGAATTCCATATGCACCATTGTCACAGGTGCCGTGTGATGGAGAAAATCCAGAATAATCACGGTACGAGCCTGAAACCTGCACATAAACCCATGAGCTGGCCAGGTCCTGAGGTCCTACCTAGATAGTTCCATAATTCTGAGGTCGTAGGGGAGTGCGGTGGCAGAGACCTCAACTTTTCCCAGGGCCAGCACCACGAGGGCGGCGCACTCCATTCCCTGTCAGTGGAATGGAGTGGTCTGAAATATAAATTGGTGTTGAGTTAGAGCCTTTGGTTCGTACCTGAAGTTTTGCAACTTTCGTCCTCCACCACTGTTGGACAAACTGCTTTGTTTGCAGGTAGTTTTCTTACATACCTTGTTGCTTAGGTATTCCTCGTGAGTAGTGTGGATTTTATCAATGAGTTGACTGATCTCTTCATCACATTTACCAGTCCAGATCCTTTGTTTACGATTTATAATACCCAGGATATCAGCCACAGCAAGGAAGGATTTCCATTCTCCCTCTACATCTTCTCCCTCAAGATCTGTGTCGAATAATTTTCCTGAAGCTTTTATCACAGTCGGGGAGATGGGCCAGACTTCCCACGAAGATTTGTCCATGGTTGCTTATGTTTTCTGAGCTGGTAGGATATTCATATTGCTGCAGATTAGTCGTGATCGGAACAGCAACGAGTGCTTATCACACAGTGTGTGAATCCAAAACAAGTGCGACCGCCCGCGTTCAAGCAAACAGGAACCAGAGAAACACGTAAATAGAATCAGAACACGTATTTGATACAACCAGACAAGACAGGCGCAAATTTTCGGCCAGCTGGTCTTTGTAAAGTATAAACGTAAGATCACAAACGAACAAACACCAAATACAAAAAAAAAAAAAACAAGAAAAAAAAAAACATACTAAAACTTCGCTGCTGCTTCGTCCAACGGGAGAGAAAAGGACTTTTTCTCCCAATGGACGAAGCAGCAGGGAAGTGTTAGTTCTTTTTTAACCTCGTATGTGTGTGTGTGTGTGTGTGTGTGTGTGTGTGTGTGTGTGTGTGTGTGTGTGTGTGTGTGTGTGCGTGTGCTGTGTGTGCGTGCGTGCGTGCTGTGCGTGTGTGTGTGTGCGTGTGTGTGTGTGTGTATGTGTGTGTGTGTGTGCGTACGTTGTAAATGTCATTGATATTATTATTATTGATATTATTATTATCATCATTATTATCATTATTGTTATTATTATGGCACCTATACTAAAGACATCAAAATAAGAATAGGAATGGCATCACAGAAAATGATCCAACACGACAACATTTGGAAAGACAGAAGTATACCAACAGAACTCAAAATCAAAATTCTAAAATGTCTGCTGGACATACAGAAAAGCAGATGTAAAGGAGATCGAAGTAGAAGAAATATCACTCTACTGGCGTCTTTTATTTTTAGAGTCAAATGGATCAATGAAAAAAAACCCAACAACAAATAAACGCATTTTGATTGAATTCACACTCTCACGTCAACTGCTGGCAGAATGCAACTACAACAACAAAAACAAATGAACAAACAAATAAATAAACAAATAATAAATAAACAAATAAATACACACATACACAGATATATATATTAGTTTTGAAGTTTGTACAAGAGGGAATCTTCACACTCGGACAATTCCATATGTGCTCCATCCAAATCTGCCAGCCATTATCTCACAAGACTCCCTGAGTCTACACAAAACTCTATGTGCCAGCAACATCTTGAAAACTCTAATGACAACAGTTTTTCAAAGAGAAATTGAGGAATAAAAACAAACAAACAAAAACGGGCAGACTACCCACCTCCTATATGAACAACACGACCAACATCAACAGTTTCAAGGTCTACGAAGTGGCACAGGGATGTCAGGAACGGAGTGAATGGAAGAGAATTGTTGTGTAGTCTGCTACCATTCAACTCGATGATGCTGACGAATGACTGAAAGACGGTTGGTCTGATGCTGTGGGAGGATACTGATGTATACCATGGACGACTATCTGATCACCACACAACCCAATCGAACTTTTAACGGAGCAGGAGAACCTACCTACCAAATAAGCAGTCAATGATGAAATGGCAGAGAGCTGCCTCTGTCCTTCTTCGTTTCTGAAAATAGCGGACCAAGAGGGAGTGGACCGACAACAACCAGTTTTTGAGAAAACAGTCGGCATTCACAGTTACCGCACAGAAGAATACTACTGGGAAAAGGCAGTAGCGGTATGCTGGGAACATCCGGATTCTCATCCGGATATATGATTCTGTCACTGTGTCTCTGTATCTGTGTCTCTGTCTCTCTGTGTCTCTGTCTCTGTCTTTCTGTCTCTCTGTCTCTGTCTCTCTTTCTCTGTCTTTCTGTCTCTCTGTATATATATATATATCACTCTCTGTCTATCTGTCTATCTCTCGTTCTGTCTCTCTCTCTGTCTGTCTCTCTTTGTCTCTCTCCGCTCTCTCTCTGTTTCCGTCTCTGTCTGTCACTCTGCCTCCGTCTGTCGGTCTTTATCTCTGTCTGTCTGTCTGTCTGTCTCTCTCTCTCTCTCTCTCTCTCTCTCTCTCTCTCTGTTTCTGTCTCTGTCACTCTACCTCTGTCTGTCTCTCTATCCATCTGTCTATCCGTCTGTCTGTCTGTCTATTACTGTCTGTTTGTCTGTCTGTCTGTCTCTCCCCATCTCTGTCTGTCTGTGTATATGTAGACCTATATCCCTCCCTTCCCCTCAGTCTCTCCCTCCCTCTCTCCTCTATCACCACATGTACGTTCGTGCACGTGTATGTATGTATGTATGTATGTACGTATGTATGACATTGTGTATGTGTGTATGTGTGTGTGTATCCGCTGACCTGGTTTTGTTTTCCTATTTTTTCTTATTTGAAATCGTTTGAATAAATACCACACACACACACACACACACACACACACACACACACACACACACACACACACACACACACACACACACACACACACACACACACACACACACACACACACAAAACACACACACACACAAACTGTACTAACAACAAAAACAAGAATTGTACGGCCCTGTAGTAAGGTTCTCGTTCTGAGAAATCTTTTCACACATGCGTTGATGCACATAATTACAGCCCACATTGTGCAGACGTTATATCACTGCGGTCTTCATAATCCATCTTTGGTGAGTGTACATGCTAGGTATTTCGTGTTTTCATAAACCAGCAAGCACTGAGAGAGAGAGACAGACAGACAGACAGACAGAGACAGAGAGAGAGAGACGGATACAGAGACAAAGAGACAGACAGACAGAGACAGACAGACAGAGAGCGAGAGAGAGCGAGCGAGAGATGAAAGACAAAGAGAGAAAGAGACATACACAGAGAGAGAGAGAGAAAGAGAAACAAAGACAGACACACAGACAGACAGAGAGAAAGACAGAGGGAAAGAGAGTGAGAAAGAGAGACAGAGACAGAGTGAGAGACGCAGAGAGACAGACACAGACAGACAGACAGAGAGAGAGAAAGAAAGAGAAGGAATGACAGACAGAAGACAGACACACAGAGAGACAGACAGAGACAGAGAGAGAGATGGTTGTATTGCCATATGTAATCAACTATGTTTGTATTGCATTGTTGCCCCCCTCCAGCAGCAGGGAAGTGTTAGTTCTTTTTTAACCTCGTATGTGTGTGTGTGTGTGTGTGTGTGTGTGTGTGTTGCGTGCGTGCGTGCGTGCGTGCGTGCGTGCGTGCGTGTGTGTGTGTGTGCGTGTGTGTGTGTGTGTGTGTGCGTACGTTGTAAATGTCATTGATATTATTATTATTGATATTATTATTATCATCATTATTATCATTATTGTTATTATTATGGCACCTATACTAAAGACATCAAAATAAGAATAGGAATGGCATCACAGAAAATGATCCAACACGACAACATTTGGAAAGACAGAAGTATACCAACAGAACTCAAAATCAAAATTCTAAAATGTCTGCTGGACATACAGAAAAGCAGATGTAAAGGAGATCGAAGTAGAAGAAATATCACTCTACTGGCGTCTTTTATTTTTAGAGTCAAATGGATCAATGAAAAAAAACCCAACAACAAATAAACGTATTTTGATTGAATTCACACTCTCACGTCAACTGATGGCAGAATGCAACTACAACAACAAAAACAAATGAACAAACAAATAAATAAACAAATAATAAATAAACAAATAAATACACACATACACAGATATATATATTAGTTTTGAAGTTTGTACAAGAGGGAATCATCACACTCGGACAATTCCATATGTGCTCCACCCAAATCTGCCAGCCATTATCTCACAAGACTCCCTGAGTCTACACAAAACTCTATGTGCCAGCAACATCTTGAAAACTCTAATGACAACAGTTTTTCAAAGAGAAATTGAGGAATAAAAACAAACAAACAAAAACGGGCAGACTACCCACCTCCTATATGAACAACACGACCAACATCAACAGTTTCAAGGTCTACGAAGTGGCACAGGGATGTCAGGAACGGAGTAAATTGAAGAGAATTGTTGTGTCGTCTGCTAGCCTACCATTCAACTCGATGATGCTGACGAATGACTGAAAGACGGTTGGTCTGATGCTGTGGGAGGATACTGATGTATACCATGGACGACTATCTGATCACCACACAACCCAATCGAACTTTTAACGGAGCAGGAGAACCTACCTACCAAATAAGCAGTCAATGATGAAATGGCAGAGAGCTGCCTCTGTCCTTCTTCGTTTCTGAAAATAGCGGACCAAGAGGGAGAAAACCGACAACAACCAGTTTTTGAGAAAACAGTCAGCATTCACAGTTACCGCACAGAAGAATACTACTGGGAAAAGGCAGTAGCTGGAACATCCGGATTCTCATCCGGATATATGATTCTGTCACTGTGTCTCTGTATCTGTGTCTCTGTCTCTCTCTGTCTCTGTGTCTCTGTCTCTGTCTCTCTTTCTCTGTCTTTCTGTCTCTCTGTCTCTGTCTCTCTTTCTCTGTCTTTCTCTCTCTCTGTATATATATATATCTCTCTCTGTGTCTCTCTCTGTCTCTCTGTCTATCTCTCGTTCTGTCTCTCTCTCTGTCTATCTCTCTTTGTCTCTCTCCGCTCTCTCTCTGTTTCTGTCTCTGTCACTCTACCTCTGTCTGTCTCTCTATCCATCTGTCTATCCGTCTGTCTGTCTGTCTATTACTGTCTGTTTGTCTGTCTGTCTGTCTCTCCCCATCTCTGTCTGTCTGTCTGTGTATATGTAGACCTATATCCCTCCCTTCCCCTCAGTCTCTCCCTCCCTCTCTCCTCTATCACCACATGTACGTTCGTGCACGTGTATGTATGTATGTATGTATGTACGTATGTATGACATTGTGTATGTGTGTATGTGTGTGTGTATCCGCTGACCTGGTTTTGTTTTCCTATTTTTTCTTATTTGAAATCGTTTGAATAAATACCACACACACACACACACACACACACACACACACACACACACACACACACACACACACACACACACACACACACACACACACACACACACACCCCACACACACACACACAAAACACACACACACACACAAACTGTACTAACAACAAAAACAAGAATTGTACGGCCCTGTAGTAAGGTTCTCGTTCTGAGAAATCTTTTCACACATGCGTTGATGCACATAATTACAGCCCACATTGTGCAGACGTTATATCACTGCGGTCTTCATAATCCATCTTTGGTGAGTGTACATGCTAGGTATTTCGTGTTTTCATAAACCAGCAAGCACTGAGAGAGAGAGAGAGAGAGAGAGAGAGACAGACAGACAGACAGACAGAGAGAGAGAGACAGAGAGAGAGAGACAGAGAGAGAGAGACAGATACAGAGACAAAGAGACAGACAGACAGAGACAGACAGACAGACAGACAGAGAGCGAGAGAGAGCGAGCGAGAGATGAAAGACAAAGAGAGAAAGAGAAAGAGACATACACAGAGAGAGAGAGAGAAAGAGAAACAAAGACAGACACACAGACAGACAGAGAGAAAGACAGAGGGAAAGAGAGTGAGAAAGAGAAACAGAGACAGACAGAGAGACAGAGTGAGAGACAGACACAGACAGACAGAGACAGACTGAGACAGACAGAGAGAGAGAAAGAAAGAGAAGGAATGACAGACAGAAGACAGACACACAGAGAGAGACAGACAGAGACAGAGAGGAAGAGAGAGACAGAGACAGAGAGAGAGAGAGAGATGGTTGTATTGCCATATGTAATCAACTATGTTTGTATTGCATTGTTGCCCCCCTCCACCTCCACCCCCCCCCACCCCCACCCCTTTATTAATCTTCTTTATTAATGATCTTCTTGTGTCTGCCTCCTTCAAGACTGTCACGTGTGTTTTCTTTGTTGTCACGGCAAAATCACTAGTAGCAAATTCCACGTTCGTACAGAAACAGATATACACGAGTACAGAGAAATAGAGAGTGTGTGTGGGGGGGGGGGGGAGGGGGGGGAGGGCTGCACTCTGGTGACGTGTTCTCCCAAGTGAGAACATCGGCAAATCCATCGTGACGGAAACACACGCACGCGCGCTCGCACGCAGACACACCACACACACACACACACACACACACACACACACACACACACACACACACACACACACACATACACACACACCACATGCGCGCGGCGTGCACTCACACTCACACTCTTAACACACACACACACACACCACACACACCACACACACACACACACACATCCTCACACACACACACACACACACACACAACACACACACACATCCTCACACACACAGACACATACATCCTCACACACACACACACCACACACACACACACACACTCTCTCTCTCTCTCTCTCTCCTCACGCACGCACACAATCACACTCACACACACACACACAACACACACCACGCACGCACACACATATACACACGCACACACACACACACACACACCACTCACTCATACACACTCACACACACCACGCACGCACACACATATACACACGCACACGCACACACACACCACACACTCATACACACATACACCACGCACGCACACACATATACACACGCACACGCACACACCCACACACTCATACACTCGCGCACACATGCGTGAAGGCGTGCACTCACACTCACTCTTACACACACACTCACACACACACACACACACACTCTCTCTCTCTCTCTCTCTCTCTTACACACACACACACACACACACACACACACACACACACACACACACACACACATCTTCTTCTTCTTCTTCTTCTTTCTTGGAACATCCACCATCATCGTTTTGATGGTTCTGATGTGTATAGAAACTGGGGGTTTCCGCTGGCTAGGACGCTGGTATGTAGAACTGGCTTTGGGGGTGGGGTGGTAGTGGTAAAGGATGGGGGAGGGGGGGGGGGGCTGGCTGGCTGGTCAGATTCGGGACTTGAAACACTCCACTGAGGCTGAAGAGATAACCTCGGGGGGCAGACTGTTCTCTTACACACACACACTCATACACACACACACACACACACACTCATACACACACACACACACGCACACACACACACACACACACACGCACGCACACACACACACACACACACGCACGCACACACACACACACACACACACAGCGGTCGTGCAGCAGAAGAATTGGGTGTGTTATTACTTATTTCGGTAAAAGGCTACTCTGTGTGCGTTCTTTGAGAAGTTTTTGTAATTAATAAAGATCAATTTGACTTTTCTGTCGGTCAGATGATCAGAATATTACCTCGAGAAAATTAATCGTAACCTACCAAGGATTGGTATGATTCGGTTGCTGAAAGCGAAAGCCGAAGCGCAAATAGTTATGACGTCATCTATAAACATCAATCTGACAACAACCTATCTTCCGCTTTGAACAGCAGACGATAATAGGTAAATTGTTTTAGTTGATCGTGCATTCTACGTTTTGTTCTTTGATCACAATACGCGGAAGTAAGTGTGTAGTACGGTCTGATGAATACTTGAAGACACACAGTTAATAATAAAAGTTGCTTTCGATTTGGAAACTACGGCTGAATTAAAAATAGAAATTTCCTGTCACGTTTGGCCAACACCACGGCACATGAAGATTACTCGTGATTACTCATTTGATTTAGGTCTAGGTTAGCGTGTGATCCGATAGTCATTTAAATTCATCATAGATAACATTCAAGCACAGTGTATTGCAGGAAATTGCCCGTTTGTGCTTCAGTAACACTTAGATCTAGTTTCTTTTGTGATACTGATAGCAAGATCTACAGAAATCCGGTAAACTTACGTTTCTTTTGACTTATCTTATGTGCTGCTGTTTCCATTCCTCTCATAATTTGGTAATAATAATAATTTCGTTGTTGCCCATAGGATACTTATAGATCAATTCATCAAGATGTTTTCGATTTGTAAAATGTGTATGCTTCTGGAAGTTTGTTGTTGCTGCTGCTACTGTTTTCTGAATTTCTCTCAGTTCATGTGTAGGTCTATTCTGTTTTGACATTAAAAATGTCTTTAGTTATAGTAGGCCTACTAGAAATGTGTGTGTGTGTGTGTGTGTGTGTGTGTGTGTGTGTGTGTGTGTGTGTGTGTGTGTATGTATGTATGTGTGTGTGTGTGTTGTAGTGTAGTGTGTGTGTGTGTTGTAGTGTGTGTGTGTTGTGTAGTGTAGTGTTGTTTAGTGAGTGTAGTGTCACATAGTGTTGTGTAGTGTGGTGTATTGTGGTGTAGTGTGGTGTGGTGTGGTGTAATATAGACCTGTCATGCATGAAGGCAGGATATAATTTTCAAAAATCATTTGTTAACATTTTTCTGTTATTCTGGCAGACTAAATCATAAAATGTAAAAAACCTGATATTGGGTTGTTTTTTATTTTGTTTTGTTTGGGGTTTTTGTTTGTTTTGTTTTGTTGTTTTTCTGTCTCTCACCCTCACTGTCCTCTTTGAGACTGTATGTTATGGTGTATCTGCTTTCATCATGCCATTACAGTTAACATGTTTCTCTCTCCATTGTTTGTTTTTAATTCTTCCTTTATGTTTTAAAAAAAAAAATTATGCTTGTTGTATGGCAAGGACTAGCTGTAAGACAGGTCCAGTCAGGCACAATGATAGTACTGTCCTTGGGCAATGTTTTGAAATTTGTTTTGTTTTTGTCTGTCTCTTTTTTACACACACACACACACACACACACACACACACACACACACAATCACACACACAGATAAGCTCACAACACACACACACACACACACACACACACACCACACACACTCACACACACACACACACACACACACACTACACACACACACACACACACACACACACCACACACACACACACACACACACACACAGTCACACACACGCATGAACTCACACACACACACACACACACTCTCTCTCTTTTTCTTACATATTCTTTGTCTCTTTATCAGTTTATGATGCAGATAGAATATATTCAGTGATTACTATTCATAGCCTTACTGTTTGCATTCCATTTGACAAAAATTGAAATGTGTTAGTTTAATATTTTGAAATTAAACTTTTTTTTTCAGTCAGTCATCATGCCGCTGGAATTTTTATTTGGACGCAAAAAGACGCCAGAGGAAATGCTGCGTCAAAACCAGAGGGCATTAAACAAAGCCATGCGTGACCTTGATCGTGAACGGCAGAAGATGGAGCAGCAGGAAAAGAAGGTCATCGCAGACATCAAGAAGATGGCAAAACAAGGACAAATGGTATGATTACTCATATCCATGCCCAAGATTTGTAGAAAAGTATAGTACATGCACACATATTCACAGAAAAAGACTTGTACTCCTGTGCATACTTAATATAAGCATGTATGTGCATACACACAAATTTGTGATGCACCTGTAAATTATCTGATAATTACTCACTGTCAGCTTTCATCTTTCATGTCTGTGCTTCTGTAACTTGCGCACAGAACACATACCACATGTACACATATGCACCTGGTGACTTACACAGACATACACACATGCACACACACACACACACACACACACACACACACACACACACACACACACACACACACACACACACACACACACACACGCATGTACACACACACACACATACACACACACACAACACTTCTCTCTCTCACATACACACACACACACACTACTGCAAACCTAGTTACAAACACACACACACACACGCACATATAACATGCACACACACACACACACACACACACACACACACACACACAGATATATATTACTGCAAACCCAGTTTCATCTGTCCAACTCTGGCAAGGGGAGGGGGAAGGGAAGAATGGTTGTTTCTCCTAATGTTTAGAAAAATGTCCAGGAAATGACACTGACAGCACACTTGCATTAGAGTTGAAATCAAACTTAAAAAAAACATGTTTGAGTATTGTGTATCTTGCACTGGTAATAGTAATCTCCCATGCAATACTAATCTGCATAGGATTCACTGATGTTACGTTGAATGTTCTGTCAAATCACATGACTAATGAAAGGTAGAAGATAGTGCAACAAAAACAAAATCAATAACAAAAGAAACCATTACCATGTCACAGGATGCTGTGAAGATCATGGCTAGGGACTTGGTGCGAACACGACGCTACGTGAAAAAGTTCATCGCTCTTCGGGCCAACATCCAGGCTGTGTCACTGAAGATTCAGACATTGAAAGCCAACAACACAATGGCTCAGGCTATGAAAGGTGTCACCAAGGCCATGGCCACTATGAACAAGCAGGTGAGTGGTGGTGCTGGTGCGAGTCATGGATAATACTTTATTCTCATCTACATTTTTGTCTACATGATTTTTGGCAATATTAGTCTTGTACAGAACACCTATTTTTTCATGTAAGTCTTTATTGTGAGCTTCTGTCTTACATTTGTAGAAGATTGTGATTAGATTTTGTTCAAGTCAGTTGTACTTTACCCATTTTTCCTTGTTTGTTTTGTTTTATTTTTGTTTGTTGGCTTGTTTTTTTTAATTATTTGGTTTTTATTTTTTGTTTGTTTGTTTTATGTTGTTGTCCTTGTTAATCAAATATCCTTCATATTCAGTCTGGCTGTGTTGTTCATTTAATGTAACTGATTTTGATATGGAAAATTTTGTGGTTTTCAATATGAAAATGCACCTGTTGTTAGATTCAGTTTTTAGGTTGACCTGCTGATTAAAAACCAAATGGCTTTATGTTTACAGCTGAAGCTGCCACAGATCCAGAAAATAATGATGGAGTTTGAGAAGCAGTCAGAGATCATGGACATGAAGGAGGAGATGATGAGTGACGCTATTGACGATGCTCTGGGCGATGAAGAAGATGAAGAAGAAAGGTATTAAATGGATGTGGTGTTAAGTCATTAATTTTGTATACCTGTATTGTGACTTGTGTGTATGTTGATTGGTGGTATCACTAACAGTTTTGTATCTTGACTACTTACTCTGTATGTGTGTATATGTGTGTGTGTGTCTCTGTGTGTGTCTCTGTGTGTATGTGATTTATTTAATATTGCAGTATTTGCGTAATGTGTACCATGGGAAATTTAGGAAGATCATCATTAATGTTCATAACACTGTTTGGTGCTAGAGGAAAAAAATCTTGTTTTTAACAAATGTCCATGTAGCATTCCTACTTTATTACTGTACCTGTCTTTCTTGTTACTTTTTTTCATTTGTAAACATAAACTTTTTGTTGTGTCTGTTATGCAACATGATGTTGTAGATGTTATCAAGACAGTGTTTTACATGTTTTTTGCGTGCATATGTGTGTACAAGACTTTTAACTGTTTTTTCATATATTGCTTTTCCAGTGAGGCTGTTGTTTCCCAAGTACTGGATGAATTGGGACTGCAGATGGCAGATGAACTTTCAGGTTTGTATAACTGTATTAAAGTGCCATGCATAAACACATATGAGAGAACTGAAGCTGAATAAAGAAAGGTGAAAAAAAAGAAATAAGCAGACTGACATATATATTGTTTTATTTGCTTTCAAATACATCTCCAAATCCACCTAAAACTTGTCATCAAGAGAGCAGGGTATGAAGGGGCAAGGAATCTGGGAGGTTTTTTTTTTAGGACCATTGTACTTGGTGTACACATAATTATGCATGTTTGTGTGTGCACATATGCCTGTATGTGTGTGCATGTATGTGAATAAACTAAGTGTGTGTATGTATATGTCGATGGTGTGTGTGTGTGTGTGTGTGTGTGTGTGTGTGTGTGTGTGTGTGTGTGCGCGTGTGTGCATGTGATTCATTCAGTATTGCGTTATTTGCATAATATGTGTGTATACATTAAGCTAACACGTGTTGGAGAGAGTACATGTATGTGCAAACATGAATGCATGTGTGTGTATGTGCAAGAAGCTTGTGGATAGGGTGAGGGAATCAAAGGGTTAAGTGTTTGCTTTGCTAGCAGGGTTGACAATGCAGGATGCTGGTAAACAGGGTGAGGGAATCAAAGGGTTAAGTTTTTGCTTTGCTAGTATGGTTGACAATGCAGGATGCCGGTAAACAGGGTGTGGGAGTCAAGGGGTTAACTGGACAAACACTTGTCATTGTGCAGGTCTTCCAGGCACCGGCCAGTCACTGTCAACCAAAGGAGCAGCAGCGGCAGCCAAACAACCAGCTGCAGCAGCTGCCGAGGGGGACGCCGATGCTGACCTGGAGGCACGGCTTGATAACTTGAGACGGCAGTAAAGCTCTGCATACTGTGACTGTACTGGTGGTGTGACGAAAGCATTAATAGTTTTAAAGAAAACAAATGGCGATGGTAATGAACGAATAGAAAAATGAACGATACTGGTAATGAATAAGAGAGTGTCAGCTCACTCTAACCATCTCTTTGACCATGTCCATGGTTATGTTTTGCGTATGTAACCATGAACTTTAAAATTGACCAATCTGTCATTTATGATAAAATGAACGATACTGGTAATGAATAAGAGGCTGTCAGCCCACTCTAACCATCTCTTTGACCATGTCCATGGTTATGTTTTGCGTATGTAACCATGAACTTTAAAATTGACCAATCTGTCATTTATGATAAAATGAACGATACTGGTAATGAATAAGAGGCTGTCAGCCTACTCTAACTGTCTCTTTGACCATGTCCGTGATTATGTTTTGTGTATGTAACCAGGAACTTTAAAATCGACCAATCTCTGTCACACTTTGTAGAATTGCGATTCACCGATGGATGAAAATTTCAGCAAAGTTTGGTTATGTAATTTTTTTGAACAACTGAAATTCCTGCTGGAAAAGTTTATATTACAGGGTAGGGAGGTTGTTTTTCCTTTCTGTTTTATATTGTATAAAACTAATTCAAAGGCAATGAACCAGGTCTAATTAAACATACAAGTACACGCCTTTGGGCTTGGTCTATGACTAAAATTTAGCGCACATCCACAGACAGTCAGAAATCCATGTTGTCGCATTTCAGTCCATAAATTGATACCATGGGAATACTGTAAATAAATATGTGCAGCTTTGGTTTTGTTATCTTTGAAAAGATAGATTGAAAAAACAACGGTCATAAAACTCAATCTCTGTGTCTTGTTCAGTATAAAGCATTTAGCTTTCCGTAGGCATTGACGCACGTGGATAGGCGTGAACATGCCTATATAAAGTGACTTTATGTACACATGCATGCACACTTCTGGCCCTCTACATACCTTCATACACCTCCCTCCTGGTAAAAAATCCTGATCACTATGTGTAGAATAGAAGCATGGATCTGTATTGTTGTTTATGAACATTTCATAAGTCATTAATTCATTATTTTTTTCATTTCATATTTTATCGATTTATGTCTTTTTAATTCATTAGATTGTTTGGGGCTTTTTTTCATTTGTTCATTTTATTTTGTTCATTTTATCTCTTTCTTAATTCATTCACTCAGTCATTATTCTTTTTATGTTGATACTGATATAATTCCCTTTTTTCTGCATGGGTTTGTGGTTACAGATTTATTCTGCTATTTTAAAGAGATGGACCAGTGAATTTATTGTCTCAAAATGAGTTTTGAACAAATCTGTTGCAACTTTTTATGTTGTAATATGAATTGTCGTTAATTGGGTTTTGAAAAACAAAACTTTTTACTTTGTTTTTGGCCATGTGTAAGCAGAGAAGGTTGAAATGAGTGATTGTAAGTAAGATTGATGTGGAAGGCTCCTAATTCATTGATCCTTTGACTCCTGCACCCTGTCCACCAGCATCCTGCATTGTCAACCATGCTAGCAAAGCAAACACTCCAGGAAGCTGGTGGATAGGGTGGGGGAATCAAAGGGTTAAACAACATGGCACTACATTGTACTACATTGCACTACACTACACTACACTACACTACACTACCTAATTACACTGCACTACACTACAGTACACTACACTACATTACACTACACTACACTACATTAGGGTTAATGTGGAAAGGGGTTGACCATTTTTATGTAATTTGACAGGAATCAGAAATGTGAGAAAGTAGAATAAGAATACATATTCAGTTTACGAAAGAAGACAGGGACAAATTGTGGGCTGTCTGGCATTTGTTAGTTGTTTACAAAGAACAACAAAGAAACATACAAAGAACAACAAAAAAACATACAAAGAACAACAAAGAAACAAACACAACATGAGGCTTGCGGAAAAAACAACAATAGAAATTCTCTGACATTTTGTTGAACAGGAGAAAGCAACACTGATTAATGATAATGATGATAAAATCTTTCTTATATTTTATGTATCATTCATAAATAGCACTATTCTCCACAATGACATTAATCAATAACAATAGTTTAAGTTTTAGTTTCTCGAGATGATGATGTCTGCACTTGGAATGAATTCTATATGCTCTAACATCACAGGTGCCATGTGTATGGTGGTCATGGCACAAACCGTAAAGCCTGCACATAAACCTATGAGCTGGTCAGATCCTAAGGCCCTACCGAGCCTATGCAAAAACACTGTGGCTAGCCAGAGGATCAAACCCGTGACCCCTACGTTATGAACATGGAGCTGTAACAAGTAGGCTTACAAGGCCACTCAAGAAAATGATAATAAATCATTGTTACGTAATATAATGATGTTCTTCAGACTCATTTAAACTCGCTCCATTTACACATTTACATTATATGTCAACTACCATTTGAGTTACACCATAGTAACATACCTTTTTTCTTTTGAAAACAGTTTACTGATTTTCTTTATATAGTCATTAAACATTCAGGTTGTCACCTTTTGGACAAAGTGAGAATTGGACAATATTCAAATACTGTACTAGCATCTGTGAATTCACAACACGAACTTGCCACTGCTGTGCGGAAACATTGTAAAGGTATTTTTGATGCAATTTTCTGATTTTTCGCAGTGTTTTGTTTGTATGCCATGGTACTTGGAAAACAGTGAAAAAACATAGGAATCATGTTTAAACCTTACGAGATGACATGTATGCCTTTACAAGACAGAGTGTAATAATACAGGGTGACTGGTATGTCAGAAACGTACATCCATCACAGTACACACATATCAGGTCATGGACTCTGCGGTCAACCTACTGTATTCAAAAGTCATCTACACTAATGAATACATAGGACTCTCCTGCCAGTCCAGAGTACTCAAAAGTCATCTACACAGATGGATGCATACTACCTGCATCTAACCATATATATGCATTATGTTGAGGGTCATCTGCCAGATTGGAACACAACAAAAAGTACGAAGAAGGCAGATACACTGTTCTGTGGTCACAAACCACATGAACGATTACACAAGGCTCCACGATCAGTTGTTAGAAGTGAAAGTGCAGAACTATTATTGGTGGAGGGCCAAATCTGGTATCAACAATGGAAAGCCTGGATGAACATGTAAGTCTGTAACTGTGACTTGACATGCAAATAAGTGGGCAGATGTCTTAGATTAGCTGATAGTGTGTTTCAAACAATTGGCGCAATGAAACTTGCATGCTTAAAGCCCATTTCCATTATGCCAAATGAATGAGAGCATTTAACTTTGAACAAGAATTATAACTTTGAGCATGATAACTGTGTTGATGAGTGAGAGCATTATTGGTCATGGTAATGTAAATCCTCTACAAGTTCATTTTTGATATTTTATCTGAGACTGGTGCATGATTCTTCAACATTAAGAAGAATAAATGGTACTCATTAGATTCATCTTCAGTTTCCTTTTGGTTGATTTTCAATCTCTAAAGACCTTTCTTGAAGCTGCAGTGTAATTTCTGGGCAAGAATGATTCCACTGATAGATGTTTGTTATGATAGAAAATATGATTGTTAGTATAGAAGATATTTTCATCTTTACTCTTAAAACTTGTTAAGTCTGATAGATTCTCAAACCTTTACAAGTACATAGTTTATTTGTGGAAGCTTGTGACATAACATGATTAGTTTGGATCTGCCCCTGTGGGGATGCCAGGGGCTTTCAGTATAAATAGATTATTTGGGTCTGCACCTGTGGGGATGCCAGGGGCTCTTTTAGTATAAATAGTATCCCTTCCTTCTGGAAATTCTGTGCTAGAAATTTCCTCTTTTCTGTCACTCTCCTTGTTGGTTTTTGCCTTGTTCCTGTACTTTCTGTCATTTCTACCTATCATTTTATGCCTTAATAGTCCATTCACCTGTATGTGTTCGATAAAGTCATACGTACTTTTTCTTAGGATTGATAATTGGGTACATGTATCAAATGCATTTTTGGCTCTAGGGAGGAGAGATATGCAGAAGCAATTTTAGGTAATTTATGTCTGTTTTGGCGTCCGTAGGTATGCTTATATTTGTATTCAGGTATGTTTTTTAAATCTCTGTTGTGATAAATTGGATGGAGTGGTGAATGCCAGGGGCATGTCCTTAGATTATGTGCACGAATGCATTGATATGTGTACTTAATTTTCTTTTCTTTTCTTTTCTTTTTCCTGTTGAAGTTTTATATGTTTTGAAGGGGTTGTAGCCCTGATGATGGCTCTACACAGTCGACTGGGCTTGTAAACAACAACAAAACATTTTGGATCTCCATCGCATGTATTGTGGTATAACACATGTGGATTGACCATTGGTAGTGACTGTTTATTGTGAGAGCTGAACTGATACTGAAATAGCCTTATAACAGGTAACAGTAATTACAGCTGAGAGATTTGTGTTTTTGTTTGTGCATTTCATGATTGGGTTAGCGTGCGACTGTGTGTTTCTTGTCCTGTTTCATACTGTGTCTGTGTGACTGACTACACAACTGGTATGATAAGCTTGAAAATGGCTTTAGTGGTCAGCTGGGCTGTTACCAACTAAACATGAACAAGCTTGAAAACGCCATTAGAATGACTTCTGGTTCTTTCTGTTGGCTTGAGCTTAGAAGTTTACTTCCAGCCATAAGTGTCTTTGTTGTGATGTAAACAGTTTGCTCTTTTAGCTCTGCTTTGAATTTATCTTTGTATAATTGTTGTAATTTAATGTACATAGTATTATGATCTGCATGCGTATTTGGGTACAAACTTCACCAGCCTTGTTCAAAATCAAGCATAATCAAGCTTTGAAAAACCTTCCATTTTTGACCTTTCAAAATACTTCTTGTTCAGCTTTCACCATGTAGTAATTTGTTAATAATCTTCCTTTTGTTTTTATTCTTCAACCCTATAGATATCGGCACAACTTTATCTGCTGTTGCTAATCTACTTGTATTAAAACAACACTGATTATCTAGGTAAACAGGAGCATTGTATCTCATGGTGACCGTTTTGTGTTTCCTTTTGATTTTGGTGGAGATGGGAGAGGGTGTGTGCTGTTTCTGTCCCCATCCTGTGTTTTGTTTTTTGGTGGGGTGGTTGTCGTGTCCACCACATGGAGGTCTCTATACCAAGATTGACTCACTTAGTCTGGCTATGCAAGCATGTGATTGTGTTGATAGGGAACTTACACTCTGTCATCTTAAAGTATATTGAATCAGAGAGCAGGCTCTGCTGAATTCACAGAGGTGGCCTAGCAGTGCAGGGTTTTCTCCATTGGGTCACCTCACAGCAGTCTGTAAAAAAAAAGCTGCCTTCTGAATTCACAGAGGTGAGCTAGCAGCAGAGCAGGGTTTTCTCCATTGAGTCACCTCACAGCAGCCTGTAAAATGACTAGGTGCTGTAGACCCCCTGTCACTGGGACTTGGACAGCTTGAACTTGGGTTTGGTGGTCTGTTGGAGTTCTATGGACAGTTTCAGTTTCTCAAGATGGTATCTCTACATTTCAAATGAGTGTTGTATGCATTGATGCTGTGATGGACATGATCCAAAATGATCATGGCATCAGCCGTATACCTGTGCATAAGCTCTACACATTGGTCAGGTTTTAAGGATCGCACCAAAGAAGTGGTGCAAAAGACTGGACAAAAATTAAGAGAACTATTTGCGTGTCTGTTTCAGTTTAACAGACTCCTATAATTCTGGGCTGTAGGTGTTTGAACTGCAAGTTCATGAATTCTGATCTTCAAATTACAGGTATTTTAATTGAGGAACATAAGATTTATTACTGAGAAGTACTCTGCAGAAGCAAACCAGTCAAGATGAGGTTAATCACTACATCAACTTTTGTTGGTTAAAAAAATGAAGTTTTTAGAAAAATGTTATTTGAAGGATTAATCAGTGCTTTTCAAAATTAATCAATGCAGTTTGTTTTTTGTTTTTGTTTTTTGGAAAAGAAAAAACAAATGTTTTGGATGGCAAATCCAGCAGGATAACAAAATCCGAACCTGGGGAGTGACCCTCAGAAAGATGATCTTCTGTATGAATCCAGAGTCCATTGAAGAATGAATGTTGCATTTTTGTTTTCATCTTCATTGAAAGAATTTATGTCAGCAACTTCTGCTGTAACTCCTGTCTTTCACTGCTTTGCGTCTTTTTCACGCCCAGATTCACCCATTCAGGACACTTGATACCTCAGACCAGCAGCACTTCTGACCTGAAGCGGCCTGGAAAAATTGGTTAGAAAGGAGGTAGTGGGACAGAAAGCACTGGTGTTGTGATTTTATTTGTTGATAGATTGGCCTTAAACTTGGCATGATCATCGGAGATAGATTACGCTTTAGTCAAGTGTAATCAAAATTTACGTTGCTGTCGTCTTTGTTTTCGACCATGCTACTACCTCTATCCTGATTTGTCGAAGGCACTTGTTCAGCTTCAGCCAGTTGATTCAAAGTCGCTTTCTGCATCAATATCATGATCATTTGGGCTAAAATTCGAATCACTTGGCTTCTTGTCACTATCGCTGTCCACGAAAAGTTTTTGAAGGATGTCCTTTGTTGTATCCCTCCGATTTTTTTGTACATTTTCACATTAAAATTCAAGAAATACTGCCCAATGCAAATTAAGTGAAGGATGGATGTCTAGTGAAGGGAAGTAACTCATGAAACATGGTATGGATGGAGTTGTATGAATTTTGTAATCAGTTTGCTGGTACGAGTTTACCTGGAAGTCGGCGCTGAATGATCTGCTTTTAGGAGTTATCTCAGAATTCGTCCGAAATGGGTTAATCTTTTTGTGAAGACACATTCAAGACATTTTCCATTTGTTTTTGTAATATATTGTTGTTTTCTGTTAAAATTCATCATGCTTTTGTCAAGACTTTTCAGCATAAATGTGAAAATCACTTTGAACTGCATTATTGTCTAGTAAGATGTATTGTTTTTTGTTGTTGTTGTTGTTATTGTTAACATTCATTGCAGAACAAACAGCACACACACACACACACACACAAAGACATTCACATATGCAAACACACACATACACAAACCACTTATTTTGATCTGTTTTATCATTCTGAATTTCATGCTTTTAAATGTAAGTTTAGTATGTGATATTGTGCAATATTGCCTCTCTCTTTGAAAGCTTGAAAATATTGCTTTTTTTCTATTGAATAAAAGTGAGCATTCAAACATGAATGCATCATTGTCTTAAAAATTCATTGCAATGTGGAGTTCTGAGTGTTCATCAAGACTTACATTCTATTTGACAGTGATATGCCCCGAGTAAATATGATGCTGTAAACTTAGGAGAAAGTGTTACCATCCTACAGATGCAATATTTTGCCATGAAATTACTTGACATTATTGTTGAAAATACATAAGAACATTACTGACTGATTGTTTTGATTCATGCATATAGACAAAAAAATCTTAGGATTTCTCTGATCCTTATGAACTGACTTTTATATTTCTTCATATTTATACATGCAGTAGGTTTAGTTTATGTACCTGGCCCAGTAAACATTTCAGAAAAGAAAGTCCACAGTAATCTTCAGTCAGTGCTTATTGTGCTGAGTTTGCAAAAATGATACCAAGTTCACTGTCTTCTTCATTTCTTCTTCTCCCTTAGCTCCGTGAAGTGTCACTGGGGTGCCGCATTAAAGAACTGTTCACCAGATTCCTCCAGCTCTGTCAGTTTTGTGCCAAAGCCTGGGTCTCTGCAAACGGTTTCTCTGTCCATTCTGCTGTGTCAGTCCATCATTTTATGATTTTCCCTGCTGTTTCCCTCCCTCAACAGTTCCCTGGAGAACTGATTTAGCAAGGCCACTGGATCTTGTTACATTGCTATAGCAGTGTGGTTTTCAAAAGTTTATTTTCTGAGGGAAACTGATGAAGAATGCTAAACACTGGTTTAGATCACCATACTGATAACACACAGGTCGTGGGTTTGACTCTCAGGTGGGCCACAGCTTTTTTTAAAGTAGGACCTCAGGACCCAACTAGCTCATAGTTTTTTTGTACAGGCTTACGGCTTGGGCTGTGATCACTCTGGATCTTCTCCATTACATGGTACCTGTGATGTCAGTGCATATGGATTTCACTTTGAATGTGGAGACATCTTGAGAAAGTAAAACTGAAGGTAAAGAGTAATTTATTTGAACTGCTGCAGTAAGCTATCAAGAATTCGTTCATTCACAGACAAAAGCAACCTGCAGTGGGGTACTGCGGAAGAAGAAATTCAGGTTCCCTCCTTCTTTGGTACCACAGGAACTGTCTAGCTTGCTTTTCAATAGTTAGGGCATCCTTTATTCTGTCATGTCTCTTCTCCTCATTAAACTCTTGTTTATTTCTGCCTTCTGGATCATTCATCACTATTTCTTCCAAATTCTCTCCTAAGCTCAGTCCCCAAAGTTGGAGCCAGACTGCGTTTGAGGCAGGACAAAGAATGGTCATGCATGCAAAAACTGCCTCCCTCTTCTAAGTAGGTAGGTTTGTATGACTTTATGCCCTTAGACAGGGAGTGCTCGCAAGAGCTCCACCCTGCATAAAAAGAAGACAAAAAGCATTTGCTTTGAAAACATTTTTTATTTATTTATCAAGACACATCACTAAAAATGTCTTTGGGCAAACAATAAAATTTTCATGGATAACTAACACTATCTCAACAATTTGGTCAGCGCCTTGCCAGTCACCGCATGAATTAAAACAATACAAAATCCCAACACATTTCACATTGTAAACTCATTTCCTTTACTAATCAGACAGAAAATATCGTCTCTTTCTTTAAAGTTGCTTTTGCTTTTCCCCACTAAAAGAATTAGGGAGATATGTACAACACAACAAAGATGGACTGTAACCACAAAAACAAAACTGACTTATCATGCGACCTGAGTACTTTACAGACCGACAGATAATGTCATGAAAAAATATGTATATACAATATTGACTTTTTCTTTCACACCATGCTGTCCTGGAAACAACAGCTGGACAAATGCAGATGTCACTAATGATACTGTCATGACAATAATATCACTGACAAACTATAATGCCAATAATGATATTGTCATGACCACATCACTGACAATGACCAGATTGTCATGACAATAATATCACTGACAAACTATAATGCCACTAATGATATTGTCGTGACCACATCACTGACAATGACCAGATTGTCATGACAATAATATCACTGACAAACTATAATGCCACTAATGATATTGTCGTGACCACATCACTGACAATGACCAGATTGTCATGACAATATCACTGACAAACTATAATGCCACTAATGATATTGTCATGACTACATCACTGACAATGACCAGATTGTCATGACAATATCATGACAAACTATAATGCCACTAATGATATTGTCATGACCACATCACTGACAATGACCAGATTGTCATGACAATATCAATGACAAAAAGTCACTAGACAAGACGACATCTGTCAGTACAACACCAGGTTAGTCACTTGACACACTTCCGTACAAAGGAAAACCACGGATCTAAAAACCCATGAACGCTCATGAACATTAGCCGGCCTAACAGCGCAGGCAATCATCAAGATGGAGAGCTGGTGGAGGTGCAGGCAGACGACCCCATCATGGAGGCCCTGATGGTGGAGCTGGATTGTGGAGCACCCTTCACTTTGCCGATGGCTTCGCGTAACAACTTGGCAACGTCAGCCTGCGGGTCATCAGACTCCTCTGTGGACATCCCAATGGCAGTATCGTGTTAAAATGGGGACCATTATTAGTAGCAATAATGCTTAACCCTTCGATACCTGCACCCTGTCCACAAGCATTTTGCATTGTCAACCATGCTAGCAAAGCAAAAACTTAACCCTTTGATTCCCTCACCCTATCCACCAGATAAGGTGAGGGAGTCAAAGGGCTAAGTTTTTGCAGTTTGTGGATAGGGTGCAGGGGTCAAAGGGTTAAAAACACATCCGTACCAGGACTATAACCATCTCAAAACACATGCAACACCTTGAGTGTCCTGAAAAAAAAAACACCACAAAAGAAAGTTAAGTACACATACCAATGCATTTGTGTACATATCTAAGGACACGCCCTTGATGTTGACCATTCCAATTTATCACCAGCAGGTTTACAAAAATAAACCTGAATGCCAATATGTAAACATAACTAAGTACACTAAAATACACATAAAAACTGGCCAACACTACTTCAAATAGCTTTTGCACAATACATTTCATCAGAACCCAAAATACAATTAATGCATGCACCCAGTTACGAATCCTGATAAAAAGTATATAGGGCTTTATAGAACACATACAGGTGAATGGACCAGCAAGACAGAAAATGATAGGAAGAGATGATGGAAAGCAAAAGAACAAGGCAGAAACAAAGTGACAGAAAAGAGGAAATTTCTAGCACACAATTTCCAGAAGGTTGGGATATCTGAGGGGTGTTTCTGTCTATTCATAAAGTTTTGTGGGCAGAAAAGCTGAATTATGCACTGTAAGTGTAACCATGTCTCGGTGGTCTTCAAGGAAGATTTCATATCTTGGAACCTGGCTCCATCATACTGTAAACCACAAGAGAATTTCTTACCCGCTGGACGAGGCGGCAGGGAAGTTTTTAGTCCCGTTTTTATTGTCTATTGTTTGGTGTCTGTGATCTGTTTGTGACCGTGCTTACATTGGTTTTCTTGTTCTTCTGGTTCGTGTTTGCTTGGGTGCGGGCAGTCAAACTTGTTTTGGATCTTGTAATATACCACAAGGGAATCTCAAAAGTTTTCTGCAATAAGACAATTTTTTTGCTGACAAAAATCCAAGACTTTCAAAGGCACATTCTTCTGTAAAAGACAAGGAAACGTTTTTAATGTCTTCAATTTTGATTTGTTTTTTAAAATGAGCTCTCCCCTCCTTAAGCAGACCAACTTGGTGTTGAGTGTTATTCACCTTGTGACATTCAATTAGCAGACACTAAAATTTATACTAAAGCACACACAGGTCTTTTACGTTGCAACACCTTTTGTTGTTTTCTTTGGCAAATTTACAACCAGCAGTTTGCCATCGCTTTTTGGAAGTGCAGTGCAAGTACTGTACACAGATCCCGACCATTGTTTCCAAAGAAATCATCTGCCTGAGACCAGGAGGAGAAAAGCTGGTTCTAAAGATTCTTCAGTCATCTTCTGACCTCATCCATCCCCTGCTGCCAGGATTTCACCACAGCCCTGTTAGCAATGTTTTGATCCCGGACGAGCTCTATGTTTCGAGCCAATGGCCATACCACGTTGAAACCACAGGTTCTTGTCCGATCACTGAAGTTAAGCAACGTTGGGCCCAATTAGTACTTGGATGGGTGACCGCCTGGGAACACCGGGTACTGTTGGCAACTTTTAAACTCAAGCCTGGCCAGCTCATGGATTTATGTGCAGGCTTAAGGCATATGCCAAGGTCACCATACACGTGGCACCTGTGACATTGGTGCATAAGGAATTCATTCCGAGCGCAGAGACATCATCTTGAGAAATTGAAACTGAAACTGGGCTGAACCGGATCGACCTTCATGGCTAGCACAGCACCTCAGTGACGTAAGTCATACAGTACTTTGCTGGACCTAGCGATCCCCTACTTTGAACTACTTCCACTTCCTGGCATGTGGCAGCACAGAAAGTCAAGACTGGAGTAAATGGATTAGCGTTGTGATATCTGCTATGAAGGCTACCATCAAACTCAATGATGCTAACATGTGACAAAGAGGTCTTGGAGCACTTACCAATATTTATTTGCCCAGGACTGAAGCAGAATATGTATGCTATATGTAGCTAGAAGTTCTGGTGACCCTTGAAAATCTCCACTTGCCAAAGACTGAAGCACAATGAATATGCTGTACAAACACTATACAGACAGATCACCCCTTAGCTTTCCACTAGCAGTGGTGACATGAAGCACAATGAATATGCTGGTCAAACACTATACAGACAGATCACCCCTTAGCTTTCCACTAGCAGTGGTGACATGAAGCACAATGAATATGCTGGTCAAACACTATACAGACAGATCACCCCTTAGCTTTCCACTAGCAGTGGTGACATGAAGCACAATGAATATGCTGTACAAACACTATACAGACAGATCACCCCTTAGCTTTCCACTAGCAGTGGTGACATGAAGCACAATGAATATGCTGTACAAACACTATACAGACAGATCAACCCTTAGCTTTCCATGGGCAGTGGTGACATGAAGCACAATGAATATGCTGTACAAACACTATACAGACAGATCAACCCTTAGCTTTCCATGGGCAGTGGTGACATGAAACACAATGAATATGGTGTACGAACACTACACAGACAGATGAATCCTTAGCTTACCATTAGCTGTGGTGACATGAAACACAATGAATATGGTGTATGAACACTACACAGACAGATCAACCCTTAGCCTACCATTAGCTGTGGTGACATGAAACACAATGAATATGGTGTATGAACACTACACAGACAGATGAATCCTTAGCTTACCATGGGCAGTGGTGACATGAAACACAATGAATATGGTGTATGAACACTACACAGACAGATCAACCCTTAGCTTACCATGGGCAGTGGTGACATGAAACACAATGAATATGGTGTATGAACATTACACAGACAGATCAACCCTTAGCTTACCATGGGCAGTGGTGACATGAAACACAATGAATATGGTGTATGAACACTACACAGACAGATCAACCCTTAGCTTACCATTAGCTGTGGTGACATGAAACACAATGAATATGGGTATGAACACTACACAGACAGATTAGCTTCTTACCATTAGCTGTGGTGACATGAAACACAATGAATATGGTGTATGAACACTACACAGACAGATCAACCCTTAGCTTACCATTAGCTGTGGTGACATGAAGCACAATGAATATGCTGTACAAACACTACGCAGACAGATCAACCCTTAGCTTACCATGGGCAGTGGTGACATAAAACACAATGAATATGGTGTATGAACACTACACAGACAGATCAACCCTTAGCTTACCATTAGCAGTGGTGACATGAACCACAATGAATATGGTGTATGAACACTACGCAGACAGATCAACCCTTAGCTTACCATTAGCTGTGGTGACATCCTGCTCCAGACGTAGTTTGGCCTTGGCACATTTCAGCATCCCTTCCTCCACAGTGTTCTCAGCAATCAGTCGGATGATCTTCACCGTTCTACACACAAAACAATATTGACATGTCCATACCCTGTCCCAGCTGTTTGCTGTTTTGACCAGGAAATCAAAATCAACAACAAATGAACAGAAAACTGAATGTTTTGTGTGTGACTGAATTTTATCACTGACGACATTAATTTGACAATTTACTATAGAATCAGTCGAAAAATTATCAGAATTCGTCTCACAACAGTAAACAGCCTGTGACTTTTGTGCTATCACAGCCATGCCAGTCAATCTCAAAGAGTTGAAAACATTAACTCTATCCACCCAAACATACGCATATGTGTACCCCATGCGCACAATGCTTCAGCCCGAATGTGCGCATATGCGTACCGAAGCTTTGGGAATATTTGGGGGACAGGGTCAAGGTTGGATGTGAAACTAAACATGCTGGCTCCCTTGTATAACATATCAAGAGTACGTGTGTACCCTTCCTGAGTGCTGGCGACCTTTGTTTGTCGGTTGAGGCGAGGTCAAAGCGAGTGACTTGGTGCTCAAGTTCACCGTGTGGTCGCGTGGGGTCAACATGGCGTCGAGTCAAACACCAGCTAGATGTGCACGGCGAATAAATGCAGGACTCCCAAACTTGGTAAACACACTAACCAATCATAAATACACAAAATAAAAGAATTTTGGAGTGTATCAAACAAATACTGATTTTTTTGTTCTTTGAATATTATGATACCCCTTTGCACAATTTTTCCAAAAAATCAAATTTTTGAAAAAATTGAATAATTTCATTATTTCACAAACGAACATTTCAAACCTGCACACTAGTTAGTTTATTCTAATGACAACATCTCCACAAAATTTCATTCCTCTGTCTTTAAAAGTTTTTTTTTTACAAATTTTTTTTTTTACAAATTTATTAGTAACATATACAATTTGGCCAGGGGGAAGAGGTTGTGAGAATGAGCACTCGGCCAGGGTGGAGTGAGTTAACTCTTGTGTAATGTCTTTGTTGGCTTTTGTTTCATTTTGATTTTTTCTTTGGTGACCCAAACATAATGATTCATTGTACATGGATGAAAATAACTTTTCAGTGAGGTCTACCATCTTGTTTCACTTTATCTATCGACTCTGTAAAAGACTTGTGTTACTCCTTGTTTTAGTTTATGATAATAGGTTGTCCTTCTTTCCACTAACTGAAATGTGTAGACTCTGATAGCAATATCATCAGTTTTATCTAAAATGGAGAGCCAGATCTGTCAGCCTGAGCCATTGTTTTCTGTCCTTGTTGTAGTATTGTTGTTCAGCCATTGTTTGCTGGATCTAGAAGCTTTCGGTCTTGTTCCTTTCAATTTTGACTACACCTCATACAAAAACGCAATTCCTAGTAAGATTTTTCAAGTTTTTATCTAAAAACTGAGGGATGCATGTTACATACCAGAGTGCATTACAAAGACTGGAAATCACAGCGCTCAGTGTTTATTTGGATCCCCTTCACCTCCATGCCTCATTCTCTTCCTCTGAGATCAATTCTTCTATGGAATTTGTTGTTGTTGTCATTGGTTTGGTTATTGTAAGTTTTTTGTTTTGGTCAACAATCTTTCCTAGTTCCTCTCTTTACTTTAATGATCCTGAATGCTTAGAATATTGTTGTTGTTGTTGGTTTGTTATTGTTGGTTTTGTTTCGTTCAACAATCTTGCCTAGTTCCTCTCTTTACTTTAATGATCCCGAATGCTTAGAATATTTATCTCTCTAATGATGAGTGTTCCTAATTGTCAAAGACATGTATAACTACAGCAGGATCATGTTTCTGACAGATCACCGTGTCAACTGTTCTCAGTAAATAGATATAAACCTATAGCATTGTCAAATGTTTCTGACATAACGCAGTGACAAGTGTGTAGAGCACAACAGCTCTACTGGTGTGTTTTCTATGCTTCCTTCACAATTCTGCTGTACTACACAACTGCCCGCTTTTACAACTATCAATGTTTGTAAAGCACAACATGAAAACTAGGTTAAAGTGCAAAAACTTCAATTTTGACAATTGTAATATTTCAGAACATGTATACTTCACAACTGTCGGTGTAAACAAACAATACCCATCTATCATAGGGCACAATTGTGGGTGTAAACAAAGAAAATCCATCTATCTTTCATAGATCACAATTGTGGGTGTAAACAAAAAAAATCCATCTATCTATCATAGTTTTTTTTGTTTGTTTAGTTGGTTGGTTGGTGTTTGCTTTTTTCTCTTAACTGTAGTTTAACCCCTATTCCCCCAGCCCGCCCGCAACAGCCCGCGATATTTTCAAGCCCCGAACAGGCAGCCCGCCCGCTGCCGTCCGCAAACCACGTGCTTTACTAGGCGCGGCCATGCTGCTTATTATTGCTCCCATTCTCGCGAGACTTGTCAGCCTCGTTTTCGGGACACTCTGCCCTGCACAACAACATCCGGTTTATCCAGTTTGGTGGAAAATTGTGCGAGCTACGAATTTTCAAAGCGGTGTAAGTTTTCGTGATGGCCGAGGAGACGCCAGCCGAGTGGTGGAGGAGAAACATGGGCGATTTGGACGACGATGACAGTGATTTTGAGGGTTTCACTGCCGAGGATTTGGTGCGAGCTCGTGAAGAAGATCCGGAGAGCGATCTCGACATCGACTTCGAAGCACTGCAAGCCGAGTTTGAGGAGGATTCCGATGTTTTGAGTGACAGTGAGAGTGAGGGAGAGTCGAATGTTGACACTGTGCCCGATCGATCGACTTGGACAAGGGATCTTTCTGCCGTTTCTGAGGAGGATTTCAGCGAGTTTGTCGGAGTTTGCCATGACTTAGAGGTGGGAGCTGACCCCATTTCGTATTTTCAGTTGTTTTTTTCCGACGAGTTGTTCGACTCGATTGCTGCAGAAACGAACTTGTACGCGCAGCAAAGACAAGCAGAAAAGGGGCGTGACGCCAAATGGAAGGAAGTCAGCTCGGCTGACATCAAAGTTTATTTCGCGATAAACATTATGATGGGGATTCACATCCTCCCTCGTGCAGACTTGTACTGGTCAACAGATGACAAGTTGAATGTGCCGTGCATTTCGAAGCTCATGTCCAGAACCAGGTTTCAGAAGATTGGGCAATACATTCATCTGAATGACAGTTCAACCTTCGTCCCACGTGGCCAACCGGGACATGACCCTCTCCACAAAGTGAGACCCCTCATGGATCACTTCCAACAGCAGTGTCTCGCTCTCTACAAGCCAGGGAAAGCTATCAGCATCGACGAGGCCATGGTCAAGTTCCATGGAAGGCTTGCCTTCAAACAGTACATCAAGGACAAGCCAACGAAATGGGGCATCAAAGTGTGGTGCAGCGCTGACCCAGCTTCAGGATACCTCCTCGACTTCAGCGTCTACACTGGCAAATCCCAGCAGGCCATCAAAGGTATGTATGATTTTGTTTGTTAGAGAAAGTGTAAGTGTGTATGTGTGTGTGTGTGTGTGTGTGAGAGAGAGAGAATGTGTGTGTGTGTGTGAGTGTGTGTGTGTACATGCGTGCGTGCCTGTGTGTTTATGTTTGTTTGACATATTTTTCCTGTCAGTAAATATACTAAATGAATGCTGACATGTCTCAGTACAGAAAAAAAAAAGAAGTTTTGCAATAAATTATACACCAAGATATCATTATGAGGAGTAAGTATGGAAAACTAATTATTGACAGGTATGACAGGATTGGTTCCGCACTGTGTGCAGGTGGGCTTGGCAGTCACGTTGTGATGACAGTTGGCAAGGAGTTTCTGGGAAAAGGGCACCACTTTTTCCATGACAATTTCTTCACATCTGTCCAGCTTGCAGAGGAATTGTTGGCTCTGAAGACAAGATGCTGCGGAACGATTCGTATCAACCGAAAGGGGTGGCCAGCAGAACTGAAAGCTGCCGTGAAGGTGGGTTTATTATTTTATCAATTTATAAATGTATGTGTGTAAAAAAGCCCATAGGCTGCAAAAGCAATAATTTTCTATAGTACACTTGACATTCACACTGACAATGCCATGTATACTACATGTACTTACCTTTTTTGTGCAGGTAAAGGAGCCATACTGATTACGTAAATCCGAGTTTCTTATTTTGTTTGTGTCTTTGTGTGTTCTAAGGCAAAAAGAAGACAGCGCATGAAGAAAGGAGAGACCAGAATGATGCAGAAAGGTGACCTCCTTGCAACTGTTTGGCAAGACAAGCGTGCCATCTCGGTCCTTTCCACCAACGTCCAGCCAGTGATGGGATCTGCTCTCCGACTTGAGAAGAGAGGTACGTTTGTTTATATCTAATTCAAAAGACACTAATTGATAAGCTAATAGGCTACTTTAGTTGTCAGTGTCATACTGTAATATTTAACATCTCACCATGCATAGGATGACTTATGTATGTGTGTGTGTGTGTGTGTGTGTGTGTGCAGGCCAGCGAGTGATGAAGGACATCCCACAACCCATTCTCGCCTACAATGAAAACATGGGAGGGGTGGATCACCATGACCAGCACAGGGCCTACTATCCTGTTGGGAGATCATGCCGGAAGTGGTGGAGATACCTGCTATGGTTTTTCGTGCAGAGCAGCCTTGTCAATGCTCACATCATTTTCAGGAAGACCATTCAGCCAGCTCCCAAGTCAAAGAAGATCCAAGATCCCCTCAACTTTCGCCTTGCCGTCTTTGAGGGTCTGGTCGCTGGCAACGCAGGACCCAAACAACAGGCCCAGATGCAGCCAAGTGTGCTTGGAAGAGCCTTCACACAACCAGAGCAACATCCCATAGATCGCATGCCAGGGAGGAAAGCTGCATGCCGTCAGTGCCTGAAGAGTGGGCGACGTACGCCAAAGAACAACGCCGTCGAGACTGTGTGGGGCTGTCTCACCTGCAAAGTACATCTCTGCAAGGGGCATTGCTTTGCCCAGTCTCATGCCCAGCTTCTCCAGTAACTGGACATTGTTTTTTATATCTTGTACAGCCCTTCAGACTTTGTTTTTGTGCTGCAGAAAGTGGCAAGGACTATTTCAGTGTAAAATGTGAGACATTTCGCAAGGCAAGAAAGGGCTTTGGATTTTTTTTTACCTGTGTTACAATTCAAACTGAAAGAAAAACTTAACTGTACATGAAAGTATTATATGTCTACAAGCTGATAAAAATCAAAAGTTCAGCCAGAAATTTTTTCTGGTATTTTTTATTGTTTTTTTATAAATGTATACCCCTTCCATTTGACGGAGTTACTTCCCTTTGCATGGGATTTCAGTGTTAAGTAGATGCCAAACGTACTGGGGGTATAGGGGTTAAGTACCGCTGGCTGCTATACAAAATACAGTTTTTTCCCCCCCCCAAAAAAAAGCAAAAAAAAGCTGGCAGCATCTTTAGTAGTTCTTTAGTGCAGTGTCATGCTTATTTTGAAACAACTGATACCTATCTTCACTGCTGATAGTTCTTTATCACTGTCACTGTTATCTTCAAAAACTTCAACAATTGAAACTTATTTTCACTACTAATAGTTCCTTACCATTGTCAGAAATATTATAATCTTTGCAAACCTCAACAATCGATACTTATTTCCACTACTGGTAGTTCCTAATCACTGCTAGCATTACTATTTATATATCTACAGACCTTTTCTGTCCCATGCGATGACACCTGTCCTCCGCCTGTTTGTCATTGTAAGGGTTGAAGTCAATGTCGTGCAGGATGATAGTGTTGGCCGACGTCAGGTTGATCCCCAGGCCCCCTGCCCGTGTGGACAAGAGGAAGATGAAGATGTCATGGTCCTCGTTGAACTGATCAATCAGTCGTTGTCTGCCCACAACACACATGTACTTGTGTCATCGCTGCTTCACATCCTGCCTGATATCTTCATTGTGCCAAAAATGTTTCAGCTTGACAATGATGACTAGAAGGAAGGAATAAGGGGAGGATTGTTACTGTTATTTTTGTTTAAAGCCCAGCTGACTGCATACAGCCATATCAGGGCTACAACTGTTCCAAAACATACACGATACTTCAACAGAAAAAAAATGAAAATAAAATAAATTAAGTATACATGTCTATGCATTTGCGCATACAATCCAAGGAGACACCCCTGGCAGTGACCACTCCGTCCAATTTATCACAGAGGAATTAAAAATACACACCTGATTACAAATTCAAACAAACGAAGAACATAACATATACATAAAAAAAAAACAACAGATTACCTAAAATTGCTTCCACATATCACATTTCCCCAGAGCCAAAAATCCACATAATACACGTACCCAATTATCAACCCTAAGAGAAAGTATTAACTCACTCAGGACGGAGAGTTTTTCCCCTTGCTTTTCCGCACAGATGGCCCATTTTGAAGGGTTAGGGAAAAAATTTTAAAAAATAAAAAACATAAAGTAACAAAATGAAACTTTCAGATCTGATTATTTACATGCTGGATTAGTTCATGCCAAAATACTGAAGTTCTTCCTTGAATATTCTTCTTCATGTGCCATGTTGAAAATACCCCAAATTTTGTAGTCAGGATCACCATACAGTCACACACTTTGATCAGCTCCATGAACACACAGTCAAAGGTGAGAAGGTCTTTGTATGCACAAAATAACATGAATAAAGTAGACTTTGCTCAGGGTAAAAAAAAAATTATTAGTGACATTATATGAATAAATGTTACAAATTGTTACACAGGGCGATTTGGAAAAAAAGGAGCACACTGGATCCTTCAGTCCCTATACACTGTTTTCCTATTAATCAGTGTAGTTCTGCACTGAGTGATACAGTTGGAAGCAGGTGATGGTCTTGTTGGGCTGGCATAGTTAGTCACAGAGGGCAACCCCACACTTTTCACACCAGTTGGGGATTTGCCGCAGTTGAACCTTCGGGTGTCTCAAGCTGCCAGCACTACACACATAGCACTTCGAACTGTCAGTGTCATGGTACAAGAAGGTTGCCTGATTTTAGAAGCTGACACAACAGCAATATGAATCGAAAGTAGACCAAGCATGATCTCAAGGTACAGCTCCCAGCGCCCCCTAGGCAAGCACAGACATGAGCTGACAAAAACAAATTCTCATCATTCTGAAGTCCTAACCAAAAGGCTGTCTCATCAAGAATCATGTCAACTTTTAGCAGGGATGAATGGGCTGGAGTTTGAGTCTGACATAATAAACCAATAATGCTAACAATTCATCATGGCACAGTATATAAAGCCAAACTAATCTTAAAAATATGATCATACTCACCTGTCAGTGACAGGGGTACTGCCATCAAGACGCAGAAAGCGTATGTTTTTCTGTTTGAGGTAAATCTGTATGATGTCCAGCATCATGGTAAACTGACTGAACAACAGTACTCTGTCCTTCTGCACACACAACACAATATAACACTATACACTGCAATGCCACACAATACAACAGATTAGGACAAAACAATATAAATATACAATTCATCTAAAAAAAATTAAACCAACAACAACAGAAAACAATTACTGACTTGCCGATGCTAGAAACAAGTCTTCATCATCTATCTAATTTTGAAGTGTGTGTGTGTGTGTGTGTGTGTGTGTGTGTGTGTGTGTGTGTGTGTGTGTGTGTGTGTGCGTGTGCGTGTGCGTGTGTGTGTGTGCGTGCGTGCGTGTGTGCGTGCGCGTGTGTGTGTGCGTGTGTGTGTGTGCGTGTGTGTGTGCGTGTGTGTGCGTGCGTGTGTGCGTGCATGCGTGTGTGCATGCGTGTGTGTGTGTGTGAGTGAATGTTAATTCAAGATGTCATCATGCTATAGCATCATACCTGTTCTTTCATGGTGTGTAGGAGAGAATTCAGAACATGCAACTTGGCAGATTCTCCAATCACTGATGGGTCCAGCTCATACTTCCCTATATGTTTCTGAGGACATCAAACGAGGCATGATAATACAGCACTTTATTGGCATTCCATTGTTTCTTTATGACTTTCATTCTAAAAGCAATTACAGACTTGCGTAACACTATAAAAAAATCTAGGTTCCAGAACAATAAATCAAATGCAGTGTGGATTCACACTGAAACAAAAGTTGAAGCCACTTGAACACTTTCAAATCCATTTAAGCTTTCTCTGCTATGATACAATATAGCATACTTCACATGCACACCTGTTTGTTGCTGAAACATGCTATACAGCACCTTGAGTTTAAACATTCTTGGTGTATGGTTCTAAGGTTGTTTAAAACTGAGTGGTACAGCTCTGCTGGACAATTGTCCTAATGTACCCTTATACTAGCTGTGAATATTTTTGCTAAATGACTGCTACACACATGCTTGCTATACTAACAGCCAGAACACTGTACGGATGAATGAGTGTGTGCATGTCAGTAAATATGTGGCCTTGTGACACTGACACTGATTTACAGTGAATATCCTCTGTGCATACACAATTGCCCATTCAGTTTTTTTCAATTTGGAAGTGTCTATGGATCCAAAAGACTACATTAAAAAACTTTTCAATTGTATGAGATTAAGTTACCCACTTTGCTTAAATTGTACAAAAAGAAATGATTTTTTTCAACAAGTATATGAGATTAAGTTACCCACCTTGCTTATATTGTACAATACGAAATGATTTTTTTCAACAAGTATATGAGATTAAGTTACCCACTTTGCTTTTAAATTTTACAATAAGAAATGATTTTTTTCAACAAGTGATTAATCAGTTAACGTAAGCGCATTCAAACTTTGTCATTGTTAGTCCATTCAACTGTCCATGTTACCTCAAAATTTGAAGTCTGTGTGTGCTTGCATTCTTTTTCTAGACATATTTTGCAACCTATACAAACAGTCAACAGTATAATGAAGGAAGCCACAGGCCAGTGCAGAATGAGTTAAAACAAATTTAACGGTGTCTGAGTCACAATAATACTGAAAACAGACCTCATTTCCTGAAACACATGCTGCAGTCACTTCTTGCTATCTACGTAAAGACTGAAAAAGCTTTAACCCCTTGAGTGCAGACTTTTTTTGACATCTGGTGTTTTCCATGCACCTGGGAAAAAACATTGCATGACCGCCATGTACAATAAAACAACTGTTCCTTCCATATTTATGGGAATCTATGCATGAAATTACACAGAATGACGCATTAAGCATGACAAAATGTATTTTCAGATAATTTATGTAATAATTTCTTGAAATTACTACATATTTGTAATATTTTGAGGAAAATCCCATAAAAAAAAACTCGTAACTGCTCACAATCGAAACAAACAAACAAAAAAAAACCAAAGGAAAAAATAGAAGATATGGCCCTCCCAATGAAATCTAAAAGTATTCAGACTTTGGATGACCACCTACTGACAGATCACCGACAGCTGACAAGCTACAAAGAGCCGCTGTGTGCTAGTGCACACAGTGGCTTGACATGGTCATGTCGTCCACTACTGCCACACCCCCCATCCCCACTCCATCACCCTAGTCCTCCCCTTACCGCTTCTAATACTACTCACTGGAAGTGGTGGATGATTCTACAATGTCCCAACTGTGTATTTCAACAGTGTGAAGGTGTTGGCTGGTTGCCAGTATTGCCTGTGGCCACAAACACTTTGTGTCACGTGTTCATAGGATCAATACTTTTTGTGTCTGGTCTGTCTGGTGCACATTTCATACCAATAGCCAGTAACTACTGCTATTTTCAACCTCTTCTTGTGTCAGAATTGTCTTCTGAATCAACCTACAGTCATTTATACATTCTTGACTCAACTCACATACTTTCAAAGGTTGAAAACATGCAGCATTGCAAGACAGTCCTGGTGTCACCATTTTGCTGAAAACCAGTTTCTCTTCTCACATAAATAAAACCAATCTGGTGAGGGTTGCATAGGTCAAAAAGCCATGTAAGGGAAGCCAGTCACTTTCATGAACCCTCTCTGAGACTGACAACATCAGTCAGGGCTTCTCTCCCATTTACATTAGGCTGAAACGTGTGTCAAACTAACTCCATAAATTTACGTTTGTATGCATCACAGAAGGCTCTGAGAGCTGTGTAGATTTTATGTTGGCGGCACTTATGGGGTTAAAATCCTTACCGATATCTTTACCAAGGGGGTGTTACATCATTATCAGTGTTTATAGCCCCCGCTGACTGCTCAGAATCATATCAGAGATCTAATCATCTCAAACAAAATACACACATCTGAACACACTGATGAAACAAAGACATGACAGAAAGCAAAGAAGCAAATCAGAAACAGTGACAGAAAAGAGGAAATTTCTAGCATAGCATTTCCAGAAGGTAGGGATACCTTCTACACTGAAAGAGCCCCTGGCATCCCTGCAGGAGATTAAAAGACACAAGTATACTGTGCTCCAGACTGACGTACCTTGTACTGTTTACAAAGAGCGATCAGGTCGAAGTCATTCATGACGGCCATGTCCTCCATGATCAGTTCAGGCAAAGCTCCTCGGTCCCTGTGGGATGGCTCCTGAAACAACACATGCTTTATGGTCAAATACTTCTGTCTGATCAGTACTTGTACATTTTATCTCCATTAGTCTAACTGATTATCATAATCCTTTACACATGTCATTTACATGTAACCAAGATTATTCCAGTGATAGGCTGATAAAATACCAATATAAAATATAGACTAGGTTAAACATAGGCTAGGTAGGGCCTCAGGACCTGGCCAGCTCACGGGTTTATGTGCAAGCTTAAGGCTTGCCATGATCATCAATATACATGGCACCTGTGATCTTAGTGCATATGGAATTCATTCCAAGCACGGAGACGTAATCTTGAGAAACTGAAACTGAAACATAACCCTTTGACACCTGCACCCTGTCCACCAGCATTCTGCACTGTCAACCATATTATCACAGCAAAAACTTAACCCTTTGACTCCTTCACCCTATCCACCAGCTTCTTGTGCATAGGGTAAGGGAGTCAAAAGTTTTGCAGTTGGTGGATAGGGTATGGGAGTCAAAGGGTTAACCTTTAATATTAGTGAGATTGGCACTGCCTCTGTCTTAACTTACTGCCTGCCTGAGCCTGCCTTCATAATTCAAGTAAACCTGTAGTTGTACACAAACCTGTCTAGCAGACCTGAATGCAGACCTGAATGAAGTCCAGTCACCACCAGTGTACTATTACAGAGTGTCCTCTTCATTGTTTCCAAAAGAATTTGGAAATTCAAACCAGCCATACTTGTTATCAATGTCACGAATGCCCTGCCCCCCCCAACACCTGTTCAAGTCAGAGACTAGCAACAAATATCCCTGCCACATGCAGTCTCTTGATTTGTGCTTACTACCTCAACAAGTTCTGCCACTGATACAGTTTACACATCATCTTCTATGACACTATAGCTGCTACAGTCACTTTCTTGGGGTGAAAAAGACACAACAGATTCCCCATCAGCAGAAATGTAAAGATCTACCAGAAGAAAAACATCCTCCATTGACTTACGTCACCTTTGATATATTTTTTTCGTTAAAATTTGCCCAAGACATGTGGGTAGAAAGCACACTTCAGTAAACAGCAGTAACTTTCACAAGGGAAGCAACTCAACTGCCACCAAAAGTCTACACTGAAAGTAAACAAGAGTTTTCTACCTTACATCACTACAGTGACTCCATGTAGGGGACCATGCCTATAATCATTAGTGCAAGCAAAGGATCACCGCAGCATGTTGATCAAACCTTGCTTGAGATTTTACTGTTTTCTGGGACAGGTCACGGAAAAATGATTATTTCTGGGACGACCCCCCTATTTTGACCGTTTTCTGGACTTAATATGAATCTTCCTGAACGGCACGCAACCATGGAGTTGGAAAACAACAGCCACTGTGAGAAATTACTGCAAACACCATAAGAAGAAGACATATTCTTATTCTAACTGTTGAAAGCCCAGTCGACTGCACAGAACCATATCAGGGTTATAACCATTTCAAAATGCACACATCTGGGTGGGGGGGGGGGGGGGGGGGGGAACTAGAAAAGAAAATCAAATACACACACCAATGCTATGTGCACATTTAATCTAAAGATATGGCCCTGGCGGTGATCACTCCATCCACGTTATCACCAGAGGATTAGGAAGAGGACATCACGTTCAAGTTGATGAATTTTAGATAAAGACATTTTGATAGTCTGAGCAGTAACTGGGAAGGAAGGAACTGGAAATCTCAGAGTTAATGTTATCAAGGCAATGTCCATCTCCCTTTCTGCTTTATCTTCAATGAATCTGAACAAGAAGGTCAGCGAAATGATAAACAATATTGATCAAAGTGACTGCCAGACTTGAGTTTTGTTTTTCCTTCTATTAAGTTTTTTACATTATTTCTTTGTCTTTTATTTATGCTCGACAAAGAGCAGTTGACTGAAAACCAGCATGTTTTCTCTTGTCTTGTTATGTCAAATAAGCCTTCTGACTGATTGTGTAGTTCAGTAAAAAGATGTCACTGGAACATCCTTCAATTTCAAATGGCTCATTTCTTACATCCTCCCACCCCCCTACAAATGAACAAAAACTAAAACAACAATAGCAATGACAACAAAACCCCTGAAACATTCGGGCTATGTAGGCAGTAAACTTGCAGCATCAAATGACCCACCCTGGCTAGAGCTCGGGCCATGAGCAGAAGCTTGCCGTCGTTGTAGTGTTTACGAAGCAGCAAAGGGTGGTTGGCCGCCTTCCTCAGCTGCATGAACATGGCCATGCCCCCTCCCGCCTCTTTCCCCTCACCACTCTCCACCTCCTGGGAGAACTTCTGCAGTAGACTGTTGTACAGGTCTTGTTGTCCCGGCAACAACGGGCAGCGCTTCACCTCCTCCTCTTTCTTGGGAAGCTGAGTTAGTACCTGTACAATTAAGAATGGGTAAACAGGGGGAGTTACTGATGATGCCATTATGGTTTCCTGAAAATATGTTTTGTGTGTGTGTGTGTGTGTGTGTGTGTGTGTGTGTGTGTGTGTGTGTGTGTGTGTGTGTGTGTGTGTGTGTGTGTGTGTGTGTGTGTGTGTGTGTGTGTGTTTTGTGTGTGTGTTTGTTCGTTCTTGGATTTAATGTCTTTTCACTATAAGTGATATTAGACAGGGGGGGTGGGGGGGGTGGGGGGTGGAATAAAAAAAAAGTGTGTGTATGCGTGCGCGCGAAAATCATGCAGACAGTCTGACAAAAGATAATTGCAAAGATGACAAGACCAAACATTTTCTATCAACACAGATAGTCCTGAGGTAAGCCAGCTATAAAATCACACGCACAACCCGTCTTTGGTGGGTTGTCCTGAAGGGCTGAATCTGACCGAGGGTGTGTAAGTTAAGGTAGTTAATTATCCAGTGCCATATGTCTGCTCATGGAGGGGTGACACACTATGCCTCGTAGGCAGGAAGTGTCTCATCAAACAGTGGACCAGGGTTGACAAAGAGTCTCCGAATAAGTCTGAGACCTTGAGTTGCCTGGTCCCATCAACCACATGCGCCCCGCAGTGTCTTGTGGTGATATGTCAGTTCTCACTACTCCGAGATCGGGCGAGGCAACTGCACTACACTCTCTTAATTTCTCTTTTTCTCAAAGAGGGAATCAATGTGTGTGTGTGTGTGTGTGTGTGTGTGTGTGTGTTCGACTGTGAGTGAGTGAGTGAGTGAGTGAGAGAGAGAGAGAGTGTGTGTGTGTGTGTGTTCGAGTGTGAATGAGTGAGTGAGTGAGAGAGAGAGAGTGTGTGTGTGTGTGTGTGTGTGTGTGTGTGTGTGTGTGTGTGTGTGTGTGTGTGTGTGTGTGTGTGTGTGTGTGTGTGTGTGTGTGTGTGTGTGCGCGCGTGTGTGTGTGCGCGTGTGCGTGTGTGTGTGTGCGTCTGTGTGTGTGTGTGTGCGTCTGTGTGTGTGTGTGTGTCTTAGCGGACCAGTGGTCTTCGTTCATGCTTACGCGCTGTCTTGCCTCATCACTGCCACCAGTCTAACTCCTGAACTCTTCATAATAAACAGCTTTTTGTTGTGCTATGATGGAGCCTTGTTATGAGGCTCTGGAATTTTCAACTACTACCTTCACAGCAGAACGATCAGGCTTTATTACAACTTCCAACTTCTACAAGGAAAAGTTTGACCACTTGGCAGGAGAGAGATTTCTATAACTGAATCCCCCTCTCTACTCAATACCCAGGACAAGTCAGACTGATGCATGTGTTAGTAGAACTATTGCTTGCATCAGCTTGAGCATCCACAGCCTGGAGTAAAGGTCCTCCGCTATTAGTTTTAGAGGTACCCCCACCACCCCTGAAATAACCTCAATCCAAAGAAGGAAAACAATTCAGGTGAAGTCAACACAATGACAGATGACAGACTATACAAGCCAGGCTAAGACTGAGCCAAGCTGAGGCCAGACAGCACATTAACTTAAACAAAGACACGTCTGTTCATGAAGCCGTTGGCCAGAAGAATGATACTAAGCCAAGTCTTCACCAGCACATGTGCATGAATAAGGAACACTAAGGGCTGAAACATGAGACCCTATCAGATTTACTTCCTGTTTGTCTCAGTATTAGCCACCAAAACTGGCCAACACAGGTCAATCTATGGCACGATAATGCTCGCTCACAGACCAGCATGGTACAGTATGTGAAGCCAAAACATGTACCTTATCATCAACCCTAACAGTCAGAAAATGTGTAATGCTTTATCAGAAAAAAAATTAATGTGAATGAATCGGCATGGCAGAAAAGGAGAAAGAAAGAGATGACAGAAAGCAAAGGAGCAAGGTTGAAACAAAGAAAGAAAGGTAAGAGGAAATTTCCAGCACAAAATTTCCTTAGGGTGGTATTACCATTTATTCTGAAAGAGCCCCTACACAGGAATGAGGGTTATTCCCCCTAACTCTTATACCTACATCTTTTTTAAGCCTGCGTAAAACAAATGGACGCATTATACGCTGGGCCTGAGCAATTCGTTCCTTCTCGTATTTCCCCTGTTCGTTGTCTCCTCTCTGCAAACACAATGAATAAATTATTTTCAAATAAAATCAGACAGTTCAGCCAAAGCTAGATTCAAGCTAATTCCCCTCTACCACTTAAATACATCAAGTTGCTTAAGTTAGAGACTTCTCATGAACACACACACTCTCTCATAACTTTCTTACAATAGACTTCTCAAGAAAACACTCACTTTTTCACATTCTCCTTTGCACACGCACTTTGAACATACATGCACACACCACTAGACACACAGATAGCCCATTTTTCAATCAGAAAATGAAACTCCCTTTCTCTGTACCAAGAATACTTATCAGTGCTCTCACTCCCTTTCCCCTTTTAATGACCGGTTAATTATCATGATAAAATGAAACATAAGTAGAACAGAAATTGTTATCATGTGCTATTACTTTGCTGCAATGCAAGGTGTACATTCCACAATTTAGATGAATGTGTGCAAATCTACACAACATTTCACAGTTTCTGATGGAAGCCCAAAACTACATGATAGGTTTTCTCATCAAGTCCGTTTAAAGCAGAGATAACAGGCTTTGTTTATTTTTCTTTTAAGCATTTCAATTTTTTTCCAATGCATGTATACCCATTGCTTTGTTCACAATAAGCAGATGGTATGTTGCTGTGTAATCTGCATGTTCTGTCTTAGTCAGCACACATGCTGGGTGTTTTCATGTTTCCATAAGCCAGCCACTGACATGGCTTACAGGTTCTTTAATATGCAAACTTAATATTCTGCATGCGTATATACAAGAACAGGTTTAAGCACTGGCAAATCTGCACGCATGTTGACCTGGGAGATAGGAAAAACTCCCCTATTACACACCCAGCAGTGGTGTCAAGGTGAATTGAACAGCACTCGTCAAGTTAACCCGTTCCCTGCCTGCTACGAGATAGTCTCGTACCTATTTTCGGTATTCTGTGCGCCCGCATACGAGAGCATCTCGTACTTTTTGCATCATCGGATTGTGATGGTCTATGAAGGGAGGGAACAGTGAAAATGGTTCCTGGCCATTGTAGACACACTAAAGACACAGTTATATCCCTTTGACCAGTCAAGTGACCACTGGGTACTCGGTGACGCGACGGACAATCGGCGATTATGATAATGAGATTCAAGATGGCAGCCCAGCAGCAACGTTCGACCGGTCATCCTGTTTTCAGACGCTATACTGCATTAGAAGTACTACAAGAGGTGCTCAATGATGAAGATAGTGGTGATGAAGACTTGAGGGATGCCGATGAAAGCGATACAGACGAAGAGGAGACCGACATCAACCAACATCATCCACTTTTGATGGAGGTGGGTGGTGACGACGACGAGTCGACTTCCGACACTTCCAGTTTCCAACCCGACGAAAGCGACTCGGAGAGTGAAACTGCGATGGAAATTGATGACCCAGTTCCTAGCACCAGCACTGCACCCCCTCCTGTTGTGAGGGGCCGTGGTAGAGGCCGTCGACGGGGTAGGGGCACGGGACAACGGCGAGAAGCCAGTGGAAGGGGGAGGGGCAGAGGGCGGGGTCGCCAATCAGACCTGATTCCCGAATGGACTGCTGCAGACGCTCGACCACCAAATCCAGGCGTTGTGTTCACTGGCAATCCTGGTATTCAGTGCAACACTGATAACTTTCGGCCAGTGGACTATATGGAACTGTTTTTTGATGACATCGTAAATCACCTGGTGGTGCAGACAAATTTGTATGCCGAACAATTCCTGGAGGCCCATCCCAACCTTCCGGAATTTTCCCGAGCAAGCAAATGGGAGCGAGTGAATGCAGCAGAAATCAAAAAGTTTCTGGCCCTTGTCCTGCTTATGGGCATTGTGAAGCTCCCTTCCATTGAGCTGTATTGGTCAAAGAAGGTGCTGTACCGTGTCCCAGTGTTCAGCTCAGTGATGCCCAGAAACCGTTTTCAGGTAAGTTTGTTCTTTTTTGACTTTTTGTTTTGTTGTCTTTCTATTCCATGTCTGTCTTCTGTTCTCACTATCACTAACATCCTATCCCTCTCTCAGTTTCTGTTCTCAGTGTTGTGAGCACAGATAATGATTGATGGTGATGACATATTTGTGCATGTGCCAATGAGTTTGTGAATGAATCTGTTTATATATTGCAAGCATATGTTGTGTGTGTGTGTGTGTGTGTGTGTGTGTGTGTGTATGTGTGTGTGTGTGTGTGTGTGTGTGTGTGTGTGTGTGTGTGTGTGTGTGTGTGTGTGTGTGTGTGTGTGTGTGTGTGCGTGTGTATGTTTCTGTGTGTGTGCGTGTGTGTGTGTATGTGTGTGTGTGCATGTGTGTGTGTGCATGTGTGTGTGTGTGTGTGCATGTGTGTGTGTGTGTGCGCATGTGTGTGTGCATGTGTGTGTGTGCATGTATGTGTATGTGTGTGTTGTGTGTGTGTGTTGTGTGCATGTATGTGTATGTGTGTGTGTGTGTGTGTGTGTGTGTGTGTGTGTGTGTGTGTGTGTGTGTGTGTGTGGTGTGTGTGTGTGTGTGTGTGTGTGTGTGTGTGTGTGTGTGTGTGTGTGTGTGTGTGTGTGTGTGTGTGTGTGTGTGTGTGTGTGTATGTGTATGTGTGTGTGTGTGTAATGTAGAAAAAATGTACAGCATACATAAGTGTGTGCACATAACTGAGTGTCTGATCGATCAATAATTTCTGTTTCAGGTCATCCTGCCTACGACCGCCTGTAAAGATCCGGCCAGTGGTGGACTACCTCCACGACAAGTTTCAGGAGGTCTACCAGCCACGGCAAGCAGTGTGCGTGGATGAAAGCCTGCTGCTGTGGAAAGGTAGGCTGATATTTCGCCAGTACATTCCCCTGAAACGTGCCAGGTTTGGCATAAAAATATACCTGTGCTGCGAGTCGATGGTGGAGTAAAGGGAAGTGGTGGCTACTGCTACCGCTTCAAGGTTTACGCTGGCCGGGAAGACCCCATCAATGAGGTGCAGCCTGTTCTTCAGGCTGTCAATGCGGACAACCCACATTTGACAGTCAGTGAGAAAATGGTGCTGTACCTGATAGCCCCACTTTTGGACAAAGGCTATCATGTCTACACTGACAATTGGTACAGCAGCCTCAGGCTGTACCTCTTCCTGCTGGAAAAGAATACCCTGGCCTGCGGCACAGTGAGGGAGAACCGGGGGATTCCACGGGAACTACATGACATCAGGTTGAACCCCGGACAATCTGTTGCACTGTGTGGTGATGGAAAGATTGTGGCCACCAAGTACCACAGCACCAAGGTGGTACACTTTCTATCATCAATCCATGGCCACGTGGAGGCGCCCATTCAAGACCGCAGGCAATGTGGAATCACCAGGCGGCCAGAGGCATCCACCCAGTACAACAAAAATATGGGTGGGGTCGACAAGCAAGACCAGCTGCTTCACCCCTATGATTGTACCCGGAAATCCATGAAATGGACGAAGAAATGGCGGCAAATGGCGGCGTGCAACGCTTTTATCTTGCAGAAGCCAGCAGACAATTCGTGTAAAACTCTATAGAGTTTTCTCGAGTCCGTAATCACATCATGGATCTGGCCAGACCAAATGCCAGTGGTGGAGGAAAACAGATCCGATGATGAGGTCCGGCTTACTGCAAGGCACTTTATGTTCCCCCTCCCACCAACTCCAGCCAAGGCTCAGCCCACAAAGCCCTGCAGGGTGTGCAGGAAGAAACTGGGTGTCAGGCGTGACACCCGGTATCACTGCAAGTTCTGCCCCTCCAGACCTGGACTCTGTTATCCCCAGTGCTTCATGGACTACCATACGAAGTTCACATATTGGCAGTAATGGGGTGTACATATTTTAGTTTTTGTGGTGTTTGGTGTCTTTTTTTCTTACAGGTGTGGGGTTCTTTACTGCATTTTGAGTTGTTGTTTTTTCCACTGTGAGGGATTGTATATAATATATTCTAGGGTGTAGGTTTATCATGTATTCACTTGTGTAAACATATATGTGTATTTAGTAGAGAAAAGAAATCAGACAGAAACACTGCAGAGTGTGCGGGCTGATTCAAAGGAGAGTGTGATTTTCTCCTCCTGGACTGTTTTCACTTGGACTATGGTACCTCCGGTTTGTATGGATTACTACACAGAACATCTGCTGGCTGTTATGTGAGTTTGAGATGTTTTTCCTGTAATCTAGCAAGCACTAACACCAGATTTTCCAGTGTTTTTTGTGGTTTTATGTGTTGTAAAGATTATGTATGTGTTCTAAATAATGTTTGTGGTATGCACAATGTGCATTTTATCCATTTTTTCTCAACTGATTACCAACAAAATCAAGTTATAATTATACCATGTCATAGCCAAGGGTGTGACTGAAGAACAAGCAAACAATCTTAGTCATATCTCAGTAAATGGCTGAGCTGTGGACAGAATAGTGAACCTACTGAAAAAGCTGGATTTTAGCCCGTTTACATCTGGACTGTGGTACCCCCATGTATGCATGATACTGCACAGAAAAACATTTCCTGGCTGTTATGTGAATTCTAGATGTTTGTCCTGTTCTTCAGTAAATAACTGCACCAATTTCCAGTGTTTTCTGTGGTTTTATGTGCTGTAAAGACTGTGTTTATGTTCTGAATTTATCATTTTTTTTATAGAAAATGTACATTATATCCACCTCTCCCATAATGATTACCAACAAAATCAAGTTATAATTATACCATGTCATAGCCAAGGGTGTGACTGAAGAACAAGCAAACAATCTTAGTCATATCTCAGTAAATGGCTGAGCTGTGGACAGAATAGTGAACCTACTGAAAAAGCTGGATTTTAGCCCGTTTACATCTGGACTGTGGTACCCCCATGTATGCATGGGATACTGCACAGAAAAACATTTCCTGGCTGTTATGTGAATTCTAGATGTTTGTCCTGTTCTTCAGTAAATAACTGCACCAATTTCCAGTGTTTTCTGTGGTTTTATGTGCTGTAAAGACTGTGTTTATGTTCTGAATTTATCATTTTTTTTATAGAAAATGTACATTATATCCACCTCTCCCATAATGATTACCAACAAAATCAAGTTGTAATTATACCATGTCATAGCCAAGGGTTGACTGAAGAACAAGCAAACAATCTTAGTCATATCTCAGTAAATGGCTGAGCTGTGGACAGAATAGTGAACCTACTGAAAAAGCTGGATTTTAGCCCGTTACATCTGGACTGTGGTACCCCCATGTATGCATGGGATACTGCACAGAAAAACATTTCCTGGCTGTTATGTGAATTCTAGATGTTTGTCCTGTTCTTCAGTAAATAACTGCACCAATTTCCAGTGTTTTCTGTGGTTTTATGTGCTGTAAAGACTGAGTTTATGTTCCGAATTTATAATTTTTTTTATAGAAAATGTACATTATATCCACCTCTCCCATAATGATTACCAACCAAATCAAGTTCTACTTACACCACATCATAGCCAGGGGTATAACCAAAAAACATGCAAAAAAATCTTAGAGATATCTCAATAAATGGCTGAATACTGGGCAGTTTAGTGAACCAACCATAAAATACAGATATTTGCTCTGGCACACAGCAATGCAAAAAAAATGCAATATACCGTGGCAGTCAAAGGGTTAATTAACTTATTCTGTTCTTTTACTTGCCATTTGAACAGTCTGATCTGTCAAAAATAAGGCTGCTGGTAAAAGTAAAGTCCACTCTAATCATATTTTTACCAATCTTTACCATGTAATGAAAACATAAAAAGAAAGAAAAAAATATGCCAAGCACATGAAACTGACCGTGATCATGGAGAACATCTTCTTGAGGGACTCAGTTTTGCCCTGAAAAATGTCTGGCATGACAAAGCAAAGGAGGGACATCAGTTCCAGCAAATTATTCTGTAACGGTGTTCCTGTTAGCAGTAGCCTTCGTTCCGCCTGTAAAATACCATTTGTCCTCATGTTCAATACTGGGTCTTTTGTTGTTGTTTTCTGATGAGTATCTACAAAAAGTGTCATTAAGAAAGATAGTCACTTACATTATTCTACCAAACATAATCAAGAATTCTTGACAATTCATACAATCACATTTTCAACTTGTGTCAAACAATGTCAATCATACGACAACAACATAGATTTTCACAGCCCACTCCCGGAAAGCTGGAGGGAAACAGAACACCAGTTAGACCCAGGGAGAAAATACTGGACGGACCTGCATGGTGGCTGAGGACAGAGAGGGTAAAAAATGTGCTTGCGGCGACAAGGAATACATGCATATGGAGGGCCATGATCGCCAATGTCATGCGGCATGGAAATGATGATGATGATGACTAATGTATCCCAAAACTACAAAATTAAAGAGATTTTCATTATACTCCCTATATCCATGGTTTCATTCTATGTCAATCTTCGTACAATCACTCTCAATTCAATTCCATACACCTCTGTTAACCCTTCGGCTCCCACACCCTATCCTCCTACTGCAAATACTAAACTTTTGACTCCCTCAAACTGTCCATCAGTTTCCTGCAGGAAACTAGTGGACATGGTGAGGGAGTCAAAAGTTTTAAGTTTTTGCTTTGCTAGCACAGTTGACAATGCAGAATGCTGGTGGACAGTGTGTGGGAATCAACAGGTTAATCCACATTTGTTGATTAAAACGTGCATACACTAGATTATCACCACACATACATCATTCTGACTATACAACACCAAATACAGCTCATCTTACATCAATACTCACAGAAATTTTCATCAAGTTCTGGAACCTGAGAGATGACATATTCTTCAGCATGTGCCCTTCGTCAAACACAGCATAGTGGAACTGGAATTTTTTAAACAGGGACCTGTCTTCTACACCTCCTGTGGCTATGTTGTACCTGAAACAACAGTTGATCATTTCAGAATGCAGATCAATTCACAACTCTGCCATTTTGTGTGTGACAGGTCAGTTACTGAAACAAGAGTTGATCATTTCAGAATGCCAACTGATTCCCAATTCTGCCATGTTCTGCGTGAAAGGTCAGTTACTGAAACAAGAATTCATCATTTCAGAATGCCAACCCTTCCCAACTCTGCCATGTTCTGTGTGAAAGGTCAGTTATTCACCCAGAGTCAGCAATTTGCCAGGAAGGTCTGTATGAAACATATTAAAGAAAGTTACTCATTCAGAGTACATATTCATGAATACTGTCATTTTAATGCACAGATTAACAATGGCAGATAGGTCAGTTAGCCTGTGTACTAATATCTATACTGTCGGAACATAACATTTTCATTTCATTTCACATCATTTCAGAAGGTTTGTTGTGAAGAAACATTTTAGATAGCTTGAGAAAGGTCTTGATGAAGATGAAAACATGGCATTCTCAGCAAATCTGCCTATTCTAAACGAGCAACTTTCTTTCCTAAAAGTACAACATGTCCTACTAAGTTGATGTCTTTATTCAATGCACATATATGAACTCACATACCCATTTAATACTGAAAATGATAATAACAAAAATAGTAATAATAGTAATGATGATGACAATGATGATGATGATGATGATGATAAACATCCACCTGTATAATGCAAACAATTCATGTCAAAACATGCTGACTGTACACAGTAACATAATTATATACCTAAGAAAAACTTTAACAGGAAAGGGTGTTTTTTCCCTATTTCACAAGGTCCATAAATTACTGCAGCACAAACACACCTAGATATATATGTAAATACAATACACACATCACGTCAGATCTTTTGTTTTCTCCCGCTCACCAGACTATCAGGGAAGTCTCGCTGTTATATCTTATTTTCCTTTCATTGATTTCTGCCAGCAGTTAGCATTGGACAGTGAGTTTGTTCAAAGTACTTTCATTTGTTCTTTCATTCGTCTACTTGACTCTTATGAATCTGCCTGTAGAACCACATCTCTGCTGCTTAAATGTTACTTTCATCTGCTTTCCTGCATGTTCAGGCTTCACAGCCATATAGCATTACTGGCCAAATAAAACACTTTAGAATTTTGATTTTAACCCTTTGGCTCCTGCACCCTATCCACCAGGGTTCAGTTTTTTTGCAGGAAGCTGGTGGACAGGTGCTGGAGTCAAAGGATTAATTTTTTGCTTTGCTAGCATGTTTGACACTGCAGGATTCTGGTGAACAGGCTGCAGGAGTCAAAGGGTTAAGAACTGTAGGTAACTGAATAACAGAACAGTACTTAATTGTCTGAAGTTCAGACAATGTGACCTGTTGTAACAGTCATTCAATAACTCACCTGACCTATAGTCATCATTCGAGTTATCTAACAAACAAACTGAACAAATTCTTCAAAACTACTAAACAACTAATCCATTATGATTTACATAACAAATAAATTAATTTGCGGTCAATTATTCAAGTTACTGAACAATACATAACAAACAAATTAATTTGTGGTCAATTATTCAAGTTACTGAACAAAGGAACTGAAAAGATAAGTAAGTGAATATCGCCTCCTATCCATTTTGCAAACAGGGATTCAGAAACGTACATATTCAGATTATATTTTTGTCTTCTGGCTCCTTAACTCCTTGACTCCCACACTCTGTCCACCAGCATCCTGCACTCTCAACTATGAAAGCAAATCAAAAACTTAACCCTTTGATGTCCTCAAGCCATCCACCAGCTTCCTGCAGGAAGCTGGTGGACACGATGAGGGAGTCAAAAGGTTAAGTTTTTGCAGTTGGTGAAAAAGGATGCAGTAGTCAAAGGGTTAAAAGTTAGCTGATCATGAAGACTGTGCGCAACCAGCCTTTTTGAAACAGAAAACTCACGTGGTTAAGAGGACGTGAAAGTCTTCCCTCTGGTCGTGTACAATGGAATGTCTTGTGGCCCGTCGTTCTTCTTGTGACCCGTAATATACAATGACTCCCAGGGCCGGACACCAGGTGGACAACTCACGCAGCCAGTTCTCTGAACAGTAGACATAAGGTCATCCAAATGGTAATCTTTTGACTCCCTCACCCTATCCACCAACTACAAAAACTTAAAACCTTGACTCCCTCACCCTATCCACCAACTGCAAAATCTTAAACCTTTCACCCCCCCCCAACCCTATCCACTAACTGCAAAAACTTAACCCTATGACTCCTTCACCATATATAGGAAACTGGTGGATAGGTGAGGGAGTCAAAGGGTTGCGTTTTCCTGCAGAAAGCTGGTGGACAGGGTGAGGGAGTCAAAGCGTTAAGTTTTTGCTTTGCTAGTGTGGTTGACAACGCAAGAAGCTGGTGGACAGGGTGAGGGAGTCAAAGGGTTAAGTTTTTGCTTTGTAGTGTGATTGACAACGCAGGATGCTGGTGGACAGGGTGCGGAAGTCGAAGGGTTAAAGCCAATAAATCATCATTCTTAAATGTGAACACTAATGTGGATATGGATATGCACAAAAACATAACCACGCACATGCACTTGCACACATATACGTGTGTGTGTGTGTGTGTGTGTGTGTGTGTGTGTGTGTGTGTGTGTGTGTGTGTGTGTGTGTGTGTGTGTGTGTGTGGGTTGGGTTGGGTTGGGTTGGGTTGGGTTGGGTTGTGTTGTGTTGTGTTGTGTTGTGTTGTGTTGTGTTGTGTTGTGTGTGTGTGTGTGGTGTGTGTGCTGCGCGCGCGGTGCGTGCGTGCGTGCGTGTGTGATGGGGACAATAACATAAGTTAAAAAGCGAGAAGCAGTTGTACATTGGGTTGTCCATGGACATATTTCTAGGACATAAATCCATACTCATACTATTTTCTAACAAGATGTGACATGGAAAAATGAGGCTAAGCAGGATCCTGAGACCTTCCCAGCACATAGCGTTTACGTGCAGGTTTAGGGCTTATGCAATGAACATTTTGGATCTTATCCATCACATGGCATCTGTGGCATCCTTGCATAAGGATTTCATTCTGAGAACAGAGATGCTATCTTGAAAAACTGAAACTGAAACATTTTTGTCTCACAAATACATCCATGCATAAGAGCTTGTGTAAACACACTCTTTTTTTTTTTATCTGATGTGAACACCCAAAAACATTGATCTACATACATACACACACACACACACACACACACACACACACACACACACACACACACAAAGTTACACACACACACACACAAAGTTACACACACACACACACTGACCTATAGTAGAGGAAGGTACAATAATAACATGGGGTCCTTCTTCTCCTTCTTCCAGAAGATGAGCCAAGAAGGAAATAGCTTGTACAGTCTTGCCCAGACCCTGCACATGCAACACACAACAATTTTCACACAAAACGCTCAATGACAAACTAAGATGAGAACAACAAAAAAAGCCAAAGGACTAAAAAGGACACCTGTTTAACCAGCAACTTGAGGACATCTGGCTTTCAAGCCAAAGTCCATAGAGGCTGGAGCATGGGGGTTGACTGGCACATCAATGACTCCATGCAACACCTCTCAATTACTGGGAGAGGACCAGAGCCCTTAACCCTTTGAACCCGGCTGGCCGCTGCAGCGGCCAGCGCAATTAATACCTCTGGACCCGGCAGGCCGCTGGAGCGGCCTGACATGTCCAGTTGACCTGGCCTGGTATGGTGCTGGCATGCAATATGCGACCTACCGGCACCTACTCTCCTCTACCACATCCTGTTTATATTACCGAATTCCAGACACCCTATACTTTTTTCCTGGCAAATTTTTAAGCATTAGAAGGATTTATTCTGAGACACCGATTTTTGCTAGAATTTCTCTAAAAATACTCAGGGTTGAGGGTATCAGAGGTCTAGAAGTACTTAGGGCTGAAAGGGTTAAGGCGATGGCTGAAGCCGCTGAAAAGAGTCAAAGAAGGAACAAAAGGGAACTTTATGAGCCTATGTTGCTAGTATCTGATAAGTAAGTGGTTAAGACATCCTTCACAAGGGTGACTAACCACTCTGGGATGCACATATGTGAATCCAGGAGGTGGACAGTTTTCTAAAAAAAAGGCAACAGCAGAAGGGCCTCCAAGAGTCCTAGGCAAGACCCAGCCCCCTTACGGCGTAAGGAGTTCAGAGCTGGAACACTTGCTTGATGGGGGTTTCTCCTCTGACGACCTTCTGCTTTCTGTCTCTCCCTTGAGTTTCTTACTATTGATGTCATAGCTTTAAAGTTACAGCAACTGGACTAAAAAATAAATTTATGGCTATTTTCCATTCTTTTTATCCAATCTTGTCAATCTGTTATCTTTTCATTTGTGTGCTTTCTTTTTTAAAGGAATTTTCACTAAAAATTTTCAGATTCATAATCCTGGTTTCTGTCAATGTTGGGGCCTCTTTGATCCGATTCTCCAAATGTTTCTGAATATCATTTTCCGTCTTAATAAAATTAAAAGTAAAATCAGAAATCAAAACATAAAGAATGTAACATTTACCTTGATGTATTCCTCTAACATGTTTCCATTCTTTTCAATTAAACAACAACAAAATACATATAATTATTAGTGTTAAAGAACAGTTACAATCACATCACATATACGAAAATTATCAGAAAGCTTTACAAAAAACATACCTATACAAGGTATTCATAAAAAACAATCATTTTAAGAACATACACAACTAAAATAAAAAGACAACAGGCATTTTTAATGTTGCATTTGCCTAGAATTGATTCAAAGTCTATGTAATATCATTGTCAGAGATATAAACTAGGTATTGCCCACACACACACACACACACACACACACACACACACACACACACACACACACACAACAAACACACACACAAGCACAAACACACACACATACACACACGCACACACCAATACATACACAACACTACAGCCACAAAAACACACAAGCAGTTCTCTTACGGATCTGTGTCTCTAAACCAGTGTCAACATCATCATCCTACTGACCATTTCATCAGCAAGGATCCCATTCAGCCTCTGTGAGTGCATGAGGCGCAGCCAGTTGAGACCAATCAGTTGATAGGGTTTCAGTTCAAGCCTGGACATACAACACAGGAATCATTAACCCTTTAACTCATTATCATTAACTCCTGCACTCTGTCCTCCAATCTCATACACCAAGAACACAACCAACATCAATGGCCTAAACAGTCAAGGAATGGTCCACAAAAGTCAACACAGAGCGGCCTGGACGGAGTTGGTAGTGTCCAAGTAAGCAGCGGCCAACACTTAACCTGGTGACGCCGACAGGTGAGCCAGGTGAGACTGTCCACCAGCATCCTGCATTGTCAACCATGGTAGCAAAGCAAACATTTAACCCTTTGATACCTTCGTCCTATCCACCAGATTCCTGCAGCAGGAAGCTGGTGGATATGGTGAAGGAGTCAAAGGGTTAAGTTTTTGCAGTTGGCAGACAGAGTGCAGGAGTCAAAAGGTTTAATAATAATGTTATGAAAAAAAATGCAACATGCATCAAACAGGTGACACTGCCCCAAAACCTGAGACATCCAAAATAAAATGATGAAATATATTTAAAGCTTCTGACAGGCATGATAATGGAGTGATAAGATGCCAGAACTTCAAAATGGAAGAATGGATTTGATCCCACCAGGGTACATCCCACCTGAAGGGTAAAGGGTGGAGGGCTTCAGATCTCCCAGGTCAAGCAAACCTAACAGTGCCTAAAACCAGCCTCTTCCTATGCACACACTAAGAACATCAAATATGCTCGTTAAAGATCCTGTCAGTCATGAGAACATCAAATATGCATGTCAAAGATCCTGTTAGTCAGGAGAACATAACATATGCATGTCAAAGATCCTGTCAGTCAAGAAAACATCAAATATGCATGTCAAAGATCCTGTCAGTCATGAGAACATAACATATGCATGTCAAAGATCCTGTCAGTCATGAGAACATCAAATATGCATGTCAAAGATCCTGTCAGTCATGAGAACATAACATATGCATGTCAAAGATCCTGTCAGTGAGGAGAACATCAAATATGCATGTCAAAGATCCTGTCAGTCATGAGAACATAACATATCCATGTCAAAGATCCTGTTAGTCATGAGAACATAACATATGCATGTCAAAGATCCTGTCAGTGAAGAGAACATCAAATATGCATGTCAAAGATCCTGTCAGTAATGAGAACATAACATATGCATGTCAAAGATCCTGTCAGTCAGGAGAACATCAAATATGCATGTCAAAGATCCTGTCAGTCATGAGAACATAACATATGCACGTCAAAGATCCTGTCAGTCATGAGAACATAACATATGCATGTCAAAGATCCTGTCAGTCAGGAGAACATAACATATGCATGTCAAAGATCCTGTCAGTCAAGAAAACATAACATATCCATGTCAAAGATCCTGTCAGTCATGAGAACATAACATATGCACGTCAAAGATCCTGTCAGTCAGGAGAACATAACATATGCATGTCAAAGATCCTGTCAGTCAAGAAAACATCAAATATGCATGTCAAAGATCCTGTCAGTCATGAGAACATAACATATGCATGTCAAAGATCCTGTCAGTCAGGAGAACATCAAATATGCATGTCAAAGATCCTGTCAGTCATGAGAACATAACATATTCATGTCAAAGATCCTGTCAGTCATGAGAACATCAAATATGCACGTCAAAGATCTGTCAGTAATGAGAACATATGCACATCAAAGATCCTGTAAGTCATGAGAACATCAAATATGCACGTCAAAGATCCTGTCAGTCATGAGAACATCAAATATGCACACGTTAAAAGATCCTGTAAGTCAGCAGAACATCAAATATGCACATAAAAAGATCCTGTAAGTCAGCAGAACATCAAATATGCACGTTAAAAGATCCTGTAAGTCAGAACATCAAATATGCACATCAAAAGATCCTGTCAGTCATGAGAACATGAAATATGCATGTTAAAGATCCTGTCAATCATAAGAACATGAAATATGCACGTTAAAGATCCTGGAAGTCATGTCAGTGTCTGGTAGCTAATGGAAACATGAAAATTCCCAGCATACACCATCAATGAAGATAGGTCACACAGAGTATATAGAGGCATGTTTCGCACACAGCATGGGGCTTTCTTTCTCTCTTCCTTTCTCTCTCTCTCTCTTTCTTTTTTCATCATGTTTAGGGAAAAGACGAAGAAAAAGAGAAGAAGAACAAAGAAGATAAAGAAGAAGAAGAAGAAAAAGAAGAAGAGGAGGAGGAAGAACAAAGAAGATGAAGAAGAAGAAGAAAAGAAGAAGAAGAAGAAAAGGAAGAAGAAGAAAAAGAGGAGGAGGAGGAAGAACAACAAGAACGAGAAAAAGAACAAGAAGAAAAAGAGGAAGAGGAAGATGACAAAAAAGAAGAAAGAAGAAGAAAGAAGAAGAAGAAGAAAAGAAGAAGAGAAGAAGAAGAAAGAAGAAGAGAAGAAAGAAGAAGAAAGAAGAAGAAGAAGAAAGAAGAAGAGAAAGAAGAAAGAGAAGAAAAAGAGAAGAAGAAGAAGAAGAAGAGAAGAAGAGAAGAAGAAGAAGAAAAGAAAAGAGAAGAAGAAGAAAGAAGAAGATGAAGAAAGAAGAGGAGAAGAGAAGAAGAAAAAAAGAAGAAGAGAAAGAAGAAAGAAGAAGAAAAGAAGAAGAAGAAGAGAAGAAGAAAGAAGAAGAAGAGAAGAAGAAAAAAAAGAAGAAGAAGAAAAAAGAAGAAGAAGAGAGAAAGAAGAAGAAGAAGAAAAAAGAAAAGAAGAAAGAAGATAGAAAAAAGAAGAAGAAGAAGAAGAAAAACATGAAGAAGAAGAGGAGAAGGACGACAGAAGAGAAAAGAAGAGAAGAAGTGAAGAGAAAGAAGAGCGAGAGAAAGAGAGAGAAGAGCAAAGAAAGGGAAAAACAGAAAAGAAAGAAGAAGAGGAAGAAGAAAAAGAAGAAGAACCTGGAAGATAGGGCAGTAAAATGAACCCTCTGACTCCTGCACCCTGCCCACCAGCATCCTGCACTGCCAACCATGCTATCAAAGTAAAAACTTAACACTTGGATTCCCTCACCCTATCCAACATCTTCCTGCAGGAAACTGGAGGACAGGGTGAGGGAATCAAAGGGTTAAGTTTCTGCTGTTGGTGGATAGGGTGCAAGAGTCAAAGGGTTAAACAAACAAATCAACACACAGAAAAATAACGACACTAACTCAGCATTCAGAAGATCAGGCTGAATAGTGATCTGATCCTCCTCGTCCCTCTGACCCTTCAGATGTCCTGTCAGCTTGGACACCACCAGCTCCATCTGCTCCGAGATCTGTTCACACTGCTTCATCAGCTGCAGCACCCCGTTACGCAGACCTATGATCTCATGACAGCCGTGAACCAGCGTGCACGACAGCTGTTTGCTCCTTGTTAGCTTCTCTATCTGCACAGAGGAGGAGATAAGTGTACGGTTCAAAAATATCTGTTTGAATTTGTTGCTAGCTTGCTTTTTGCATCTGCACAAAAGTGGGAGGAAATGTTTTGTTTAAATCTTCTACTTGGATCTGTAAAGAGTTATACTCGTGTGTGTGTGTGTGTGGAGCCGCGCGCGCGCATGTGTATATGTGAGAGTGAGAGAGAGAGACACACACAGTGTGAGAGAGAGAGAGAAAGAGAGAGAGACAGAGAGAGAAAGAGACTGAGAGAGAGACAGAGAGAGACAGGTTAAAGAGAGAGAGAGAAGGAGAGAAAGAGTGTGTGTGTGTGTGTGTGTGTGTGTGTGTGTGTGTGTGTGTGTGTGTGTGTGTGTGTGTGTGCATGTAATTTGTTCCCTCTTTACAAAAGACATCACTGATCTAATACTGTTTTCAAATACAAAAACTTTTCCATACCATACAGGAAACCTTGCATGCATGTAAAAGTAATTGCATATGTACGAGTGTATACATGCATTCAATTATGTCAACACGCGAGTCTGTTGTGTGAGTGTAGACTTAAGAGTGCTTTTGCATGTGCAAGAATGAACGCAATCAACAACTCATCATTTGTCTTCAAAGTTTATTTTACACACTGACATCATTTCAGCAACTAACCAGCATTGACCAGGACCTAAAGGGCCGTAAATCCATCAAAGCCTCGGCCTTTTTGCGTGAACACCCTGGAAGCACCAGCAACTCTGGCAATGTGGCTTCTTCCAGAAAAGACAACACAGATTCCCGCTTCTTTACGTTATCTTCTCCATCCTGCATTAAACAGACACATACAATGTAAACAAGTTATATCACAAAAGAAAGAGCAAACGCCTGAACATTTACATTTTCTCACTGACATTATATGCAGTTACAGCTCTCAAGAAAATGAAAGACTGTGTGTGTGTAAGGTAATGTGTATGACACGCTTTAAGATTGTGCATGTGAGGCAACATGTAACAAGATACTGCTTATTTCACACAATCCTTCACATCCTTCTACAGCGATATCCATATATATGGACATATTATTAGTAATTCATCATGCAAATGTCCACAACTGTGGATCTAACTTTAAAAAGTTTGCGCTGTTTTGGTGATGAATCACATTCAAAACTACCATGTACAGGTGACAATTAGGATTATTTACAGCTTTTTGCATATCATTGGCTCGCTCAGCATTGTGTGATATATCATATAGAAAGTTCCGAAGTTACTAGGCTTTGCTTCATCTGTAAACAGCATGAAAACAGCCACTAGCGGAAGTGTGTTTGACACTGGCAGGCAAAGCAAATTGTTTGCTCAGTGTCTATGATATGACTGAAATGCTTAAAATTGAGGGCAAGATATTGAAAGTGATGATAATGGATCATATATGTCTGATTTTGTTAAATACAATGCACATTGTTTTGATGAAAAAAAACACCAACTCATTTTCAATACTACACTATGCAAGAAGAAGCAGAGTAAATAATATTTTTCGCTGTACAAATCCTGAGTGCTCATCTTCTTTTTATCAACACAAGCTTCCTTTCCATACAAAACAAAATTCTGCTAGTGACATCTCTGTCTTCCCCTTTCCCTCACGCCATACTAATGCCTCTTCTTTCACATACTTACCATACTATCATCACTGTCTTCACCTTCATCCTCATAATCCTCGTCCTCGTCAGAAACAGTCAATATTTCATGCTTCACTGCAACATACATGGGTAATCTGCTAATCTGGAAAGCACATGAAGGAAGCTGAAACTGAACAAAAGGTAAAGCGGAGAAAAAAAAGATGCAGGGGGGTATGTCCACAGCAAATAACTATCAAACTTGTCACATGAAAAAATTCAATATAAAGTTAGCTCACTGTTCAGGTCTTTAACCTGTTCACTGCTTCCGACCAAATATTCGGCTGGAAGAAACATATCCCTCCAGTGCCACCAACCGAATATTCGGTCGGCGACTTTTCCTATTTTCAGCCAGAAAACCCCAACGATTTCAGTGATGTATGAGATATCAACGGAAACTTCAGTATTCCCTCTATAAATAGATGCTAATTATGTATGTGCGACATTCTGTGGTCTTTTCTGCCCGTGTGATTGAAAATGTGATCCCCTACTATTCAGCTACTGTAAACAATGGCGGACGAACTTGCTTCAACACCGAGCATCGATTGGACCCGAAAAACAACTTATGCAGAAAAAGAAGTTGCAGAAATCATTACTTGTGGAGCTGATTCTGATTTGCAGTCTGTCGATAAGAGTGAAAATGACGATAATTTGGTGCATGCAGGCGATATTTTGGTGTTGACGTCCGAAGTCGGACTTGAACCAGATAAGAGTTGGAGTGACATTACTAGCACTGGCGATCGTAAAAACGAAAGTACTGCTGCTCCTGGTGTGTTGTGAAGTATACTGAACAAGAAAATATTAGTGTTATGGGGTTTTCTGGGCTGGATGAAGAGATATGAATTTTCTTTTATTTTAAGTCAAAACATTTAAAACTCCGTGGCACAGGCGATTCACCTTTTCATTTACACTTTGGCAGCGAAAACGTTAAGGAAGCAATATTGGAAGCAAGAGAAACAGTAAAGAACTGACAGAGGAAGAGTAATTAATAAAGAACTGACAGAGGAAAGAAAGAGTAATTAATAAAGAACTGACAGAGGACAGAAAGAGTAATTAATAACGAACTGACAGAGGAAAGAGTAATTAATAAAGAACTGACAGAGGAAAGAGTAATTAATAAAGAACTGACAGATGACAGAGTAATTAATAAAGAACTGACAGAGGACAGAAAGAGTAATTAATAAAGAACTGACAGAGGACAGAAAGAGTAATTAATAAAGAACTGACAGAGGACAGAGTAATTACTAAAGAACTGACAGAGGACAGAAAGAGTAATTAATAAAGAAACTGACAGAGGACAGAGTAATTAATAAAGATCTGACAGAGGAAAGAGTAATTAATAAAAGAAGAACATGACAGAGGACAGAGATAATTAATAAAGATACTGACAGAGGAAGAAAGGAGTAATTAATAAAGAACTGACAGAGGACAGAGTAATTAATAAAGAACTGACAGGACAGAAAGAGTAATTAATAAAGAACTGACAGAGGAAAGAGTAATTAATAAAGAACTGACAGAGGAAAGAAAGAGTAATTAATAAAGAACTGACAGAGGAAAGAGTAATTAATAAAGAACTGACAGAGGAAAGAAAGAGTAATTAATAAAGAACTGACACTAGTGACAGAGGAAAGAAAGAGTAATTAATAAAGAACTGACAGAGGAAAGAAAGAGTAATTAATAAAGAACTGACACTAGTGACAGAGGAAAGAAAGAGTAATTAATAAAGAATTGACAGAGGAAAGAAAGAGTAATTAATAAAGAACTGACACTAGTGACAGAGGAAAGAAAGAGTAATTAATAAAGAACTGACAGAGGAAAGAAAGAGTAATTAATAAAGAACTGGCAGAGGAAAGAAAGAGTAATTAATAAAGAACTGACAGAGGAAAGAAAGAGTAATTAATAAAGAACTGACAGAGGAAAGAAAGAGTAATTAATAAAGAACTGACAGAGGAAAGAAAGAGTAATTAATAAATTTTAAAAAAGAACTGACAGAGGAAAGAAAGTAATTAATAAAGAACTGACACTAGTGACAGAGGAAAGAAAGAGTAATTAATAAAGAACTGACAGAGGAAAGAGTAATTAATAAAGAACTGACAGAGGACAGAAAGTAATTAATAAAGAACTGACAGAGGAAAGAGTAATTAATAAAGAACTGACAGAGGAAAGAGTAATTAATAAAGAACTGACACTAGTGACAGAGGAAAGAAAGAGTAATTAATAAAATAAAATAAACTGACAGAGGAAAGAAAGAGCTAATTAATAAAGAACTGACACTAGTGACAGGGGAAAGAAAGAGTAATTAATAAAGAATTGACAGAGGAAAGAAAGAGTAATTAATAAAGAACTGACAGAGGAAAGAGTAATTAATAAAGAACTGACACTAGTGACAGAGGAAAGAAAGAGTAATTAATAAAGAACTGACAGAGGAAAGAAAGAGTAATTAATAAAGAACTGACACTAGTGACAGAGGAAAGAAAGAGTAATTAATAAAGAACTGACAGAGGAAAGAGTAATTAATAAAGAACTGACACTAGTGACAGGGGAAAAGAGTAATTAATAAAGAACTGACACTAGTGACAGAGGAAAGAAAGAGTAATTAATAAAGAACTGACACTAGTGACAGAGGAAAGAAAGAGTAATTAATAAAGAACTTTCACTAGTGACAGAGGAAAGAAAGAGTAATTAATAAAGAACTGACACTAGTGACAGGGGAAAGAAAGAGTAATTAATAAAGAACTGACACTAGTGACAGAGGAAAGAAAGAGTAATTAATAAAGAACTGACACTAGTGACAGGGGAAAGAGTAATTAATAAAGAACTGACACTAGTGACAGAGGAAAGAAAGAGTAATTAATTTTAAAAAAATAAAAAAACTGACAGAGGAAAGAGTAGTTAATAAAGAACTGACACTAGTGACAGAGGAAAGAAAGAGTAATTAATAAAGAACTGACAGAGGAAAGAAAGAGTAATTAATAAAGAACTGACACTAGTGACAGAGGAAAGAAAAAGTAATTAATAAAGAACTGACAGAGGAAAGAGTAATTAATAAAGAACTGACACTAGTGACAGGGGAAAGAAAGAGTAATTAATAAAGAATTGACAGAGGAAAGAAAGAGTAATTAATAAAGAACTGACAGAGGAAAGAGTAATTAATAAAGAACTGACACTAGTGACAGAGGAAAGAAAGAGTAATTAATATTTAAAAAAACTGACAGAGGAAAGAGTAATTAATAAAGAACTGACACTAGTGACAGAGGAAAGAAAGAGTAATTAATAAAGAACTGACAGAGGAAAGAAAGAGTAATTAATAAAGAACTGACACTAGTGACAGAGGAAAGAAAGAGTAATTAATAAAGAACTGACAGAGGAAAGAGTAATTAATAAAGAACTGACACTAGTGACAGGGGAAAGAAAGAGTAATTAATAAAGAACTGACACTAGTGACAGAGGAAAGAAAGAGTAATTAATAAAGAACTGACAGAGGAAAGAGTAATTAATAAAGAACTGACACTAGTGACAGGGGAAAGAAAGAGTAATTAATAAAGAATTGACAGAGGAAGGAGAAAATGTAAGACAAATTTCAACACTCTGATTACATACAGATCATAATTTCTATGTACACACACAGTGAAGAAGCAGTATTTCCCTGCTATATAATGAGTGTTTTCTTTTTAAAGAACATAAAAATATCCTCTTAAATAAATTTTGAAAAACACTGTGTCCCATTTCGACACTAAAAACCCAATGACAACATTCCTCACCCTAACCCAATGCTCATACACAATGCTTGGCTTACCACGGTTGGAGGAGCGAGTTGTGTGCGCCGTGGAAGCTGGCGCCTGGACTTCTAAACCTTCGTCTTCACTCTCTGCCTCCTTCACGTCACTAGACAGCACAATCACTGCCTGGTCTGTGTTGCCGCTGCAGTCACGAAGCACCTGAATAAGACGCTGAAACACACAAACATGTATGTATTTACACACAAACACACACCCTCACAAACACTGTCATAAACCAGTTACTGTAAGGTTAATATAAAAGCTGTACCGACATGTTAAATACATGCATACTTCAAAGTGGAAATAATTAAATTCATACCGACATAAGAAAAAATACATACCCCACGTAAAAATACTTAATCATGAAACCTGAGAAACATGTTCAAACTTGTTAGAATACACAGATCCAATTAGAAATTGCAAATGACTGAAAGTCTTAAAAGCAACTATACTATGACTTAACACTTGATCTGAAACTTAATTAATACAACCAACTGGGAAATGCACACAGTCACACATGCACCATTGCTAACACTCGTAACATAGCTTACTATCATTTATTCTGAACAAGAGTCATGATAAATGCCAACAAATTATGTCTGAATCCAAGTTAAATGCTCACAAGAACTATTATACAGTAACAGAAAACACCTTTTGATAAATTTTCTGCAGAGCTTCACAAACTTGTAAATCAACATTCAATTTCAGTATTAAAGACAATACAGAAATCTGAAGTTACTTGAAGCAAGAGACAATTGAAAATCTTGTTTTTAAAACATTATCTCACTCACACAAAAGCCAATGTTTCAAACATAAGGAATCATTACTGTAGTTTCTGAGTAAAGCCCAGCCGACTGCCTTAAGTCCTATCAGGGCTATAACAGGGCTAAACATACTACTTCAACAGGAATAAAACAGAAAAGAAAACCAAGCACACAACCAACGCACTTGCACACACAACCCCAGGACAAACCCCTGGCATCGACCATTCCATCCAATTCATTGCACAGGAGATTTAAAAAACATACTTGAATACAAATTTAAACATGACTAAGGACACTTATTAAACATAACTAAAGACACTAAAACATAAACACGAGCCTAAGTTACTTGAAATTGCTTCCACATACTTCATTTCCCTAGAGCCAAAAATGCATTTAATACATGTACCCAATTATCAATCCCAACAGAATGCACAAACATATACAGGTGAATGGACCAGCAAAACAGAAAATGATAGGAAGAAATGACAGAAAGCAAAGAAATAAGGGAGAAACATAGAGAGTGACAGAAAAAATGAAATTTCTAGCACAGAATTTCCAGAAAGTGGGGATGCTATATATACTAAAAGAGTTCCCGCAGTGACAGAAAAAAACGAAATTTCTGGCACAGAATTTCCAGAAGGTGGGGATACTATTTATACTGAAGGTGGGGATACTATTTATACTGAAAGAGCCCCCAGCATCCACACAGAGGAACATACAATCATGCATGCCAATACACATACACATGCACACACATACACACTTGTCTATAAGTACAGATGTGGAAAGATACTAAAAGGAATATATCACAAATGCACCCAGGCACTTACAATCACACACATGTACAGCTGTTTTTAATTCATGTTCATACAAAATATAACAAATCAGAAATATGACACTCATCTTGCATGCCTCTTTCACCAAAATCCACTCACAAACACTCACCTGTTTTGGTAGTGTGGGGAATGCCCCTTTCAAGAACTCTATGCTGCTTTCTTCAGATGCTGAGAGGGGTTTGCTATCTGTGCACTGTGACTCAGAACACCCATTGTTCTCTGGGGGTTGGGAGTCAGTACGATGGACAGTGGACTGTGCTGAGCGCACTGGGGTTTGGGACTCCTCACTGTCGCCTGACATCATGCGAATGCGTTTATACTTGGACTTGATTTTCGGAAGAGTCACGTTTCCATCTTCTGCCCCATGGTGCCTTCGTTTCAATGGTGCATGGCCTTTATAAGAAAATACAAATAACATGAGTGATATTTTTCAAGCTATAGGAAAAAGACCCCAGACATCAACTCCGCATGCAAATTATACCTTCAATAGAATTGTTTCAGTTGTACATAAAGCCCTTCAAAATAAATATCCTGAGCTAAAACTGCACAAATTATGAAGTAAGAAGAGACGAAATGTTGCATGATTAAACATATCCACTTTATGTCAATTTGATCTCTGAAAATGCCCAAAGAAAATATTTCTTATCAACCCTTGGCATTTTTGAAGAATAACAACATTAACTTAGCTTCATTACTGTTTAAGTGTTTTCCAGAATTCTTTTTCAACAAGTGAAACATCTGTATCCCAACAGCAGAAAATATGATCACAGGATCAATGTTTGTAAATTTACATACAAACGGACAGTCATCCCTGACTCCCATCTCCCTTTCCCCAAGATGAACAATAAAAAGCAAGAAGCTGGTGGATAGGGTGAGGGTGTCAAAGGACTATCATCATCATCATCAGGTGCCTTGCCGCATGGCATTGGCGATCAGTGACTTCCATCTGTCTAGATCTCTTGTTGCCTCGAGCATCTCTTCCACCCTCTTTGTCCCCAGCCACCCTGCAAGCTCATCTAGTATTTTCTCCCTGGGTCTACCTGGTGCTCTCTTTCCCTCCAGCTTTCCTGTTGTGACCAGGTGCTCCAATTCCCCTTTCCTCATAAAATGGCCTATAAATGTTGCCTGTCTTTTCCTAATCTTCCTTATGAATGATCTTCTTGTGTCTGCATCCATCAACACTGTCTTGTTTGTTTTCTTTGCTGTCTATGGAACTCTCAACATTCTTCTTAGAAACCACATCTCAGCTGCCTCAATCTTGCTCTGGCTTTGCTTGTCGACTGTCCACGCCTCACAACCGTATAACAGTATTGGTTCTATATAACATTCAAGAACTCTCTTCCTGATGTTAATTGATAGGCATTTGTTAGTAAGAATGCTTTTCATCTTCTTGAATGCTGTTTTGGCTTGGCCGATTCTGATGGCTATTTCTGATGTGCATCTGCCATCCGGTGAAATGATTGTTCCCAGGTATTTAAACTTATCAACCTGTCTCAAGGACTATAAACAGGTTTATTGTTTAACAGGTGTCATTAGTTTCAGAAAATCAAACAATAACCTAAAACAAGACTCACTAATCAACAAATCAAACAAACTACCAAGCCAACAACCAGTCTATGTGGCGAAGGGGTTAGCGCAGCACTGTTGGCTGGGAGTCTGTGGCTTTGAACCCCTATCAGTCCAAAAATTCACTGCCCAATTCTCTGTTCTTGCTATGGACACACTGGGGAGACTGGGGCAACACACAGGAGTCTATTCTACTTTACACAGGTGACACTGTAGGGTGTTGCTCTAATATCCTGACAAACACTGTATCTCTTGGACCTGGTTGACACCAGGATATAATTATGTATCAAGCCTAAGCATACCCCTAGCTCAGCATGTGGTGTGTGTGTGTGTGTGTGTGTGTGTGTGTGTGTGTGTGTGTGTGTGTGTGTGTGTGTGTGTGTGTGTGTGTGTGTGTGTGTGTGTGTGTGTGCATGCATGCATGATTGTGTGTGTGTGCGTGAGAGACAGAACCAAAGGAAGATGACAGCTTAGGTCAGGGGTCACACGCCCCACTCCTCTCCTGTCTTCTCCCTGCCAGTTTGCTTTATGCCCTGAAGATTTGGTCGTTGTTGATGATTGCTTTGGTGAATGATCAGAATGCCCGCCTTGGTTTGGTTCTTGAGTCAAGATGTGGTGCCTTGTTAATGTCCCTATTATTATCAATCTATAAAAATACGCGCAGAATACAGCCTCATCATTCAGTCTCAATTCCAGATAGAATTCTACAGTATCATGATCATCGTCCCCATCATCATGAAGATCATCATACGGTATAGAAAATGTCTCACATCCTATGGCCCTGCATGCCCTGATCTCACTGTATCCTCAGTTTCAGTTTGCTCTTCTGCTCACATGCCTAATGCAAATTTAAACAGGGGTCTTTTGGTGTCACTGGTCAAGGGGGCTGTTGTTGGAGGGACATGACTGTCATACCCCTGCCAGTTAATTGCTCACAAGGTTTCATTTTCCAACTTATTGTTATTTTTGTTTAAAGTCTAGCTGACTGTGTGAAGCCATATCAGGGCTATAACCAATTCAAAATATACACAATACTTCCACAGGAAAAAAACAGAAAAGAAAATTAAGCACACATATCAATGCATTCGTGCACATAATCTAAGGCGATGCTTCTGGCGTTGACTACTCCATCCAATTTATCACAAAGGGGATTTAAAAAACATACCTGAATACAAATTTAAACATAAGGACACTAAAACATATGTGCACGTCTACAATACTGGAATAAGACCTGGGACATGAGGGTGAAAATTAAAAGTAATTAAAAAAGCAAACAAAACACATTTTTGAAGAGTTCAGACATACCTTTAATAAACAGGAACAAAGTAAACAGAGTTCATTTAAAGACTTCACTAATTAAATGTAGACCAAGTGACTGGTGTGATGTGCATTACATGGTTTCCACTTGGTACTGCTTTTTTAGATAAAATAACCAGGCTTCATGGAAAGGATGATACCATCAATACAGACACCTAAGGTCATGTGTCCAGTATTAAACTTGAACAAAAGAACTTAACCATCTCCTGAATATAAACTTATGTATAGGTGGAAACCGTAACCCACGCAACATTGTGGCTTAACAATTTTTCACTGACAATGGTAGAGCTGTGATATGGAGGTATCTTGATTTATTTTAGACAACATATTAAAAGCTTTCTTTCTATGACAATGATGAGCATTTGGGCATAGCCATATTTATGTAACTGGGAAATGTTGCGTGCATTACGTGGAATCCAAATGGGAAACCATTCTTGTATTCCATCGAGCAACATCAGAATAAATCACTGTTTTTACATTTAGGTGCTCTTGATGCATTAGATTGTTTTCAACATTGTTAATTTTTGTTTGCAGGACTTAACAATATGCTGTATGCTGGATTTTGAGCAATTTATTCAAATTGACTGAATTTTATAATATCTTGGATTTCAGTGAATATTGAATTCTATTTGTTAGATGTCACACAGTGATACATACAAATGGAAATGGACTAATTCAGTTGATTCATCCTTTCACTAATTCATTCTTTAAATTGGTCCATTCTGGGATTGCTGGAAGTCATAAGCAGGGGGGGGGGGGGGGGGGAATTAGTTCATCAGTTCATGTTGAGATTCCATTTTTGGTCACATTTTCACAACTTGAGCTGTAAAGTCACTGCATTGGTGTAGCTTTTAAACAGTAAAAATATGGTGCCCGCATTGGTTAATGGTCGGTGGCTGCAGGAGACTCAGGTTGTCATTGGCCACCCAAGCAATGTCATCAATATCTGGAAAGCTGAAGTGTCCACTTCTGTCTCGCAGAAATTTCACCAGCGTCTCACCACCTTCTGACTTCAGAACCTGGAAATCACACACACACATACAGCTCTGAATAAATGCTTTGATTATTGTATAATGTGGAAAAGGTGAACTAAAAGTTTCAACATTAAGAAGTGTAAGCGACATTGTATTGATCAGATCTTATGCCTATGTACATTTTTTAAAACTTACAGCAGGTTAATTTTTTTTTTTTAACTAACTGTCCTATTGGACAAAATTATGACACAGGACTGCCTTCAAAACAATGTATCCTTACCAGTCCATTGCAGAATACTGAATAATGACTAGCAACAATAATACTGATATTAATTTTTGTAATGATAATAGTAAAGATAATAACAAGACAAGGAGTGAGAGTGGTTTCTCCGTAGTGCACAAACAAGAAGTATAATCCAATCCGTTGTTTTAACAAGTAATCTTTTAATAGCCACTCAAAAGTAAGGCATAAAAAGCACAATGTAGATCTGTATACTGAGCCAATTTCAAGTAAGTCCGATCAAAAATGTGCGTAAGGAGGAAGCACAACTGTCATCTCAATTGATCTGAATCACTTCCACTGTAACCAACGAACTTTTCTTTTGGCAAGATAGCTAATATGGCTTTCCTTCTCCCTTAATTTGCAGTTGGAGTATTCATCTTCAAAGAAAGAATAGATCTAGATCTACAGTTCATTGGCTGGGGGAAAAGAAACATAATATGTGAAGACTGTGACGTGCATACCTTGAAACAAAATCTGCAACAGTGTTTCGTCTCTGCAGTAACTCATGTCACAAAGTGCCGACTTTTAAAAATTCTCTGTAGATTTCAACAGCTGTATGTCTTTAACTGGACCATGTAATTGGAATACCATAATCGTTTGCTTTCTGTCCAAAGACATCAATTTGTTGCGAAACGGAAATTGATAACAATGATTCAGCAAGCGTGCGTTGCCGTGGAATCTAAAACCAGTGGCACTTAAAACTATTCCACGAAATTTCCTTTTTGCTGAGAGCGTTCCTTTCCGAAACACAAACAGTAGGGCTCACAATATTTTTGTTAGTCACAACACACGCAGTAAAGCTTGTATAAACAAAAAGTGTCAACGAAAATGCTCCATATAACGTTTATTCCTTATGTGCGCTACAAGAGAAACAAGAAATTACCGCTTTCGTTTCCGTAGAATCCCACGACAATGATTCATTGTACACGTAACAACATGAATGCATGCTGAGTTTTGCGAAATAAGAGACTTTCCTGCACACTATAAACTTAAGAAAGCTTCCACATTTTCATGCACAGTTGAAATCGTATTGAAACGTTTGTGCGTTACTACAGAAACAATCACAAATGCTCACATTTGGTTCGCATTTAGAGAGAATCGATCATTATTTACTCTTTTACTGAGTTTTATCCAGAAAATCTTATCTATTTTTAATAAACAATAAAAGCAAAATTGTATCCTTACCTCAGTTTGCTTGCCACACACACACACCAAACAGGAGATGCCAACACTTGTGGTGACGTCAAGCAGATGTGATGTGCGTTTCAAAGCGTCGGGTGGAGACGAGTCAACCAATGTCCAGCTTGTGTTTGAGCATACATGGGCCATGTGCCGCTTGTCACGTACACATTTTCTTTGTTCTCAAACACTTTAGATTCAGAGGATGGGGCCAAGGTAATTGACTTTGATGATGAGTTAGAAGGATAGGTTGTGTGCGTTACACTAGGAAGCAAAACGTGCCACGCTGTAAGCACCGTCAGAGAAACTTGCATTCAGCTTCATATTTCAACGAACTGAATCGTGAGCAGGAAGAACGATCCCCAAAGATGCATTTTGGAGTAATTTTGAATCAGTTGAAGCACAACTGTGTTGTGTGGGTAGAACGGAATGCAAGCGTTATCAGTGGAAACTAATGAAACGCACGATCGCCATATTTTTGGATGCACCAAACGCAACTTATTGCATGAAGTTTTGCAATTGTGAGTGGGATTAATGTTTTATTTACTAGCAGGACACACACAATTCATTTGTGTGTTGCTTGTTCTGATTAAGTTACACTGTTGTACAAGTTTCAACCCAAGCCATGTCCCACTTTCTGGCGCCTTTTTTGTCACAACCACAGACAAAATAAAAACAATAAAAAATCAGGCAAACAGAAATGGTGATGAACAATGCTTTATTTTGTTGAAGAAACATGTCGCCAAACCAACTGAAATAAAAAAAACTCCACCAACATATGCAAAGGCAGCTATAACTGAAGCTGAAGTGAGGGCCCTATCATTCTACTGGGTGATTCCAGTATTGTAGACGTGCACATATGAAAACAGGCCTGAATTACCTAAAACTGCTTCTGTATATCACATTTCTCTAGAGTCAAAAATGCACTGAATACATGAACCCACCTATCAATCCTAAGAGAAACTATGTGAGACTTTATTGAACACATACAGGTGAGTGGACGAGCAAGGCAGAAAATGATAGGAAGAAATGACAGACAGCACACGAACAAGGCAGAAACAGAGTGACAGAAAAGAGAAAACTTCCAGCACAGAATTTCCAGAAGGTAGGGACATATTTGTACTGAAAGAGCCCCCAGCATCCCCACAGAGGGAGGTGGGGAGGGGGGGACACTTTCCAGCTGATTGGACTTACTAGCACTGAAACTTTAAATGAATCCTGCCACAGTATTTGTGGCATTTTGCATTGCGGTCTGCCAGGACAAACTCTTGCTTTTTTCGGTATGTTCACAAATTTGTTCACTGCTCTTTCATTAAACAGGAACCAGGAAAAACATGAAAGAAGAATATGAACGCGTATTTAATACAACAAAACAAGACAGGCGCAAATTTTCGGCCAACTGGCCTTTGGCTTTGTCAAGTTTAAGATTACAGACAAACAAACACTTTTCTCACATTGAAGACAGCAGCAGGGAAGTTTCAGTCTTTTTCTCAAATTTTTTGTATCTAGTGCTTGTTTGTCTGTAATCTTACGCTTGACAAAGGCCAGTTGGCCGAAAATTTGCGCCTGTCTTGTTTTGTTGTATTAAATACACGTTCATATTATTCTTTCGTGTTTTTTCTGGTTCCTGTTTGTTTGAACGTGGGCAGTCACACTTGTTTTGGATTTTGCTCTTTCACTGTTAAGATATCTTTTCAATTTTTGGCATGTTCTTTCCTTATACCCTTGGCTATGCTGTGATGTCATTGCTATTTGATTTGGATGAAAAATAGTATGATTAGAGCTGACATAACAAGCCTTTTTCTCAAAAAGAAAATAAGAAAAAGCTTTCGGAATATACATACACACACAGTAGCACATAAAACCACACAAAACAGAGCAAAATTTGGTTTTGGTATAATAAACATCAAGTGAAAAAGTTTTCTTACTATTATTATTCTCTGTGAATGTTTTTCTATGCAACAGTCCATAAGTTCTTGGGTGTAGCACAGTGGAGAAAGAGACAAATAGGCAGTTGTTCCGCCATCTTGAATCACATTATCGGGTTCATTACTATCCAATGCAAATTAGACTAATTTATGTTCAATTCTCTGAACGGTCAAAGGAAAAAACAGCACTTTAACATCTCCACAAGAGACTGGCCAAGTTTCTAGTGTTATCTCCCCCCCCCCCCCCCCCCCCCCCAATGAAATTTCAATGACGAAAATCCCCTGTGGCAGACACGGTTATGGGTGTACAGACATGTCAAAACGGCCCCGTAGTAGACACGGCATAAGCAGGGAAGCAATTAATGGTTTATAGAGAAGCCCAAATAAGTGGTGTGGAATCAATGCAACTGAAGCTGTACAGAATATTTAGGGATGAGGGAAAAAAATAACCCAAACTAACCTTTCACTAAGTAGTCTACCCCTGCTTCTATGTTGTCAGCTCTTGATGCAGCAGCAATGGCGGCCCGAACCTGCAGAGGTGTGGCAGCGGGAAACATGTCAGTGAGCTGTCGTTCCCATTGCCCATTCTTTTTGTATGATCCTGTATCAGGTGTGGAACTCTGTGACTGTGATGTCTGCATATTGCTAGTCTCTGTTTCACTGTCAGAATCCGAGGAAGAGAATGTCCGTACCCTCTTGTACTTGGTCTTTGTCTTACTTTTGCTGCAAAAGACAGGGAACAGAAAAATCAGTGAAGGACAAAACATATGAATCAAAAACAAGTGGAAACCATGAAAATATTAAAAAAATCATAGAGATTAATCATATAAAATCTGTGATTTGAGACACCAAGAGTAAAATGCTTATCATCAGTCCACTGTAGTTTCATTCAATATTAAACATCTCTCTAGTCTAAAACTTTTTTTGAAAGTATCTGTATATCCAATATTTTAATTTGATACTATCTGTGATTTATTTATTCACTTATTTCATACATTCTTGACAAACTGCTTTCCCATCTTAAAATTCATCTTAGCTGTAAACCAATTATACACAATAATACATCAGATGATCTCACACAACTTGAACATAAATATTATTACACAGAGTAGCTGTTTTTCCTTTATAAAAAAGCACAGTATTACCCTTTTGGTGCTGATATCCCATTATTTTTTGCAGCAGCAGAGGCACCATTGGACTTGGACAGCCAATGGGGAGAACCCTTTGATGCAGCATTTCCTGAAGAAGCCAGACACCCAAACTTTTTGTTGAACACTGGGGAAACAGTGGCACTCTCAGCTACACATCCAGTGGCCACTGTGAACAGAAATGTTTAAATGAACATATGTTTAATTCATTTTGTAAGACTCAAATTTCTGTGATTGAAAAGATTCTCAGATACCAAAGATCCTGTTCTAAAGGGAATGCAAAACATTATCAAATTAGAGCACCTACCCACAACAGGAAAGCTGGAGGGGAAAAAAGCACTATGGAGAAAATATTGGATGGACTTGCGCAAAAGATGAAGACAGACAGGGTGGGTAAAGTACTTGCAGTGGCAAAGGATAGATGAATAATTTATATGGAGGGCCATGATCGCCAATGCCATGCAGCAGGGCACGTGATGATTATGATCAAATAAGGAACGCTTGTAATCCACTGAACTGATTCTCGACAGAAGAGGAAGCCAATGCAAGGATGTGAGAAAAGAGAAGATGAACAGCATTATTTAGAACTTTCTGAAGCTTGTGTAGAAAATACTTGGAAGACCAACCAAGCGGCCATTCAATACGCAAACTGAGACAGAACAATGAACAAACAAGCACATTAATGGCATCAGTGGAAAAGGAATGCCAAATAGCACTGATTTTTCTAAGTTTAGACAGACCACTTTGCACATGCTGAAAATGTGCTGTTTAAAAGGAAAGTGTCTAACTGAATATGACACCAAGGTTATGCATATGTGTGAGAATGAGATGTCAGTATTTTTAACAAACATGGCAGAGAGAAGAGGATACTTTTGGTGGAATAATGAGCACTGCTTATAATCATCATACTGTTTCGTGTGAAAGAAATTATTTGATCAACATCTGTCAAACTTGTACAATGATAGAGTTGAGTATCATGAGCAAAGCTTTGATGAAAGGTTACTAGATCTAGTCAAATTGTCTGCTTATGGTATATCTGGCAAACTATTAAACTGGATACAAAATTTTTTGAAAGATTGAGTACAGCATGTGAGAGTATGTGGTGAAAGATCTAATAAAGCTAAGGTTTAAGTGTAATACCTCAGGGTAGTATCCTGGACCCAATGCTATTCATACTCACACTAGTCACAGTGTTTATAAATGACTTGCCAATATCACTAAATAGCACCTGTAAAATATTTGCAGATGATACAAAACTATGACAACACATCTCAATTCACAGATGTACAAAATGATATTTATAAACTCCAAGTTTGGTCAGATGTATGGAATCTATCAATATTTCTAAATGTGGTGAACTACAAATTGGTAAAACCAACCAAGAACATACATATTATATGAGACAAAATGATAGCATAAAGTGATAAAAGTCCTAAAAGAGGAAAAGGATTTGGGAGTAACTTTTGATAGCATGTTGTCCTTCGATTTACATATTGGTAAAATACTTAATAAAGCAAATCAAATGTTAGGAGTTATCAGGAGAAGCTTTTCTTACTTAAATAAGGATATATTTCTAAAACTATATAAATCTTTTGTTAGACCACATTTGGAATATGCAAATGCAATATGGTGTCCATCCTTGAAAAGACAGCGCAAACAGAAAGAGTACAAACTAAGACATGCAACAAAGCTATCAAAATAATGCAAAGATAAATCTTATGCAGAACGATAGAAGTACTTGAATTTACACTCGCTTAAAGGCAGAAGGACAAGAGGTGACCTTATTCAAACATATAAAATATTTAATGGAGTTGATAATATTTGTGTTGACTCACTCTTTTCTGTTTCACAATGTAATATCACAAGAAATACGGAAGGAAAAATATTTATTCAGCACTGTCATACTAACACAAGAAAAATTTCTTTTTCACATCGAGTAGCCCCTTTGTGGAATAAACTCCCAACTAACATAAAATTTGCACAAGATACTTACAAATTCAAAAATGTTTTGGACGAAATTCCAAAATTCAAAGAACTTTTCATTGATTATGATGATTAAATGCCTGATTAGGCTTTATGTAAACAAAAAGAAAATGCGCATTTTAACACCTATATCAGAAATATTTGAGAAAGAGGGGACGTAAACAGGCTGCAAGGCCTAGGCCATTGAAAGCCAGTCCCTATTACTACTACTACTAGTACTAGTAACTACTACTACCACTACTTTCATGTGACGAAGAATAAGAGGCACTGACACTAGATCTATACTGGTTTAGTGCAGAAAATTAACAGTACAGGCCCAATGATTAAACCTTGAAAGATGCCATACAAACAATTAAGATATGTTTCGGGAGAATACAGGCCAATGAAAGAAATTTTCTGTGCGTCTGCTGAGAAAGATTTAAGCCATGAAAGCACAATATTACAAATTCCATACCACTTATGAAAGCACAATATTACAGATTCTATATCAATCAAGATCAGAAGAATGTCATGGTCTATCGTACCAAAAGCAGCTGACAGGTCAAGGATATGATAATGTACAGGAGTTCTTCAGTGCATGTACCTGCGCCTGTATGTGTATGCATTTGTGCACGCGTGTGTATCTAGGTAATAAATCATTTATCTATTATTCATGATTATGGTTTAAACAGTTTGGATAAATTTAGGCATATAATCTTTTCAAGTGTGCTCATATAAATTATGTATATATATATGTGAGAGAGAGAGATACAGAGACAGAGAGAAACAGAAACAGAGACAGTGTGTGTGGTGTGTGTGTGTGTGTGTGTGTGTGTGTGTGTGTGTGTGTGTGTGTGTGTGTGTGTGTGTGTGTGTGTTGTGAGTGTGTGCGTGTTTGCACGTGTGTGTCCATGGGGATACAAGATTTATATTAGGGCTGGTAACTGATATACTTTTTATTCAAACACTGACCTACCTATCTTACTTAAATTAACTGGTAAACTTTGTGACTTTGTCCATGCAGCTATGAAAAAGTATCTAACCCTGCTCTGGAGAAAGTAAAGCAGCAGAGAAGACATGCTGGCCCAGATAAGAAGTTGAAGCTATTACCACGTTACTCCCTACCCTTCAGGGTTGTAGGACAACTTTCACCTTGTTGATGATGATCATTATATGAAATGTCATGGAGAGCCTGAGTAAGCCATCATTGAACAATAAACAGCTGATCCAATAACTAACACAATTAACCTGATTCAAGATTGTTTTTTTGATCAACAGTATTAACTTGGTAATGGTTTGTTTTTAATAGGGTTCTTATTTCCACAAGTACATATCTACACACACCTATGCACAAGCCACATAAGGGGTGGGGGATATGCATGTGTGTGTGTGTGTGTGTGTGTGTGTGTGTGTGTGTGTGTGTGTGTGTGTGTGTGTGTGTGTGTGCATGTGAGCGTGTAAAGGGTATATATAATTGTATGGGGTCTCTGTGCATCAAGTCATGTGTCTGAAATCTTTACCATCTGATCCGGACTTGGAACTACAGGATTGCTCCGAATTTGACAGGTCATCGTCGCTGGCTTTCTCCATCTCTGGTGAGCTGTCATCGTTGTTACTGTTACTACTGCTTTGATCAACTTTACCAAACCTTGCAGAAGACTGTTTACTATATCGAAATTTCTGCAAAGCATTGAATGACCCGTTCAGTGACATGTCTGTTTCAATGCTTTATTTATAAATTATTGTCAGTTTGTTCTGTGATTCCTTAGTCCTTTTATTATATATATAATTTTTTAGTGGGGTTTATCAATCCTGTCTCAGTCAAATGGAACTTGAAAGAAGTAGGCTAATCTGATGTTGACCTAGGTCTAAAATTAAAAATATAGGCCTAGATCTAGGCCTAGTTTTAAAAACAAAAGAAACGACCTGGTCAACTGGTGCGTTTCACATATGCCAATCTGAATCAGAGTTATCATCAAACAATCGACAAATCTAATCAATTTCCAGTCTTTTCCAACAAGATCATGCCTGGTAGCTGTGTTTAGGGTTCTCCGCAGAGCATCAATGACCAAAAATATTGGTCTTACGAAAGCAACAGCGAAATAGAAAGAAAAAGTTGTTCCAATCAATATGTAGAGCTCAGATGGAAAATCCAACGTTAATCATTACTACTTCGTTGATAGAAGGAACTGAGAGGAAATATAGACTGCACACACAGCACTAAAAATCTTTTTTCATCGACGTTCACACATTTTTCT
>JAPXFY010000017.1:54457456-54474956 GCA_030674185.1 Monoplex corrugatus
CATTTACTTTTTGTATTTTAGATTTTTTTTTACATCTCCTCCTCCTCTCTCTCTCTGTCTCTCACTGTCTTCTCTCTCTTTTTTGTTTTTTAAACTTTTTGTGCAACAAATCAACAAAACACAACAAGCACATAGACCAATTTCACATAAATATACATCATCAACATGTTTGTATTTGCCACAACTCTGTACATTAATCATTACATGTAATTCTGAAGAAAAGTATTAACAATACTGACAGACCTCATGTGGAAAAAAAAATTCAGATATATGGAAAATTTCACAAGACAGTTTCAAATGGATTAGCATCTTTTTCAATAAGGACATCTACAGAAATCTCAACTATCAATAATCAAGTCTACATATAGATGATCTACTAATGGTTTGCAGGAAAACGTTTATTTTGTCATGTATTACTAATTTCTCACTCACTTTGTGACATCCATGTTTGATGAGCTTTTTGATAAATTAGACAAATTAGAATGTACATTGTGTGTGTGTGTGTGTGTGTGTGTGTGTGTGTGTGTGTGTGTGTGTGTGTGTGTGTGTGTGTGTGTGTGTGTGCATGTGCATGTATTTGTTTGTTCTTTGATTTAACGTCTTTACATTGTACGTGATATTAGACGGATGTGCATGTATGCATGTTTGTATGTGTGTGTGTTATGTGTGTATACCTGTGTGTAGTGTGTCCGATATATAGAATGGGTGTGTGTGCGTGTGTGTTTGTGGGTGCATGCATGTGTGTGAGCATGTGCATGTGTGCATATGTGCATGTGTGTGTGCATGCATGTTTGTGTGTGCCTGTGTGTGTGTGTGAGTGTGTGTGTAATGTGTGCGTGCATGCATGTGTGTGTGTCTGAGTGTGCCTGTGTGTGTGTGTGTGTGTGTGTGTGTGTGTGTGTGTGTGTGTGTGTGTGAGAGAGAGCATGAGCGCATGTATGAGTGTGTGTAAGCATGCATGCATGCTTGTGTGTGCACATGTGCATGCATGTGTGTGTATGTGCCTGTGGGTGTCTGCATGTGTACTTGTGCATGTGTGAGTGTGAGTGTGCATGCATGCAGCAGTAAGTGTGTGTGTGTTTGAAAGATCATGTGTGTGTAGATATAGGTGACTTTGATTTACACCGAATTACTATTAGATAAGTTAGATTGAAACACAAAGCCTCAGAATGTCAGGAATTTATTTTTTAGTCTTAAAGGACCATTCTTGAAATCATGTAATGTGCTGCTACCTTTTCTTTTATTGAAAACAGAGATATTAGGTTGGATACATATATATATATATATAGTTTGATGACTGCAAGAATGAACCCGTAAATAAATGAATTGTTGGCTGGGCATAAGCTGTTGTCAGACTCTTGTGATTTTCAAATGTGTGGTTTTATGTGGCTTTAAATTTGTTTTGCATTGATTAGAAGAAACATGCAGATGATAAGATTTCTGAACCTGGATACATACAAAACAAAGTTGATAGCTATTCAATCTGTATTATAACAAAATTAACATAACGTTGACAAAACACGAAACTAAGACTTTTTTCTCAAAGCAAAACAAACACTTTTTTAAAAACCTGTTTGATTGTTTCAGTTCATTGTGAATTTCCTTTGCAAACTACATTACAAGTATTGACATGGGTTTATATCATGAATTCACTGCCATTTTCGTTAGTTATAATATACTAGGTTCCAGTTTAGTTTAGTTTTCATGTCATTTGTCAAGTTAAAATCTGAAGAAGCATTGCATTTTTAAATGCAAATTATGTACTGTTTCACAAAACAGTATATAACTACTAGCATGCTGTATCTTTGAAATTGCAATCTTTAAATAAGAATTTATTTTCAAGAGCACACAATTTCTTCCACTTTGAAAAAAAACAACATAGTACATAAATCATATAATACAGGATTTTGTAGTTTGTTCAAGAGGGAAGGTAGACCCATGGAGAAAATATTGGAGGGACTTGCAGAGTGGCTGAAGACAGAGAGGGTGGAAGATGTGCTTGCGGCAACAAGGGATAGAGATGTATGGAGGGCCATGATCGCCACTGCCATGTGGCAAGGCACTTGATGATGACGATCAAGAGGGAATCTGTCAGCAGTTATCTTGCAGACTACTGACCCTGTGCAAAAACCTTACACACTAGCAACGTCTTGGAAGAGAGAGAGAGGTGGGGTGGGAGAGGGACTCACGAAACATTAAGCTGTCACCACCAGAACGATGAATGATGAAACTGAGCTAATGGATCACCATAATCCTTTAACTCCCTCACCCTATCTGCCAGCTTCCTGCATTGTCAGCCATGACAGCAAGACAGAAGCTTAACCCTTTCACTCCTTCACCCTATCCACCGTAAGTGTCCTGCAGGGAGGGAGTGAAAGGGTGAGGTTTTTGAAGCTTATGGACAGGCTGTGGGACTGAAAGGGTTAACATGGCAACATGCTCTCCTCAGAAAAGCAGCCCAAATTTCACATGATGGATCCTTTGTGATAAAAAGAAAAAAAAAGAAAGAAGAAAAGACAAAAGAAAGAAACACACACCACACACACACACACACACACACACACACACACACACACACACACACACACACACACACACACACACACACAACACAACACACACACACACACACACACACAACACACAATTGTAAATAAATTATTTTTTGTGCCTGACAGGTAGAGGTCATTAAACAAACAAGACAAGATGTCCTGTTTCGCTGTGCCGAGATGTCATCTTTGACAACATTGAGCCCTGCCGGGACAGATCTGCAACGTACGCCTTAAGCAGTTCTCAGAAACCTGCAACTTTCTTCAACACCTGAGTCCTCTGACTCCGGAACATCCTTACTTTTTCGCTCAGATCCGTGCCTTAGGTAAATTTACAACTGATATTGTATTGATTGGTGGTTCTTGATCAATTGACTGATGTCCTTAGGTGAATATATCAACTGATATTATATATTGAGTGGTGGTTTTTGTTTGATTGACTGATGTCCTTAGGTGAATTTATTCCACTGATATTATATATTGACTGGTGGTTTTTGATAATTAATTGATGTCCTTAGGTAAAATTTGTTAACTGATATTATAGATTGACTTGTGTTTTTTTGATAATTAACTGATATCCTTAGGTAAAATTTATTGACTCAGTGACTGATATTATATTGATTGGTGTTTTTTTGTTGATTGACTGAGATATCCTTAGGTAAAATTTATTGACTGATATATTAATTGGTGATTTTTGGTCAATTGTCTGATTGTTGGTGTGATAAACTAAAGAGAGTTGGTTAAGGTTGTAGTATGGGAGGATTATAGATGTGTCACTCTTTGTGTTTCTGCCTTTCTTCTTTGCTTTCTGTCATCTCTTCCTATCATTTTCTGCCTTGCTGGACCATTTACCTGTATATATGTTCTATAAAGCCTTACATACTTTCTGTTAGATTCAATATTTAAATTGAGTACATGTGCTGTCTGCATTTTTGGCTATAAGGAAATGTGATGTGCAGAAACAGTTTTTATGTAATTTGCATTTTTAACAATATTTTTGAGTGTGCATAGTTATGTTTATACATGTGTATCCAGGTTGGTTGTTTTTTAATCTCTTTATGATAAATTATTTTTGAAAGATTTTTGAGTGTACCTAGTTATGTTTATACATGTGTATTCAGGTTTTTTTGGTTTTTTTTTATAATTTCCTTATGATAAACTGGGCAGGATGGTCTGAGCCAGAGGCTTATCCTTAAATTATGTGTGTATGTGTACATAAATTTCTTTTCTAGGTGGTTTTTTTTTATTTCATGGTAAACAAGGTATTTTGTATGTTTTGAGAGGTTATAACCCTGATACAGCTCTCCACAGCTGGGCTGTAAACAACAATACTAATGGTTAAGAAAAAAAAAGGTTAAAGTAATTCATGACACAGCGTTGCGTGTGTATTCCAGCCCCCAAAAGTCGCATCACGTTGGGTATTGCGGGGCCTGATATTGCTGAAGACACTCACCCTGGACACTGGATCAGTTCCGTTGGTTACCATAGTGACAGTGGTCAGTGCTTCAGCTCCCACCGCTGTGCCGCCAACACAGAAGGAGAGAACTTTGGCATAGGTATATTTGTTTTTAATTCCTTTTCTTTCATGTTAGTTTGTTTTGTTTCAGCATGTTGTGTTTAATCTTTTGCATGTGAATTACTGTGTTTGGAGCATTGCTTTACATTCAGATTATATGTTGCTGCTGCTTAATTCAGATCTTCTGTGTGTGTGGGTATGTGTGGTGTGTGTGTGTGTGTTTGTGTGTGCGTGTGTATGTGTGTGTGTATGTGTGTGTGTGAATGTGTGTGAGAGAGAGAGAGAGAGACAGACAGACAGAGGGTATGTGTGGTGTGTGTTTGTGTGTGCGTGTGTATGTGTGTGTGTGTACGTGTGTGTGTGAATGTGTGTGTGAGAGAGAGAGAGACAGACAGACAGACAGAGACAGAAACAGAAAGACACAGACAGACAGACAGACAGACAGAGATAGAAAGGATTTTAGTTTCACACATCACAGACAGCCATTCTTAGAGCAAACAGTTCAGGCTTCAAACCCCCCCACCCCCCACCCTGCAATAACATTGCGACCCTTCATTAGCATGTGACCTCAACACTGGTTGTGTATTACGTGTTTGATGTTTATTTGTTATTCAGGGGATGTATTTGGCATGCTGGTGACCTTACAGCAGACACAGTTCCAGGGCTTTACCCCCCTCCCCCCCCGTCCCACAACCGCAGTAACATTGCGACCCCCTCATTAGCATGTGACCACGTTTGACATTTTCTATTCGTTGTTCAGGTGATGTGTTTGGCGTGCTTGTGACCTACTTTGGTGACACCTCCTCTACAGTCATCTTCCTCAAGAATGGATATCCTGTGGCCACAAGGTATAGAGTTGCACGTGCATACACGCAAATGGACACACAAGTGAACCAGACAGCAGAAGAATCTCAGAGAAGAATCCCCCATCATGCAAGTGTTTTTGTCCTTAACTCCAGACACTCTGAGAGGGCTGGGCCACATCCAGGTCATGACTCCTGGATGCCCCTCTGCTGTTACCTTTTTTTTTTTAATGATGTGCATGTGGCCAAGCCCTCTGAGAGTGTCGGAAGTTAAGGGCTGAAACACTTGCTTGATGGGAGTTTGTCGTCCTCTGTGGACCTTATGCTGTCCATGTCTATGTCTCCCTAGAGTGTCTTACCCACTACTATATATGTGACCTGTTCTCACGAATGGGGTCACAACTTAATTTTGGGGGGTATAGAGATATTATATCACCGGAAAGCAGAAAAAATGCTCTTTCCAATGATGTATAATTCAACTGTCTAACTGGAAAATTGAGCGAGTTACAGTAATTTAAAGGGAGTGGGTGATGGGACGGCCATTTTGAGAAAAGCAGAGTTAAAGAAGGACAACAAAATTCTCTGCTTTTTCCTTAGCAACCAGTATTCTATCTTCATCAAGCTTAGTGAAGTGATAGATAAAGTGGTTCTGCACTACATACTAGCTATTTCGCGAGCTGATTCCAACGGTATGCGATATGCTGAGGCCCTGTATGGTTTCATGGCCTAAATTAAAGCTCAAACACACGCATTTTCACGGAAAAAATCTGCACATTCTCGATGGGTTATCACTTTAAAATGGTATTTTAACACTCTTTCAGCCCAAATTTAACTTTAATCTTTGCCATAATTGATAGATTAATGGTCAGACAATGTGTAGGAACAAAAATCTCAAATCACCCAGATCGACCCTCACCACCTTTTCAGGCCCGTATCTCAGTTCACACGTTGCGACTTGTGACCCCGTTCGCAAGAACCAGTCACACACACACATATATATATATATATATATATATATATATATATATATATATATATATATATATATATATATATATATATATATATGTGTGTGTGTGTGTGTGTGTGTGTGTATAGATAGATAGATAAATAGATAGATAGATAGATATAGATAGATAAACATGCAGATGGATAGACAGATAGACAGACAGACAGATAGATAGATAGATAAATAGATAGATAGATAGATAGATAGATAGATAGATAGGTAGGTAGGTAGGTAGGTAGGTAGGTAGGTAGGTATGTAGGCAGGCAGGCAGATATAGATGTATATATATATATAATGTGTGTGTGTGTGTGTGTGTGTGTGTGTGTGTGTGTGTGTGTGTGTGCGCGCGTGCATGCATACATAAGCATGTTTGAGAATATGTGCATTGTGTTTGGGTGATTGTGTGTGTGTATGTTTGTTTGTACATGCACATGTGCATTTGTCAAATGTGCCAATACATACGCATGCATTCACACACATCTATACACATATATTCATGTGTGCATATGCAGTCACATTGTAGTACTTATTGTGCAGTCATATGATGCAGCATGTCTTACACTGTTACAGGTTTCTCTTTGAGTCCAGTCATAACCAATATTTGCCCACCATCTCTCTGGAATACGGACCCATAGACCTGGGCTTGATGTGGCCAGAGGCTGCCATGGGCGTTCCACAGTACAGTGAGGTCAGTCAAAGCTTTTGATAACTCATTGAGACAATAAAACAACCATCCAACCAAACAAACAAACAGAAACCTGGAGAGTTAAGCCATTCTAAAAATCTTCTTTCTTAGAAAAAAAAATCACAAAAATTTCAGTTTTTATGCCTCTGAAGATCACCGTGACTGTGAAGAACCACCAAGTGTAATAATGCTGGATATGCAGTGAGGATAGTGGCATATTGTTGCCACAATGCAAAGAGAAAGAAAGGAAACATCATAAGAATTTCCTTAGTAAGTGCTGTTCATATCATCATCATCATCACCATGTGCCATGACGCATGGCATTAGCAGTCATGGCCCTCCATACGAATCTGTCTTTTGTTGCTGAAAGTATATCTTCTACCTGTTTTGTCCCCACCCATTCTGCAAAATTGTCCAACATTTGCTATCGGGGTTTACCTGGTGCTCTGTTTCCCTTTAGCTTTCTGGTTTTGACAATGTGCTCATCAAATTTCTCTTGCTTCATAAGATGTGCTATAAATGTAGCTTGTCTTTTCCTAATTGTCTTCATTAACCCTTTCACTTCCGCACCCTGTCCGCCAGTTGTGAAACTTTAACCCTTTCACTCCCCCATCCTATCCATCAGCTTCCTGCAAGAAGCTGGTGGACAAGGTACGGGAGTGAAAGGGTTAAGTTTTTGCCTTGTTGTCATGGCTGAAAGTGTGGGATGCTGGCGGATAGGGTGAGGGAGTCAAAGGTTTAATGTTTTTTTTGTGTTTGCTTCTGTCAAGATTGACTCATTTATTTTCTTTGCTGTCCATGGAACCATTAACATTCTTCTGTTCATATACCTTCCCCCAAAATGTGCTCATTTCAGACACTTTTTCTGGTTTTTGTGGCCTGGACCTTAGCACCATGACTTCAGTCTTGCTCATTTGCAGCCCATCAAGTCAGTCCACACCTGTGACTCAAATTTGGTAAAGATCTGTCCAGAAACAGCTGGAAAAAATCTTGATATCACATTTATGTCACAGACAGATACACAGACACTAAATATGAAACTATATTCTTTTTTATAAGGTAAGGAAGATTGAAAAAACATACAGAAAACCGACAGCAAGACCATTAACAACAATCAAAGAAAGAAACAAAACCATCATAGTATGAAGAAAATTGACTCCTGTGGGGATGCTGGGGGCTCTTTCAGTACAAATAGTATCCTCATCTTCTGTGTATGAAATTTCTTCTTTTCCATCACTATCTTTGTTTCTGCCTTGCTATTTTGCTTTCTGTTATCTCTTCCTATCATTTTCTGCCTTACTGATCCATTCACCTGTATGTATTCCATAAAGCCTCGATTACTTTTTATGAAGATTGATTATTAGGTATGTGTATTAACTGCGGAATATATTATTTGGCTCAAAGGAAACATGATTTTCAGAAGCAACTTTAGGTAATTTCAGCCCATTTTTATGCATGGTTTATACATTTATATTCAGGTTTGTATTTTTTTAAACATCTGGTTGTAAATTGGGTGGAATGTTCAACACCAGTGGCATATCCTTTGGACTATATGTGTGAATGTATTGATATGTGGACTTAATTTTCATTTCTCTCTTTTTTTTCCAGGGTGAAAAAATATTGTGCGTGTTTTGAAATGGTTATAGTTCTGATATGGCTCTGTGTAGTTGGCTGGGCTTTATGCAGTATTGTTGTTATTATTATCATTATCATTATTACTACTACTACTACTACTGCTACTACCACTGCTACTACTGCTACTACTACTACTACTGCTGCTGCTGCTGCTATTATTACTGTTATTAACCCACTTACTTTCCCACAGATTTCATGATTTTGTGCTCGCATTGACGTTTCTGCTTGAATGTCCTGCTGTGATACATAGAACACTGGGCTGGACACTCCTGCTCATCTCACTGTTATTGGAGTTATTCCAGGAGGGATTTACCACACTCAGACAACTCCATATGTGCTCCACTCAAATCTGCCAGCAATTATCTGCAGTTTTCCTGAGCCTGCACAAGACCCTGTGTGCTGGCAAGGTCCTAAAAGGGGGAAAGGGGAGAAAGGACCTATCAAACACTAAGCTGACACCACCAGAATGACGGAAACATTAAGATGGGCTGCAAACAGACCAGATTTTAATGTTGAGGGCTGGGATTGAACTCAAGATATCAGATCTTGAGTCCAGCTAGCCTGCCATTATCTGCCATTCGGCTTTATTCTGTTGTGTTTTGTTATTGAAAATGTTGTGCTTTGTTGTCTTTGTGGTTGTTTTCCATTGTAGAATAAAATGGATTGATTTTGTTGAAAAGTCTGGTGTTAAGTGGGTGTGATGTATTTTTATGTTGAAGAAAAACATGCTGCACTGGATCAAACCTCCCAAAGTGATTTACGACATGGAAAACAACATGTTCACCTACGACGGCAAAGAGAAGGAAGTTATCATTCAGAGTCCACATCCATTGTCTACTGGTATGGGGTTATACTGTAATCTACAGTGTTCAATATACAATGGAGTTCGCCTACAACAAAATTCAGTGCCCATGATATGTGTTTGTTATAGTAGTAGTCTGTAATGACTACAAATGAGAAAATTCAATGACATGATGCTGTGCTGATTGTTTGTTGCCGTAATGGTGGAGTTCAGATGTTATTCACAACATTTCCTTTTTCCTACATCATTAATGTGGTTTCTAAGAAGAATGTTGAGAGATCCATGGACAGCATAGAAAACAAATGAGACAGTCTTGATGGAGGCAGACACAAGAAGATCATTGATAAGGAAGGTTAGGAAAAGACAAGCAACATTTCTAGGCCATTTTATGAAGAAAGGGGAATTAGAGCACCTGGTCACAACAGGAAAGCTGGAGGGAAAGAGAACACCAGGCAGACCCAGGGAGAAAATATTGGATTTGGATAGACTTGCAGGGTGGCTGAGGACAGAGAGGGTGGAAGATGTGCTTGCTGCGACAAGGGATAGTGCATATGGAGGGCCATGATCGCCAACGCCATGCAGTAGGGCACATGATGATGATGATACATCATCATTATGATGTTTGTTAGTCAGTTTTATGGTTCAGTCATTGAAGAATTCGTACAAAAATACACATAGACACACACATCATGCATATGTTGTTGCTGGCGTTATGTCAGGTTGATCACTGTGCTATACACGCAGGTGTACCAGTCTTCAGCGCTTGTTGGTTGTAGGGCAAGACTGTACATAGTAAGCTTGGCCTCTAGAAAACAACACCTCATTTGTATAAAGAGGAATTCATTATGTGCAAAATTAGATTTTGTTTATTATAGACAGTATTTTACACAAGGGGAAGAGAAGGAAGTGGACAGGGAAAATAAAAGAGTGTGTTATTGCTGGAAATTCATTGTTGGCAGATTTTAGGTGGACTCCACTATATTTGTTGATGTAGTATTATTGTGTTTGTCTATATTTATGACCTAGTGTATTTGTGCTGAAAGAAATATGCATGTGAATAATGTTCAGTTGTCTGTTTGATAAAGTACTAACAGATTGGTAGACAAAATATGCTGTACTAACAGATTGGTAGACAAAATATGCTGACACCTAAGGAAACTGTTAAAAAGGACCAGAGAAGAAAAACATGTAAAGCATCAAAAAAAGACACACAAAAAGACATGATTGCTTTGTGTACTGCATGCAGTTGAGCTCCATACAGAGAAAAGAAAGAAAGGAAAACCAACCTCTTAAAAAGATAAAAAATACTCCATCGACAGGAGTCCATGTTTACTGTGACATAATGCATTATGTACACAATTCTCTGTTTTCTGGTGCATCTACACACTCTGTTGCATCTACATAGCAATAGAACGTGTGATAATAGGGTATACTATTGGGTATTGCATTTTCCAAGACAAACTACATGTAATATGTAGGTAGGACAGGTGTACAGGTAGAAAAGCAAACAGACGTGTCTTCATTAGAAAACACATGTGCACACACACACATTCAAGCACACTCCACCCACCCCCCCCCCCTGACACATTCCCCCACACAACCCCATACCCCATACATGCACACTCTCACACCAGATATAAAGTCAGTTTGAAAGAAAGAAGGAATAACAGTAAGATGACACTGGAAATCATCTGTGATCAATAAATCAGCAGGAATCTCTGGATAAGGGGAAGAATAAGTGTTAAGTTGTGGAATTTCTAGTACTGTTCTTTTTCTTTACTTAGATGGGACTGTAACGTACATGTAAACCTTCTTGCCTCTTTTGCAGAAATCCGCCATTATGAAGTGATCATAAACGAAGTGTCGGAGAAGGGAGGGGGTCCAGCCATCGCCTTAGCAACCTGTAGCCCTCTGCTTCCCACCTCCACCTGTCCTTTGCTCAAAGACTACATCCGCTTCTTCCCTGATGGCAGCAGTGAGTTTCACATAGTTCATTGATCTTTCTGTTCTAGGAATTTTGATTTTGGAATTCACTCAGTAGGGATTATACTGTTCTTGGAATTTTGATTTTGGAATTCACTCGGTAGGGATAATACTGTTGGAATTTTTATTTTGGAATTCACTCAGTAGGAATTATTCATGTACTATTCTTGGAATTTCGATTTTGGAATTCACTCAGTACGGATTATACTGTTTTTGCAATTTTGATTTTGGAGTTCACTCAGTAGGGATTATACTGTTTTTGGAATTTTTATTTTGGAATTCACTCAGTAGGGATTATACTGTTCTTGGAATTTTGATTATGGAATTCACTCAGTAGGGATTATACTGTTCTTTGAATTTTGATTATGGAATTCACTCAGTAGGGATTATATTGTTCTTTGAATTTTGATTATGGAATTCACTCAGTAGGGATTATACTGTTCTTGGAATTGTGATTTTGGAGTACATTCAGTAGGGATTATACTGTTCTTGGAATTTTTACTTTTGAGTTTACTGAGTAGGGATTATACTGTTCTTGGAATTTTTGTTTTGGGGTTCACTCAGTAGGGATTATAGTGATCTTGGAATTTTGGTTTTGGAGTTCGTTCACACAGTAGAGATTATACTGTTCTTGGAATTTTGATTATGGAATTCACTCAGTAGGGATTATACTGTTCTTGGAATTTTGATTTTGGAATTCACTCAGTAGGGATTATACTGTTCTTGGAATTTTGATTTTGGAGTTTACACAGTAGGGATTATACTGTTCTTGGAATTTTGATTTTGGAATTCACTCAGTAGGGATTATACTGTTCTTGGAATTTTGATTTTGGAGTTTACACAGTAGGGATTATACTGTTCTTGGGAATTTTGATTTTGGAATTCACTCAGTAGGGATTATACTGTTCTTGGAATTTCAATTTTTGAATTCACTCAGTACGGATTATACAGTTCTTTGAATTTTGATTTTGGAGTTCACTCAGGAGGGATTATATTGTTTTTGGAATTTTGATTTTAGAATTCACTCAGTAGGGATTATACTGTTCTTGGAATTTTGATTTTGGAATTCTCTCAGTAGGGATTATACTGTTCTTTGAATTTTTATTTTTGAGTTCACGCAGTAGGGATAATACTGTTCTTGGAATTTTGATTTTGGAGTTCACACAGTAGGGATTATACTGTTCTTGGAATTTTTGTTTGGGGGTTCACTCAGTAGGGATTATAGTGATCTTGGAATTTTGGTTTTGGAGTTCACACAGTAGAGATTATACTGTTCTTGGAATTTTGATTTTGGAGTACACTCAGTGGGGATTATATTGTTCTTGGAATTTTGATTTTGGAATTCACTCAGTAGGGATTACACTGCTCTTGGAATTTTGATTTTGGAATTCACTCAGTAGGGATTACACTGCTCTTGGAATTTTGATTATGGATTTCGCTCAGTAGGGATTATACTGTTCTTGGAATTGTGATTTTAGAATTCACTCAGTACGGATTATACTGCTCTTGGAATTTTAATTATGGAATTCACTCAGTAGGGATTATACTGCTCTTGGAATTTTGATTATGGAATTCTCTCAGTAGGGATTATTCTGCTCTTGGAATTTTGATTATGGAATTCACTCAGTAGGGATTATGCAGTTCTTGGAATTTTGATTTTGGAATTCACTCAGTAGGGATTATACTGCTCTTGGAATTCTGATTATGGAATTCACTCAGTAGGGATTATACAGTTCTTGGAATTTTGATTATGGATTTCACTCAGTAGGGATTATACTGTTCTTGGAATTGTGATTTTAGAACTCACTCAGTACGGATTATACTGCTCTTGGAATTTTGATTATGGAATTCTCTCAGTAGGGATTATTCTGCTCTTGGAATTTTGATTATGGAATTCACTCAGTAGGGATTCATGACGCTCAAACTATTCCATGTGTGCACAAACATGAATGTACATTGTGACATAATACATTATAAAAATACAATGCAGTAATACAGTCTTATAATACAGTGACCATACAGTATGACATAGTACAATATGACAATACAATATGACAATACAGTATAATACTGGAGAAATTACCCAGATGTCATCAGCAAGACAGGCATGAGACCAGACATCGCTCTCCACTCTGACTCCTCGAAACAAGTGATTCTGATAGAACTCACTGTGCCATACGAAAGCAGAATGGAAGAAGCACATATCTACAAGACCGAAAAATACGCCGGTCTTGCCAGCACCCTGAAGAAAGCAGGTCTGCGGGTCAAAATCTTCGCCATAGAGGTCGGGGCAAGAGGGTTTGTGGGCACCTCCGCTTATGATCTCATGAAACAACTCGCCATTTCTGGGAAGAAGAGGACTAGAGCCCTTAAAGCGATGGCAGAGGCAGCAGAAAGGAGCTCAAGCTGGATCTGGGCAAGGAGGAACCAAAAAAGTGAACTTCATAAGGATTAAATTCACTACAGATGATGTGTGCCCCGTTAGCACATTGGTAAAACCGCGTACCGCAGTTCTGAAGCGCAGAATCGCCCAGGTTCGATCCCCGGCGTGGAAAAAAAAAAAATATAATAGACAACAGCAGAAGGGCATCCAGGAGTCATGACCTGGATGTGGCCCGGCCCCCCGAGAGTGTAAGGAATTCAGGGCCAAAACACTTGTCTAAAGGGGTTACTTCTCTGAAGACCTTCTGTTGTCTAGCTCTCCCTAGAGTTTCTTTTACCCAATGACCATACAATATGACAATACAATATGACAATACAGTGTGACAATACAGTATAATACAATGTACAATATGACACAATACAGAATGACAGTATAGTGTGAAAATACACTGTGATAATACAATGACCATACAGTGTGACACAATTTGACAATGCAGTGTGATAATAGTGTATGATAATACCGTGACCACACAATATGGCACAATACAATATGACAATACAATATGACACAATATGACACAATACAATATGACACAATACAATATGACACGATACAATATGACACAATACAATATGACACAATGTACTGTTGTGATGGCCCGCCACCATCCATTCTTCATGTCACGTTTAATTTCATCTGATTTGTCTTCAAGATCACATTGACCTATGGATTTACAAATTGCAATAAAATACAATATGACACAATACAGTGCGAGAGTATGCAATATGATAAAATACAGTATGATGAAATAGCAATAGAATACAATATGACACAATACAGTGTGACAATATACAATATGATAAAATACAGTATGATGAAATAGCAATAGAATACAATATGACACAATACAGTGCGAGAGTATGCAATATGATAAAATACAGTATGATGAAATAGCAATAGAATACAATATGATATAATACAGTGTGAAAGTATGCAATATGATAAAACACAGTATGATGAAATAGCAATAAAATACAATATGACACAATACCATGTGACAGTATACAATATGATAAAACACAGTATGATGAAATATGAATTCACGTATCATTTTGACGTGTGTCCACCACTAATCTGACAGACGTCAAAGTGAAAGTGGGCCAGCGCATGGGATGGGGCGTCCACTTCCACAAATCGAAGCGCAGTCAGCCGAACTTTGACCCACGGGCTGAGCAGCTCGTCCTGTGCTATGTGACCCTTGACACCAGCATCGCTCACATGCAGGTCATGCTGCAGCCAGCTGGCGGCTTCTTCCCCCTTGTGGTTCTCAAGCAGTGGGGTATGTGTGTGTGTTTGTGTTTTGTGTGTGTGTGTGTGTTGATGTTTGTGTGTTTGTGTTCAAGATGGATTCTGAGACAGGTTGATAAGTTTAAATATCTGAGAATGGTCATCTCACCAGACGGCATATGCACATCAGAAGTAGCCAGCAAGTTTGGCCAAGCCAAAACAGCATTCGAGAAGATGAAAAGCATTCTTACCAACAAATGCCTATCAATTAACATCAGGAAGAGAGTTCTTGAATGTTATATCGAACCAATAATGTTATACAGTTGTGAGGCGTGGACAGTCAACATGCAAAGTCAGAACAAGATTGAGACAGCCGAGATGTGGTTTCTAAGAAGAATGCCATAGACAGCAAAGAAAACCAGACGAGACAGTCTCGATGGAGGCAGACATAAAGAAAATCATTGATAAGGAAGATTAGGAAAAGACAAGCAACATTTATAGGACATTTTGTGAGGAAAGGGGAATTAAAGCACCTGGAGGGTGTGTGTGTGTGTGTGTGTGTGTGTGTGTGTGTGTGTGTGTGTGTGTGTGTGTATGTGTGTGTGTGTGTGTGTGTGTGTGTGTGTGTGTGCGCGTGCGTGCGCGTGCATGCATGCATGTGTGTGTGTGTGCGTGCATGTGTGTGTGTGTTTTATAAGGAGGAAAAATTTGTGTATAGGCTTAATGTTTCTGTGTATTAATTATTAATTGATCAAGAAAGAAATTTGCATCTGTATCGGCAAGGCTTATAACAAAACATCTATTTACTAAAAAACAAAACATAAAAAAATAAAAAGCAAAACTTTTAGAACAGATATGAAAGAATCCTGAAAGAGGAACATTTACCTGTGCAGCTACCAAGGTGACAGTGGACATGGAGACACACCCTCAGCCCACAGGTATGGTCAGTTTTCTGGATGACGCCTTTGCCGAGGTGTACAACAAACACATCAATCAACTGGCTGAGGACAAGCTGGCCAGAAGTGAGTTTGGCTGTGCCATTTTTAACCCTTTGACTCCTGCACCCTATCCATCAACTGCAAAAACTTAACACTTTGATTCCTGTAGGAAGCTGGTGGATAGGGTGATGGAGTCAAAGGGTTAAGTTTTTGCTTTGCTAGTATGGTTGGCAGTGTAGGATGCCAGTGGACTGGGTGTGGTAGGGAAAGGGTTAAAAAATCTCTGTTGCCATTCTTTCTTGTCCATATGTGGAAAAAGAAATGACTGCCAAGGACTGTATATTAACCCTTTGACTCCTGCACCCTGTCCACCAACTGCAAAAACTTCACACATTCACTTCCTCACCTCTATCCACCATCATGGTTGATAAAATCCAACCTAGCACTTTTATTTATTTGTGTAGGGGGGTTTGTGCTAGATGCCATGCACATAGTTAAGTTACTTTTGTTTGCGCAGAGCCTCAGCAACTCTCTCCACCTGCCTCCACAAGTCCAGGGCAAACTGAGGTAAGACAGCTGTTCTCATAGGAGACACAGCTGAACAGTAGATGGCAAGTTGCAGCATATTATGGCCAAAATCACAAGCAGTCCTCTGTGGCATTGCCCTGTATGCAGTATGCTGCTGCGGGATTTTCTGTCTGGGTTTACTCCCATAGCATTTCCCCACCCAAGGGGTAACCACAAGGCAGCAGAGACAGGTGCAGGTCATACAGTCTACTGTCATACTGTAGCAGAGACTTTGCTCTGATCTGGCATATATATATATATATATATGTATATTCAACAAGAGCATTGACTGATTTATTTCCATATTTCGGCCCTTGGCCTTCCTCAGGGTAAAATGACAATAAAATGGTATGATCTCGTCTACATTGGAGAATTCATCTCAATTCCTTTAAAATATTGCATAAAATCATGTGAGGCATGAATGCACACACAAACACATAGCCGCCCATACATATATGTATGTGCATGTGTGCATATATGTATGTTAGTATGTGTGTGTGTGTGTGTGTGTGTGTGTGTGTGTGTGTGTGCACGTGCGTCTGTGTGCATGTGTCTGTGTGTGTGCACGTGTGTCTTTGTGTACATCTTTGTGTGTATGTGTTTGTGTGTTGTGCATGCATGAGAATGTGTTATAAATTCAAGCTGTTAAAAACAACAGAAGTGTGTGTACATCAGAGTGAGGCAGATGTGTACAAAATGATTTTGTGTCCCATAACAGAGGTGGAGCTGAGCATGTTCCGTCGCTCTGAGAGTGTGGAAGTGGCCATGGTGGGATCCTTCTGCCGAATTCGTCTGCCAGGCATCGCCAAGGGCATCCATGTTGTGCAGTTCTTATCTCCCCTCACTCCTTCCAGCAACTACTTTAGTTGTCAGATCAACAAATTGCGTAAGTGTGTGTGTGTGTATGTGTGTGTGTGTGTGTGTGTGTGTGTGTGTGTGTGTGTGTGTGTGTGTGTGTGTGTGTGTGTGTGTGTTTTGTGGCTGACAGTGTGTATGTGTGTGTGTTTGTTGTGTGTGTGTGTGTGTGTGTGTTAATGTGTGCATGTGTATATGTGTGTGTGTGTGTTAATGTGTGCATGTGTATATGTGTGTGTGTGTGTGTGTGTGTGTGTGTGTGTGTGTGTGTGTGTGTGTGTGTGTGTGTGTGTGTGTGTACATTTCCTAATTACATCACGATCATCATTTTATGTACTTGATCAGGTAATTTGTCTGTCTAAATACATGTTAATTTTCATGTAATGTAACCACTACTGTAAAAGTTGCAACCAAAAGAAGCAAACATAATGATCATCCACACATATGTGTGAACTTGTACATACTATAAACATGCCTAAACCTGTACC
>JAPXFY010000017.1:54479956-54529956 GCA_030674185.1 Monoplex corrugatus
GGTGTTTTGTTGATGTTGTATAGTGGGTTTTGTTGTTGTGTTGTATAGTGGGTTGTTGTTTGATGTTGTATAGTGGGTGTTGTGTATGTTAGGTGTTTTGTTGATTGTATATGGTGTGGTGTTGTTGTGTGGTGTGTGTTAAGTGAGTTTGTTTGGTTGTATAGGGTGTTTGTTGTTGATGTTGTATATGGGTGTTTGTTGTTGATGTTATGTGAGTTGTGTGGTTATAGTGGTGTTTGTTGTGAGTTGTATAGTGGTGTTTGTGTGATTTGTGGAGTGTTTGTTGTTGATGTTGTATAGGTGGTGTTTGTTGTGTGATGGTTGTTGAGTGTTGTGGTGTGTTGTGTTGTTGTGGTTTTGTTGTATGTGATAGGGGGTGTTGTTGTTGATGTTGTTAGGTGGTGTTGTTGTTGGTTGTGTTAAGTGGTGTTTTGTTGTGGTTGTATAGGTGGGTTTGTGTTGTTTGATGTGTTTGTGTGGTGTTTGTTGTTGATGTTGTATAGGTGGGTTTTGTTGTTTGTGTTGTTGGTGGTGTTGTGTTGTGTAGTGTGTTGTGTTGATTGTTAGGTGGTGTTTTGTTGTGTTAGTGTGTTTGTTGTTGATGTGTATGGTGGTTTGTTGTTGAGTTGTGGTTGTTGTGTTGTGTGTGATAGTGGTGTTGTTGTTGATGTTGTATAGGTGGTGTTTGTTGTTGATGTTGTATAGGTGGGTGTTTGTTGTTGGTTGTATAGGGTGTTTGTTGTTGATGTGTATAGTGGGTGTTTGTTGTGTGTTGTATAGGTGTTGTTGTTGATGTTGTATAGTGGTGTTGTTTGGGGTTGTTGATGTTGTATAGGTGGTGTTTGTTTGATGTTGTAAGGTGGTGTTTGTGTGTGTTATAGTGGGTGTTGTGTTGTGTTGTTAGGTGGGTGTTGTTGTTGATTTTAGTGGTGTGTTGTTGATGTTGTATAGTGGTGTGTTGTTGTGTTGTATAGGGTGTTTGTTTTGATGTGTATAGTGGTGTTTGTTGTTGATGTTGTATAGTGGTGTTGTTGTGTTTGTATAGTGGTGTTGTTGTTGATGTTGTATAGGTGGGTGTTTGTTGTTGATGTGTATGTGTGTGTGTGTGTTGTGGTGTTTATTGTAAGGGGTGTTGTTGTTGATGTTGTATAGGTGGGTGTTGTTGTTGATGTTGTATAGGTGGGTGTGTTGTGTTAGTGTTGTGTTGATGTTGTAGGTGTGTTTGTTGTTGGATGTTGTATAGGTGGGTGTTGTGTGTTGTATAGGTGTGGTGTTGTGTTGTGTGTGGGTGTTGTTGTTGTTGTAGTGGTGTTTGTTGTTGATGTTGTATAGGTGGTGGTTTGTTGTTGTGTTGTATGGTGGTGTGGTGTTGTTGTTGATGTTGTAGGTGGGTGTTGTTGTTGATGTTGTATAGGTGGGTTGTTTGTGTTAGGGGTGTTGTATTGTTAGGTTGTGTTGTGTGTATAGGGTTTTGTGTTGGTTTTGTTTGTGGTTGTTTTTGTTGATGTTGTATAGGTGGTGTTTTTGTTTGTTTGTATGGTGTTTGTTGTAGTTATAGGTGGTTTGTTGTTTGTGTGTATAGGTGTTTGTTGTTGATGTTGTATAGGTGGTGTTTGTTGTGTTGTATGTGGTTTTGTTGTTGTGTTGTATAGGTGGGTTGTTGTGTTGTTGTTGTTGTATAGGTGGGTTTGTTGTTGTGTTGTTAGGTGGTGTTGTTGTTTGTATAGTGGTGTTGTTGTTGATGTTGTATAGGTGTTTGTTGTTGTGTTGTATAGTGGGTGTTTGTTGTTGATGTTGTATAGGTGGGTTTTGTTGTGGTTGTATATGTGTTGTTGATGTTGTATAGTGTGTTTGTTGTTGATGTTGATAGGTGTTTTTGTTGATGTGTATAGGTGTTTGTTTTTGTATAGGGTTTGTTGTTGAGTGTATAGTGGGTTGTTGATGTTGTATAGGTGTGTTGTTGATGTTGTATAGTGGTTGTTTTGTTTGTATAGTGGTTTTGTGTGATGTTGTTAGTGGTGTTTGTTGTTGTGTTATGGTGGGTTTGTTGATGTTGTATAGTGGTGTTTGTTGTTGTGTTGTATAGTGGTGTTTGTTGTTGATGTTGTATAGGTGGTGTTGTTGTTGTGTTGTATGAGTGTTGTTGTTGATGTTGTATAGGTGGTTTGTTGATTTGTAAGTGGGTGTTTTGTTGATGTTGTAAGGTGGGTGTTTTGTTGTGTGTTTTTAGGTGGTGTTGTTGATTGTATAGGTGGGTGTTTGTTGTGTTGTATAGGTGGGTGTTTGTTGTTGTGTTGTATAGGGGTGTTGTTGTGTTGTATATGGTTTTTTGATGTTGTATAGTGGTGTTTGTTGTTGGTGTATAGTGGTGGTTGTGTGGTTGTTGTATTGTAGGGTTTTTTTGATGTTGTATAGGTGGTGTTTGTTGTTGATGTTGTATAGTGGTGTTTGATGTTTAGGGTTTGTTGAGTTGTATAGTGGTGTTTGTTGATTTTATAGGTGGGTGTTTGTTGTTGATGTTGTATAGGTGGTGTTGTTTTGATGTGTATAGTGTGTTGTTGATGTTGTAGGGTGTTGTTGTGTTGTATAGGTGGGTGTTTGTTGTTGATGTTGTATAGTGGGTTTGTTATGTTGTATAGGTGGGTGTTGTTGATGTTGTAGTGGGTTTGTTGTTGATGTTGTATAGTGGGTGTTTGTTGTTGATGTTGTATAGGTGGTGTTGTTGTTGATGTTGTATAGGTGGTGTTTGTTGTTGTGTGTATAGGTGTGTGTTGTTTGTGATTGTAGGTGGTGTTTGTTGTTGATGTTGTATAGGTGGTGTTTGTTGTTGATGTTGTATAGGTGGGTGTTGTGTTGATGTTGTATAGGTGGGTGTTTGTTGTTGATGTTGTATAGGTGGTGTTTGTTGTTGATGTTGTATAGGTGTTTGTTGTTGATGTTGTTAGGTGGTTTGTTGTGTGTGTTGTTAGGTGTGTTGTTGTTGATGTTGTATAGGTGGGTGTTTTGTTGATGTGTGTTATAGGTGGGTTTGTTGTTGATGTTGTATAGTGGTGTTTGTTGTTGATGTTGTATAGGTGGGTTGTTGTTGTTGATGTTGTATAGGTGGTGTTTGTTGTTGTGTTGTATAGGGGTTTTGTTGTTGATGTTGTATAGGTGGGTGTTTGTTGTTGATGTTGTATAGTGGTGTTTGTTGTTGTGTGTTAGGTGGTTTTGGTGTTGTTGTTGATGTTGTATAGGTGGGTGTTGTTGTGATGTTGTAATAGGTGGTGTTGTTGATGTTGTATAGGTGGTGTTTGTGTTGTGATTGTATAGTGGGTTTGTTGTTGATGTTGTATAGGTGGGTTTTGTCATTGATGTTGTAAAGGTGTTTGGTGTTGATGTTGTATAGGTGGGTGTTTGTTGTTGATGTTGTATAGGTGGGTGTTTGTTGTTGATGTTGTATAGGTGTTTGTTGTTGATGTTGTATAGGTGGGTGTTTGTTGTTGATGTTGTATAGTGGGTGTTTGTTGTTGGTGTTGTATAGATGGGAGTTTGGTGTTGGTGTTGTATAGGTGGGTGTTTGTCATTGATGTTGTATAGGTGGGTGTTTTTTGATGATGTTGTATAGGTGGGTATTTGTTGTTTAATAATAATAATAATATATTTTATTTATATAGCGCAAAATCTTGACAAAATCAAATCTAAGCGCTGAGCGTATACATGCATATACCTACATACATATGAGCGTATACATGCATACATACATGCTTACATACTTACATACATAAATCTAAGCTGAGCGTATACATGCATACATACATACATACATAAATCTAAGCGTATACATACATACATACATACATACATACGTACGCACATGCATACATAATAATTACAATATTTATATAGCGCAAATCTCGACAAAATCAAATCCAAGCGCCGAAAAGACACACACACACACACGCACGCACGCACACGCACACACACACACACACACACACACACACACACACACACACACACACACACACACACACACACACACACACACACACATGCATGGCCACAAATGGGGAGAAAAGAATATTGTATTGTATAGGTGGGTGTTTGTTGTTGATGTTGTATAGGTGGGTGTTGTTGATGTTGTATAGGTGGGTGTTTGTTGTTGATGTTGTATAGGTGGGTGTTTTGTTGTTGATGTTGAATAGGTGGGTGTTTGTTGTTGATGTTGTATAGGTGGGTGTTTGTTGTTTATGTTGTATTGTATTGTATTGTACTGCTGTGTGTTATAACCTTGTATTGTTTATATTGTATTGTATTGTGTTTTTTTGCATTGTATTGTACTGCTGTCTGTTATAAACTCATATTGTTTATGTTGTATTTTGTTTTTTTGCATTGTATTGTACTGCTGTGTGTTATAAACTCATATTGTTTATGTTGTATTGTGTTGTTTTGTGTTATATTGTACTGCTGTGTATTATAAACTTGTATTGTTTGTGTTGTGTTGTTTTGTGTCGTATTGTATTGCTGTGTGTTATAAACTCATATTGTTTATGTTGTATTGTGTTGTTTTGCGTTGTATTGTACTGCTGTGTTTTATAAACTTGTATTGTTTATGTTGTGTTGTTTTGCGTTGTATTGTACTGCTGTGTGTTATAAACTTGTATTGTTTGTGTTGTGTTGTAGTGTACTCAGGGAGGTTACCTGTGTGCTCACCTTTTTGTTTTGTTTTTTTGTCTCATTTTTTTACACCACCTTAATGACCACAGAGGCTGGAACAGTTTATAACAATGTGACGATGATGATATCAGTGAGGATGATTTTCATGATGCAATGGAATTCCATCTAGGATTGAGACCGCGTGACAGGGCTGTACTCTACGCTTACTATCATAAGATATCGTGGCATCAACCAGGCCTGAGAGATACATACACCTGCGGTGCTTGTCAAAAGACTTGAGCAACACCCTCAGTGATGCATCCGTTAAGTGGATGAGACTCAGCTGTGTGGTCCCAGTCTTCCCAATAAGCCCATAGCACGCCCAACTCTGGGTAGGAGCCGGTTAGAGTTGAAAAATCCCACACTAATTTTAGAGAGACTGATGGGGATTTGAACCCACAACCTTCCAGTTGGTAGTCCGTTGCCCTAACCACTACACCAGGGCAACTGGTTCTGGGGACAGTTCTTGATCCAGAGGCTAGAAGATAGATATTCTCAACAACAAAGCTGTATGATGTGAACAACAAAACTGTGTGTTCTGAACAGCAAAGCTGTATGATATGAACAACAAAGCTGTATGATGTGAACAACAAAGCTGTATGATATGAACAACAAAGCTGTATGATATGAACAACAAAGCTGTATGATATGAACAACAAAGCTGTATGATGTGAACAACAAAGCTGTATGATATGAACAACAAAGCTGTATGATATGAACAACAAAGCTGTATGATATGAACAACAAAGCTGTATGATATGAACAACAAAGCTGTATGATGTGAACAACAAAGCTGTATGATATGAACAACAAAGCTGTATGATATGAACAACAAAGCTGTATGATATGAACAACAAAGCTATATGTTCAGAACAACAAAGCTGTGTGATATGAACAACAAAGCTATATGTTCAGAACAACAAAGCTGTATGATATGAACAACAAAGCTATATGATATGAACAACAAAGCTGTATGATATGAACAACAAAGCTATATGTTCAGAACAACAAAGCTGTATGATATGAACAACAAAGCTATATGTTCAGACAACAAAGCTGTATGATATGAACAACAAAGCTGTATGATATGAACAACAAAGCTATATGATATGAACAACAAAGCTGTATGATATGAACAACAAAGCTGTATGATATGAACAACAAAGCTATATGATATGAACAACAAAGCTGTATGTTATGAACAACAAACTGTATGATATGAACAACAAAACTGTATGATATGAACAACAAAGCTATATGATATGAACAACAAAGCTATATGATATGAACAACAAAGCTTATGATATGAACAACAAAGCTATATGATATGAACAACAAAGCTGTATGATATGAACAACAAAGCTATATGATATGAACAACAAAGCTGTATGATATGAACAACAAAGCTGTATGATGTGAACAACAAAGCTGTATGATATGAACAACAAAGCTGTATGATTGAACAACAAAGCTGTATGATATGAACAACAAAGCTGTATGATATGAACAACAAAGCTGTATGATGTGAACAACAAAGCTGTATGATGTGAACAACAAAGCTGTATGATATGAACAACAAAGCTGTATGATATGAACAACAAAGCTGTATGATGTGAACAACAAAGCTGTATGATGATGAACAACAAAGCTGTATGATATGAACAACAAAGCTGTATGATGTGAACAACAAAGCTGTATGATGTGAACAACAAAGCTATATGATATGAACAACAAAGCTGTATGATGTGAACAACAAAGCTGTATGATATGAACAACAAAGCTGTATGATTGAACAACAAAGCTGTATGATATGAACAACAAAGCTGTATGTTAGAACAACAAAGCTGTATGATATGAACAACAAAGCTGTATGTTATGAACAACAAAGCTGTATGATGTGAACAACAAAGCTGTATGATATGAACAACAAAGCTGTTGATGTGAACAACAAAGCTGTATGATATAATGAACAACAAAGCTATATGATATGAACAACAAAGCTGTATGAATGTGTGAACAACAAAGCTATATGATATGAACAACAAAGCTGTATGATGTGAACAACAAAGCTGTATGATATGAACAACAAAGCTGTATGATGTGAACAACAAAGCTGTATGATATGAACAACAAAGCTATATGTTAGAACAACAAAGCTGTATATCTGAACAAAAGCTGTATATTCTGAACAACAAAGCTGTATGTTGTGAACAACAAAGCTGTATGTTATGAACAACAAAGCTGTATGATATGAACAACAAAGCTATATGTTCAGAACAACAAAGCTGTATGATTCTGAACAAAGCTGTATGTTTGAACAACAAAGCTGTATGTTGTGAACAACAAAGCTGTATGTTATGAACAACAACAAAGCTGTTGTTGTGAACAACAAAGCTGTATGTTGTGAACAACAAAGCTGTATATTTGACAGTTTGTCAAGCATGATATGTCTTGTTTATCACACAAGTTTGTTTTGTTTGCTACAACACTTATTGTTGTGCATGTTCTCAAAGCCATGTTTGTTTTGTCTCACACAACTTTTGTTTCTCACAGCACTGTATATTTGTCACAAGTGTTCTCAAAGCACAATATTTGTTTTGTTTCTCACAGCACTTAATATATTTGTGCAATGTTTTCACAATATTGCATCAAACAATATTTGTTTTGTTTCTCACAGCACTTGTATATTTTGTCATGTTTCTCAAAGCACAATATTTGTTTGTTTTCTCACAGCACTTATATATTTTGTCATGTTTCTCAAAGCACTAATGTTTGTTTTGTTTCTCACAGCACTTATATATTTTGTCATGTTTCTCAAAGCACTAATGTTTGTTTTGTTTCTCACAGCACTTATATAATTTTGTCATGTTTCTCAAAGCACTAATGTTTGTTTTGTTTCTCACAGCACTTTTGTTTTGTATCTCACAGCACTTTTGTTTCTCACAGCATTTATTTTTGTCATGTTTCTCAAGCACAATATTTGTTTTGTTTCTCACAGCACTTTTGTTTTGTCATGTTTCTTAAAGCACTAATGTTTTGTTTTGTTTCTCTCAGCACTTATATCTTACATTTTATCACGTTTCTTAAAGCACTTATGTTTTGTTTCTCACAGCACTTTTGTTTTGTTTCTCACAGCACTCACAGCACTTATGTTTTGTTTCTCACAACACTTAAATTTTGTTTCTCACAGCACTTAAATTTTGTTTTCTCACAACACTTAAATTTTGTTTCTCACAGCACTCACCACACATTTTTGTTTCTCACAGCACTTATGTTTTGTTTCTAACAGCACTTATGTTTTGTTTCTCACAGCACTTAGGTTTTGTTTCTCACAACACTTAGGTTTTGTTTCTCACAGCACTCACCACACATGTTTTGTTTCTCACAGCACTTATGTTTTGTTTCTAACAGCACTTATGTTTTGTTTCTCACAGCACTTAGGTTTTGTTTCTCACAACACTTAGGTTTTGTTTCTCACAGCACTTAGGTTTCGTTTCTCACAGCACTTAGGTTTTGTTTCTCACAGCGCTTATGTTTTGTTTCTCACAGCCTTTGTGTTTTGTTTCTCACAGCATTTTTGGTTTTGTTTCTCACAGCACCTATGATTTGTTTCTCACAGCACTTATGTTTTGTTTCTCACAGCACTTGTGTTTTGTTTCTCATAGCAATTTTTGTTTTGTTTCTCACAGCACATATGATTTGTTTCTCATAGCAATTTTTGTTTTGTTTCTCACAGCACCTATGATTTGTTTCTCACATCACTTTTTTGTTTTGTTTCTCACAGCACTTAGTTTTGTTTCTCACACCACTTAGGTTTTGTTTCTCACAGCACTTAGGTTTTGTTTCTCACAGCACTTATGTTTTGTTTCTCACAGCACTTAGGTTTTGTTTCTCACAGCACTTATTTTGTTTCTCACAGCACTTATGTTTTGTTTCTCACAGCACTTAGGTTTTGTTTCTCACAGCACTTAGGTTTTGTTTCTCACAGCACTTTTGTTTTGTTTCTCACAGCACTTAGGTTTTGTTTCTCACAGCCTTTGTGTTTTGTTTCTCACAGCAGTTTTTGGTTTTGTTTCTCCAGCACCTATGATTTGTTTCTCACAGCACTTTTGTTTTGTTTCTCACAGCATTTGGTTTTGTTTCTCACACCACTTAGGTTTTGTTTCTCACAGCACTTAGGTTTCGTTTCTCACAGCTCTTAGGTTTTGTTTCTCACAGGCTTATGTTTTGTTTCTCACAGCCTTTGTGTTTTGTTTCTCACAGCATTTAGTTTTGTTTCTCACACCACTTAGGTTTTGTTTCTCACAGCACTTAGGTTTTGTTTCTCACACACTTAGGTTTTGTTTCTCACACGCTTAGTTTTGTTTCTCACAGCCTTGTGTTTTGTTTCTCACAGCATTTGTTTTGTTTCTCACAGCACTTAGGTTTTGTTTCTCACACACTTAGGTTTCGTTTCTCACAGCACTTACATTTGTCCCGTTTCAGTGAACCGTGTACAGATGGACTTTGGGGCCACCATCATCATGGAGCACCCCATCACTGAGGAAGATGTCCACATCCTGGTGGAAGATGCCAAAAGAATGATTGCCGAAGAAAACGAGGCCATAGCCCAGGGTCACGATCCCCATGATCTGCAGTTTGACAGTGCTCGACTCTTCCGTCCACTCCCTGGAGCAGGAAAGTCAGACAGTAACTCTAACTGGCAGTCCAAGGTGAAGGACATGCGGGTCAAACAGGCGGCCAAGACTGACAAGATGGCATCTGTGGTGGTTGATTTGATGCAGAACAACAAAGGGAAGAAGGGCAATTTGAAAACGAAGAGCTCAAAGACGTCTCTGTCCCCTTCAGATCACACTCAGTCCAAAAGTTGTGTGATATTGTGATAGTCTCTGCACCATGCCTGCTGGGCTTGTTACAGCCAAACGTTTCTGACTTCATTTGCAGCATTTGTGTGAAAGTGAGTAGAAGGGTGAGATTAACAACTGACTTTCAACAAAACCAATGAGTTTCTTCATCAAGCTTGCAAAAGTTTGTTACAGCCAAAAGTCTCAGGCTTCATTGCAGCATTTGTTTGAAAATGAGTTGTTGAATGAGATGATAAACAACTGATTATTAACAAAAGTGACTTTTAACAAAACCACTGACTAATATGGTCAAACCAAAATACCAAAGAAGTAAACAAGAAAGAGTTTTTTTGAGCATTGTATTTTGAGCGTTCTATGTATTTTGAGCGTTTTTCTTTTTGAGCATCCTGTAATCTATTAAAGCTTTATTTTTTCCAAACATAAGCAGAGTTTTAATCAGCCATATTAACAGCAAGTGGAATGTGTTGACAGTCTGATATTCATTAACATATAGGGAAAAATAATCCTCTGTCAAATAGGGCTAGAGGTGAAACTCGGTGAGAAATGAGTTAATGAAGATGAGGTGATACATGTAAAGCTCATCCATTGTACCAGTGTGTTGCCACGCTAGTTGCTCAGAGTGACTGACCAGAGTCTGAGTGTGAGTGTGTCATGATAGCGAGTTTAAAGTACAGGCAAATTTGCAAGTGATGATGCATTTCTTCACCTACCATTAATCAGGGAAGTGGTCAGAGAGACCAGAAACCACATGATGTTAGTGATGAGTAGTATTGTCTTCTTTTAGGGACTGAGAAGCCAAGTACCATACTACTTTGGTGATCACTGTCTCGCTTTGTCAGTCTGTGCCTGTTCGTCTCAGAGCTACACATAAAAAACTGTGTGGTGTGTGTTCTCCGGAACCTTCTACAGTGTTGTGTATGCAAGCCATGGACCGCCATAGCAAGGCAGACATAGGTACAGCGGATCTGTCTCTCTTTGTCTCTGACTTGTACAGAGATACTAGATAGACAGGGTACAGCGGATGTATCTCTGCCTGTCTCCGATTTGAAGTTCTTATAAATGTGAAACTAACCATGGACTTTCTTGCCTTCACTTACCTTTGACCTGATCCCCAGCGACCATAGCTGTGTGAAAATTGCTCATGGAAAATGTTGTAATGAAAACTGTGTGATATTAACAGTTTGAACTTGTGCATTGTGGTGACAAATGAAAATTGCTCATATCATTTATGTAACAAAGATTCATACAATCAGTGGGTTTCACACATTTTTGTCGTAGTGAAAGTTCTTTTTTCTTAACAAGGCCGTGGTCTTCTGTCCTGTGTTCTCAGCCATTGCTCTACACCTGAGAGCTTTCAGAGAAACCAGAGAAAAAAACTGTCTTTCTGAAGCATAAGTTCCTTCACAGATTTGTCTGTCATGGTTTGTGTGTGTGTGTGTGTATGTGTGTGTGTGTGTGTGTTCATGTGTGTGTGTATTATGTGTGTGTGTGTGTGCGTTGTGTGTGTGTGTGTGTGTGTGTGTGTTTATGTGTGTGTGTTTATGTGTGTGTGTGTGTGTGTGTGTGTGTGTGTGTGTGTGTGTGTGTGTGTGTGTGTGTTGTGTGTGTGTGTGGTTTTGTTTGTTCTTTGATTTGATGTCTTTTTACTATGAGTTTTTGTCTTTAACTCTGTTCGTTTGTTCTTTGATTTAACGTATTTTGACTGTAAGTGATATTAGACATTGTATATTAGATATTAACTGTCTTTGTGTGTGTGTGTGTGTGTGTGTGTGTGTGTGTGTGTGTTTTGTGTATAAGTGTTTGTGTGTGTTGTGTGTATGTGTGTGTGTGTGTGTGTGTGTGTTGTGTTTATCACTCTGTGTAAGAGAGAGAGAGAGAGAGAGGAAAACATGTTTTATGAAATCATGCTGCATGTTAAACTGCATACATGGTCATGTCTTTTCTTTCTCAGTATTAGTCTTGCATGGTGCTTAGCAGGCGTTTTATGAATGTATATTTTGAAGACAGAAGAAAGTCTTAGGTCATGGGGATGGGGATAGTATAACACAGATAGGATGATTGTGTGTTCCACACATTTAAAACAAAAGTGGATTGTATTCATCTTTTAATATAGCGGACATTTTATACAATACAAATTTATGACTGCTGTCTGTTTTTAGATTAAACTAGTGAACAAGATTTTTGTTGATGCTGTGCAGGAAAAAAGTGTGTGTGTGTGTGTGTGTGTGTGTGTGTGTGTGTGTGTGTGTGTGTGTGTGTACACATGTGTGTGTGTGTGTGTGTGTGTGTGTGTGTGTGTGTAAGGGGAGGGGGGACATAAGCACCTTCTGTTGACATCATCATTTCTAGGGCATCTCTGTACGTGAGAGTCAAAAATGAATGTTGGTAGTATATCGAAGTGTATGAATAAAGGTCAAAACATAAACAGTGACAGTACTTCCAAGCATTAGAATCAGACTTGGAAGGGGATGAAAAAGGAGTCAGATTTATGTGCCTTCTGGCCTGCACATGCTATAGAGCCTATGGCAGTTGAAAATCATGAAGAGCAGAGCATTTGCCCAGCTGCCTTGGTATAAAAAACATTGGAGAGATAGGCTGTTTTCCAAGGTCCTTCCCCTTGAAGGCCAATTAGCCTTCTTGCCTTTCTGAAGTCTTGGTGAAAAGAAATTAGGTGGTGCTGTACTGTGGCGATGCGCTCTCAAACGGGAGAGCAGCCCGAGTTTCACTTGGTAAATCCATTGTGATAAAAGAAATGAATATGAATATGAGTAATCATCACAAGATGCTATTTTTAGATATGTCATCTGTGTTTTCATCTGTGCTGTCATCATCATGCACATGACTGCCAGACCATGTGTCAATTGTCATCCTTCTCAGAGGCTGACAAATTGTATTGTCTGATCGATTAATACAAAAGCATTGTATTGTAAGTGTTCTGGGTTTTGGTTGAAGTTATGACACTGAAAATGAGAACATGATAGTTATTAATAGAATCCTCAATGGTCATTGCATCCATTGATTTGTTTATTTTTCATTTCTTTCTTTCTTTCTATTTTTTTTAAAATGTTCAACTTCATGTCACAGATGACTTCTTATCCCACATAAACATGCTGGTATTGAACTCAGAATTGTAGTAATTATGGTCACATCATTTTCATTGATGTCCATCATTTTTTCATCTTCACAATCTTTCATCCTTCCATTTCTGTTCACATACTCAAGTCCCTCTCCATCTTGTGTTATTTTTTTTATACCAGAATCGACAAAAAAGTCGGATTTTTCAACATGTTTATTGCTGTTCTTTGTGATGTTGATCCAGCCATGTATAATCTGTCGCACTCAGGTATTGCCAATATTACTTTCAGGTGATTGCGTCATAATCACTCGCGTTCATAAAGCGAGGATCTGTGTGCAGTTATGGACTGGTGGTGGCATGTACAATGATCAGATGTCAGTGCTATGTCTCTTGAAATTTTTTGGTGTGTGTGTGTGTGTGTGTGTGTGTGTGTGTGTGTGTGTGTGTGTGTGTGTGTGTGTGATATCAGTCAGTGTTTTGTTGTGTGTGTGTATGTATGTGAGTGTGTGTGTGTTTGTAGGTTGTTGGTTTTTTTTTTAAAGAATAATCTGATAATACAAATCTGTGCTTCCTGTGTATAAACATGCCAACAGTTTTTATTACTTTATAAATATTCAACATTGACAAAAAACTGAGATTATATTTTCACTGTGGGGATGCCAGGGGCTCTTTCTGTATAAACAGTATCCTTACCTAGAACTTCTGTGCTAGAAAATTCCTCTTTTCTGTCACTCTCTTTGTTTCTGCCTTGCTTCTTTGCTTTCTGTCACCTCTTCTGATAATTTTCTGTCTTGCTGATTCATCCACCTGTATGTGTTTTGTTAAGCCTTACATACTGTCTATTAGGATTGAGAATTGGTACATAACTGCATTTTTGGCTCTAATGGCATGTGATGTGCGGAAGCAATTTCAGGTGATTTAGGCCATTTTGCATGTTTTAGTGTCCTTAGTTACGTTTATATTGTAGTCAGTTTTTTTTAATCCTGTAGTAATAAATTGGTTGAAATAGTCAATGCCATGGATCACCTCACCTGTCTCACCTGTTGGCGTCACCGGGTTTGGTGTTGGCCGCTGCACATCTGGATGCCACCATCTCCCTCCAGGCCACTCTGTCTTGACTTTAGTGGACAATGTTTTGAATATTTAGGTCACTGATGTTGGTTATGTTCTTGATGTATGAAATTGGCCACTGTTTTTTCATGAAAGATGGTTGCCATGAGGTCCATGTTCTTATTGCGTGACACATGGCCAATGTATTTTAGTCTTCTCTTGTTGATGTATGCTAGTAGTTTTCCAGTGGTATCAAGTTCTTCTAGGACACTGTCATTAGTTCTTCTGTCTGTCCATTTGACACATTGTAGTCTCTGATAAAACCACATCTCTGCTACCTCAATTCTTCTGCAGTCAGTTTTTCTCAGGGTCCAGGCTTCACAGCCATAAATCATGACTGGCCAGGTTAAACATTTTAGAAGTCTAACTTTCAGGCCATCTGGTAAACCTCTGTCTTTCCATGGATATATCCTCAGATTATGTGCACAAATACATTGGTATGTGTACTTAATTTTCTTGTCAGTTTTTCTTTTTTTTCAGGATCATTGAGGTAATGTGTACATTTTACAACGGTTATAGCCCTGTTGTGGCTTTGCTCAATCGGCTTGGCTTTAAACAAGAATAATGATAATGATAACTGAGACAAATATAATAGAACATACTTCCAGTGGAACTGGTCATGGGCAAACGCTGCCATGTATGTACACTTTGGTAAGGCTTGACACATTTTTTCACAATGATGACACTGTCAGCAACTGACTAAAATAGACACAGGCAGATATTTTGTTATAATTTTCACGTTAATGTACAAGTTAAGGAACGTTTGAAGCCTGATCAAACCTATTTTTAGTGTGATGCAACATAACATTTTGCAACTGTCCTTTCCTATATTCTCAACTAAGCTTCAAAGTTCGTCCGACAAAAAGGAAATGGAAACTTTTGTGAATGGAGTTCCGTGCACAAGTTTTAATATGGGCTTGAACAAGTTAATGATGTGGCATGGTTTATTGTTGGCCAATTGTGCCAAAGTAATTTTCAGTTTCACCTTTATACAGAAACGAGTTAATGATGTGTCATGGTTTATTGTTGGCCAATTGTGCCAAAATGAATGATGTGGCATGGTTTCTTGTTGGCCAATTGTGCCAAAGTAATTTTCAGTTTCATCTTAATACAGAGAGTGTATTGAAAGATGTAAAGATTGCTGCTTTGTGATGTGTTTACCATCACTGTCTTTTAAACATATTCACATATGTTTACTATCTTTTATTTTGGACGAAAGAAGTGGGAAGTTTTTAACACAGACTTCCAGAGGAGATTTCTATCATTATCATGGTTGTGATTGTATTCCCCTTGTTTTGATTTTGTTGTTATTGTTGTGTTTTTTTCAGTTCCCTGATGATGAGGGGTTTTATTTGTTTCATACATATTTTGCATTTAGAATGGTTACTTGGAACATATCATTTTTGTATTATGTTTGTACCAAAAGCAGCAGATGTTTGTATCCATTGGTGTCTCCTGACTTCAGTTTTAGTTACTTAAGTGTTACTATAAAGGTAAACTATCATGCTGTTTGATTGAAGGAGAATATGTTTTTCAAGATATGATTCTTGCATTTCAACAATACACATCTGTTGGTATTTTTCTTTTCATGTGTGACAGTGCTTGTGCAGGGATGAATGAAGTTAGTTTAACAATATATCAAATTTAAGGAAAAATATTATTTTTCAAAAGTGGCCCAACAAAAATGGCCCAAGTACCAACTTTTTTTCCCTTGATATTATTGACTGGAATAACATCTACAATCTTTTCTGTTTGTGGTCGTTTCTGCTTGTGATTTGTGTAGATTATTGAAGTGAACTGCTTCTTGTCAAAAGACATTCAAACTGAAACAAATGCAGGTTAAACCCAGTGTTGCTGCTTTCTAAACCCTTAACTTGCCAGAACGATGGAGGCACTGTATTGATGAGCACTGCACTACCTGACTCAATGCCTTCCCCTCCCTCAGGATGCGGGGGGCTCTTTCAGTATAAATAGTATCCCCACCTTCTGGAAATTGTGTGCTAGATATTTCCTCTTTTTTGTCACTCTCTTTGTTTCTTTCTTCATCGTTTGCTTTCTGTCATTTCTTCCTATCATTTTCTGCCTTGCTGGTCCACTCACCTGTATTTGTATTTGTTTGGTAAAGCTCTATATACTTTCAGTAAAGATTGATAATTTGGTACATGTATTAAGTCCATTCAATTGTACAATTATGTTCGATAAGACTTTTCATACTTTTTCATAGGATTGATAATTTTGTACATGTATTTACTGCATGCTTGGCTGGAAGGAAATGTTTTGTGCAGGAGCAATCTTAGATAATTCAGGCCATTTTTTATGTATGCTTTAATGTCCTTAGTTATGTTTATATTTGTTGTCAGTTTTGTTTTTTGAAATTCTTTAATGATAAATTGGTCAGAATGGTCAACGCCAGGGGCATGTCCTTAGATTATGTGTGCACATGCATTGATATGTTTACTTAAATTTGTTTTCCAGCCTTTTTTTTCAGCCAGATGTTGTGTACGTTTTGAAATGGTTACAGCCTTGATATGGCTCTGTGCATTTGGCTGGGCTTTAAACAGTAAGAATAAGAATGAGGTCACTACTTCAAGTCTTGTTTGTCATCTAGAGGACTGTTTTTCCCTTCTCCAATTTTAATTATGGAGTATATCTTATTGAGGTATTAAGTTCACATCTGTCTCTGAACAGAATGAAAGATGTCATGTATCTAACTACTTTTAAACACAAAAGACATGATATACAATGTACTGAACTGATTCATATGTGTTTCTGAGCGTTGTTTCTTTCTGAAAACTTTATGTGCCTGTGCAGCTGTACTTTCATTGTTTAGTGCAAGAAGATATTTATTTCGTTGTTTGTTTATTCCAGATTGGGATAAACATAATTTTTGCTGTATTTTATTTTGAATTTAATCTCTGTTCCATTGTTATATCTTCTTTTGTTGCTTGCATTTTGTCTAATTTAAACTTCAGTTTGTGTTTGTAACTTAAATATGAAGTGCTTTGAAAGAATTATCCATGAATTTGTGTTAGAAAGATTAATGACTCAGAATTCAAATTAGCTCAGTGTCACACAATTTTATTACTTATATTTGTTGTAAACTTTCAGTCTTGAACTATTGATCGCTTAACCTCATCAATATCACGGATGAAATGGAAGTCAGATGCGAAATTTAAAACGCTTTTTTAGATACTTTTTTTTTTTTATCAAATTCAGTACAATTTGGTCCCCATCTTTATTATCTTTATTGATGGTAGAACAAATTGCAAATTTTTCCATATTTTTCACTTAACAACTATCTTTCATAGATTTGATTTCAGTTTTAGAGATAGCACCTTATTTTGAGTTGACATGTACTGATTTAGAAGAAATGTCAGCTGTTGTGATGTGTCTGTTTATTATTCTAATCAAACACAAGTTCATGCCACATTTCTGTCAAATTTTTATTATTCTAATCAAACACAAGTTCATGCCACATTTCTTGTCAATGACATTCTTGTCAAATTATACATGTAACTTTATGCATGCGTTTTCTCCATGGGTCGTGATTTTTGTGGTCAGATGTGAAGTGTGTCAGTGACTGTTGGACTCAGTTTCATGAAAATGACTTGGATGTTTATGTGTGCTCTTGCTGTGTGTTTATCTGTAAGTGTCATCTTGCTTTTGGCGGTGGGTGTTGTGAATGATTCAGCAGAGGATAATAGAGCTGTGATCATCGTGACTCAAGATTATGTTTCTCTGTGATTGTGGATCCATAACATCTTCGATTTTGTAACAGACATAATCATTTAATGTGTACTTCTTGTTACCATTTGTTAGTGTTTATTTACGGATCTAGATGAATTATTACCATCACACCATCAGATTACGAGTCATTTGTGTATTGTTCAAATAAATTACACAAGAAATTGCAAGGTAAATATCTAATAGCTTGTGACACAAAATCTTGAATAAGGGCGGAGAGCCTGTTCTTTAGTTTAGTCAGATAGATGAGTGAGTCTGACTTGTTTAAGTGGAAAACTTAAAGAAGATGGAATTTTGCTGGTGCTGGTGCATGTTGATCTCATAACCAAAGATGAATAGTCTTAAGATGGTCACCGTTCTTGCTGAGAATTTGAATAGATCTGGCAAGGAGAATAGCTGACATTTGAAGGGAATGAGGATTGGGGTGTAAAGCTGTTATCACTCGCTGTGTGATGCTCGCCGGTCCATTTATCAGCTCCGACCATGCCATACCATTTGCCATTTAGTCAACAGAAACTTTACCTGGGTATAAATTTTGTGCATCACTTTGCTCCCCCCCCCCCCCCCTCGCACCCCACCCCCATGATTGGCCTAAGCATTATGTAAATCACCAATGGAAGCTGTTGGCTTCATTTTCTTTCTCTGAATGAACACACACACACAAATGGACACTGTGGGCTACATTTTCTGTCGCTGAACAAACACACACACACAAATGGAAACTGTTGGCTACATTTTCTGTCGCTGAATGAACACACACACAAATGGAAACTGTTGGCTACATTTTCTGTCACTGAATGAACACACACACACACACACAAATGGACACTGTGGGCTACATTTTCTGTCGCTGAATGAACACACACACAAATGGAAACTGTTGGCTACATTTTCTGTCACTGAACAAACACACACACAAATGGAAACTGTTGGCTACATTGGAACTAACAGTCCGTCAGCCATAGTGAACTTGAGAACAAAAGAAATGCATGCCCTGTCAGCCATAGTGAACTTGAAAACAAAAGAAATGCATGCCCTGTCAGCCATAGTGAACTTGAAAACAAAAGAAATGCATGCCCTGTCAGCCATAGTGAACTTGAGAACAAAAGAAATGCATGCCCTGTCAGCCATAGTGAACTTGAAAACAAAAGAAATGCACGCCCCATCAGCCATAGTGAACTTGAAAACAAAAGAAATGCATGCCCTGTCAGCCATAGTGAACTTGAGAACAAAAGAAATGCACGCCCCATCAGCCATAGTGAACTTGAAAACAAAAGAAATGCACGCCCCATCAGCCATAGTGAACTTGAAAACAAAAGAAATGCATGCCCCGTCAGCCATAGTGAATTTGAGAACAAAAGAATTTATGCACACAAACTGCTGTAGGTTATAGTCTATGTCAAGGGAAAACAGCCAACAACCAAAAGTTTGCTTATCTGGTGCTCGTAACGTATGTTTTGTTTGTTTTTGTTCTGTCTGTTAGCATTTATTTGTGTATAAAACTGCAATGATATCCTCTCATTTTCAGTGGGTTGGGAAGAACTGTTTCCATGTCGTGTCTGATGTATAAAAGATCTGATAATATGTTTGTGCCTTTGTACATCGTTTCTTTCACATATTCCTTTGCTCAGTCTGAAATTGACATGAATAATTCTGCAGTGTTGTTTCACATGTTGTTCCCATTCCGTTGATATGTAGAGCTGATGTTTGTGAAGAAGGTCACATTTAGTAATGTTGTGAAAAAACAACTTTAAGTTGAATGAGGATATGATAGCTTTGGTGTTTGTTTTGTGTGTTGGTGTGCAGCTTTGCGTTAATTGTATGCAGTATTCTCTTGTCGTTACGTCATGAGGACTAAGTTATGTTCCTTAGATGGCACTTTATTTTCATTCATCGAAAAATACCTTATTTTTTTCCAGTTTTTAATTATTCATGAATATTTGAAAGAGTTTTTTTTTCCTATGATAGTAGAATATAGTACCTGTTATAAAATAACAGTTAACAGTGCGTTGATTGTATTATGGTTATTATTATGATGATAATTTGATAGCATAAAGCTGATCAACTGAATTTTGCTATTTGGTATTGGTTGTCATTGTTATTGTATGATTTATTGTGTATTTTGCCTTTTCACTCTAGCCAACAACCTGAAATACATCAAATATAAAAATTGTCAGCACATTCATGACAGTATGGGAAATGATATAATGATAATATGGGAATTATTAAATGTACAATAAAGTTTTAACTTTCACAACGAGTTTCTGATCATTTTGAAATGTTATGAGAATTAAATGTCACGTAATCAAAACCACACACTGTTTTCTATGTATCTGTCTATGAATCTATCTATCCATCTATCTATCTTTGTATCCATCTAGCTAGCTAGCTATCTGTCTGCCTAAGATTATCTATCTCTATGTCTGTCTGTCCTCCATCCATCCATCCGTCCATCCATCCATCCATCCATCACCCATCCATCCATCCATCCATCCATATCCATCTATCTATCTATCAATCTGTCTCTCTATCTATCTATCTATCTATCTATCTATCTATCTATCTATCTATCTATCTATCTATCTATCTATCTATCTATTCAATCTATCTACCTATCTACCTACCTGTCTATCTGTCTGTCTGTCTGTCTGTATATATTTATGTATCTATATCCATATTTATCTAAGTATAAATACATTTATATAACCCATGGAATACTAACCAGTGACTGTGTATGGATAAACCTGATAATGTGGCAGGAATCTTTATTGCTGCATGTTTGAGTGAATAGCTGTTGTTTTGTTTGCTTTTTTTTTCATTGTGGCTAGATTTTTTTGGTATTTGTTTTAAATTTTCTTGAAAAACTTTAGACAGTTTAGTCTTTTCAATTAAAAACAAATGTGTACTTTTGAATCTAATCTAATAATAGACCCTTGTGACTCTGCAACGTGGAGGGTTTATTGACAGGATTGTGGCATGATTATCGAGGGTTCTTGACAAGGTTAAAAAGAACAATAACAACAACAACAACAACAACAACAACAAAACAACAGGGACCTTAAGCACCAATGCCTCGCCACTCTCTGAACAACCACCTCCCAAGCTCCCGATGTCATTCGTTAACCATCTCACCAAGCAATATAGCGTGTATTGAGGGGTGGCCCCAGTCATACCGTAATTGCTCAAAGGGAATTCATCACGGAAAAGGACCCGAAATAATCATGCAAACAAGCCTGCACATAAACCCTGTAATTCGGAATATTTGTTGTGTGTATGTAGAGAAGAACTTTTGTTTTATCATGATTAGTCTTTGAGTTTTAGTGAGTGGCTAAGGGTCAGACAGAGTGTAGAAATGTATCAGAAGAGATTTTTAGATAGTTGTTAGTTCTTGCCTTCCTTTATCACAGCGCAGGTTTGTGTGTAGCTCAGCAGAAGTTTTGGGTAGTCCACTTACCTGGGTGATTTGAGTTAGCTCACAAAAGCTCTGGGCAGGCCATTTATCTGGAGTATTTGAGTTAGCTCACAAAAGCTCTGGGCAGGCCACTTATCTGGGTGATGTGAGTTAGCTTACTAAAGCATTAGACAGCCCACTCATTTGGGATGATCTGAGTTTAGCTCACAGAAACGTTGGGCAGTCCACTTATCTGGTATGATTGGGTTTAGCTCATAAACACTCTGGGCAGTCCACTTATGTGGGATGATTGAGTTCAGCTCATAAAAGCTCTGGGCAGTCCACGTATCTGGGATGATTGAGTTTAGCTCATAAAAGATCCTCGGCAGTCCACTTATCTGGGATGATTGAGTTCAGCTCATAAAAGCTCTGGGCAGGCCACTTACCTGGGATGATTGAGTTCAGCTCATAAAAGCTCTGGGCAGTCCATGTATCTGGGATGATTGAGTTTAGCTCATAAAAGCTCTGGGCAGTCCACTTATCTGGGATGATTGAGTTTAGCTCTTAAAAGCTATGGGCAGTCCATTCATCTAGGAATAGGCGCTGGAGGAGACTATGATTTACTCTCAGAAAAAGAATTATCACCTCACTCCCCTACAACTTCAGGCTTGTATGTCTACCTTTATCTTTATTTTTACCCAGAATCAATTAGGCTGTACCTATGCTAAGTTTATATGTTTTATCTTTATTCTTACCCAAAATCAGTTAGGCTGAACCATATGTTAAGTTTATATGTCTACCTTTGTCCTTATTCTTACCCAAAATCAGTTAGGCTGTACCTGTGTTAAGTTTCCATGTCTGCCTACTTCTTTATACTTACCCAAAATCAGTTAGGCTCTACCTATGTTAAGTTTACATGTCTACCTTTATCTTTATTCTTAACCAAAATCAGTTAAGCTCTACCTATGTTAAGTTTATATGTCTACCTTTATCTTTATTCTTACCCAAAATCAGTTAAGCTCTACCTATGTTAAGTTTATATGTCTACCTTTATCTTTATTCTAATCCAAAATCAGTTAACTCTACCTGTGTTAAGTTTATATGTCTACCTTTATCTTTATTCTTACCCAAAATTAGTTAAGCTCAACCTCTGTTAAGTATATATGTCTACCTTTATCTTTATTCTAACCCAAAATCAGTTAGGCTCTATCTATGTTAAGTTTATATGTCTGCCTTTATCTTTATTCTTACCCAAAATCTACCTATGTTAAGTTTGTATGTCTACCTTTATTCTTACCCAAAATCAGTTAAGCTCTACCTGTGTTAAGTTTACATGTCTGCCTTTATCTTTATCCTTACCCAAAATCAGTTAGGCTCTACCTGTGTTAAGTATATATGTCTACCTTTATCTTTATTCTTACCCAAAATCAGTTAGGCTCTACCTATGTTAAGTTTATATGTCTACCTTTATTCTTACCCAAAATCAGTTAAGCTCTACCTATGTTAAGTTTAAGACATTAAAAGGCATGAACCACTAACAGAGTTGTCGTGGCCTGAAAGAAAAGGTTGACAAGATGTGTCTTTATTGTTATTGTTATGTAGGCTATGTGAATGTTTGCCAAATTTGGGTTGTCTGTAAATGTTGCCTGTGTAAATATCTCCAAAGGCTCTTAGCCATATGTTTGAAAGAGTGGCTTATTTTTAGGGTCATGATAATTAAAAAGAAAAAAAGTTAAATACGAAATCCTACCCCCCCCCCCCCCCTTAGTGAGATTGTGAAACAACTAAACCATTTTGATTTTGCACTCACATCACCCCTCCAATCAACCTACACACCAACTGATACCAAGCATAGGTCATCATATACTTATTTTTGAGTTAATAAAACATACTAGCGAATGAAAGTAACATCAGTTTATTTGTAGCACATTTTTTGGGGGGTAGGAGAGAATAATTATATGTCATGGAATGTTTTTATCTTGCCAGTGAAATGCTGAACAAAATAAATCAAAACTTAACCTCTTGGTGGCAGACTGGAGAGTGAGATGTGTGTATGTATGGTGTGTGTGTGTGGTGTGTGTGTGTGTGGTGTGTGTTGTGCGCGCTTGCTTGCACGTGTGTGTTTGTGTTTGTGTGTGTCTGTGTGTGTTTGTATATGTGTGTTATATGTGTGTGTGTGCACCCGCCCGCGCACGTGTGTGTATGTGTGTGCCTGTGTGTATTTGTGTGTGTGCGTGTGTGTTTGAGTGTACATGGTATGTTTGTGTGTGTGTTGGCGTACGTGTGTGCGTGTATGTGTGTGCTTGGCGTGTGTGGGTCTGTACATGGCGTGTGTGTGTGTGTGTGTGTAGTGTACTTGGCGTATGTGTGTGTGTGTGTGTGCATACGTGGCGTGTGTGTGTGTGTACGTGACGTGTGTGTGTGTGTGTGTGTGTGTGTGTGTGTGTATGTGAGTGTGTGTGTGTGTGTGTGTGTGTGTGTGTGTGCATGGTGTGCTATATAATATATATATATTATATATAGATAGATAGATGGATAGATGTGTGTGTGTGTAGGTTGTGTTGGTGTGTGTTGTGTGTGTGTGTGTGTGTGTGTGTGTGTGTGTGTGTGTGTGTGTGTGTGTGTGTGTGTGTGTGTGTAACAAAAATGTCTCATCAAGATTTTATAGACGGCCTTTTCCAAATCTGGCGTCAAAGATACGCAATGCTGCAAAATCAGGAGTACCTAAGGTTTGAAGCCATGGCACCAAAAGGTCAAGGTCACACGGACCAAAACAGTGCCCAAGATCTGAACTTTTTTCATTATTTCGGATTTGGACAGTCCACTTATCTGGGTGATTTGAGTTGTTTAGCTCACAAAGGCTTTGGACATTTTGCTTACCTGGGTGATTTGAGTTCAGCTTTGGGTAGTCCATTTACCTTGGTGATTTCAGTTCAGTTCACAAAAGCTTTGGACAGTCCTCTTACCTGGATGATTTGAATTTAGCTCACAGAAGCTCTGGGCAGTCTTCTTACCTGGGTGATTTCAGTTAAGCTCACAAAAGCTCTGGGCAGTCCATTTACCTGGGTGATTTGAGTTCAACTCACAAAAGCTTCGGGCAGTCCACTTACCTGGGTGATTTGAGTTCAGCTCACAAAAGTTTATACAATCCATTTACCTGGGTGATTTGAGTTCATGTCACAAAAGCTTTGGTCAGTCCACCAAACTTATTCCTGAAGTCAAGATGGAGTCTCGATGTCCGTGGCTCATGGGGGCTGTTGTTGGAAGGCCTTGGTGGTGGGCTCCTTACCAGGAGATCTCCCATTCACTCTGGCTCCGTGACTCACCTGTTGGCGTCACCGGGTTCGGTGTTGGCCCCTGCACATCTGGATGCCACCATCTCCCTCCAGGCTGCTCTGTCTTTTGACTTTTGTGGACAATTTCTTGAATATTTAGACCACTGATGTTGGTTATGTTCTCGATGTATGAGATTGGAGGTTTGCCTTTCTTCCTTTTTGCCACCGTTTTTCCTTGAAAGATGGTTGCCATGACTGAACAACTATTTTCATCGTAGGGTCTTGGTAGGTTTAGCAGGCAGTGTCCATAGTGAGCTGGCTCAGAACAGGAACTGTTGAACTCCACCAAAGCAACCCAGCAACATTGCTGGATCTCCTCCTGTGGGTACTCTATGGTGGTTTGATATCTTCAGTTCCTGATGGTTTCTTGGTACTGGGACTTGGAATGAATGATCCTGGGACTCCTGGTGTATTGAGGAGCCAGAATAAGCCGCAGAGTAGCGCAGAAGTTGGTAAAGCAAAAATACACCACCACCCACCCCCCAAAAAAAAAAAAAAAGAAAGAAAAAAAAAATGAAAAAGAAGGAAGCGATCAAAGAAACAAACAAAAGACAAAAAAGAAAAAAAAAAAAAGAAAAGAAAAAAGAAAGAAAGAAGAAAACAGAAGAAAACGATCAAAGAAACAAACAAAAGACAAAACAAACAAAAAATACAAACTGACAAACGAAAGACCTCTTCATTTGTGGATAAGTATTATGGTCTTATTGAATACGTGAGGGCTTTGATGTACGGTACTTTGTGTCATCACCTCTGTTTTCTTGTGGCTGATACTCAGGCCTGTTTCTTATGCAAAAGTGTTTTCTCCTCCATGTGCTGGTGTGTGTGGGAGACTAGTGCCATGTCGTCTGCTTAGTCACGATCTTCCAGCGTTGAAAGGAGATTCCCTATGATGACTGTTGCTTTGTCTTCAGTAAGTCGTCTCATCACCCAGACACACAAACACAAATATATCTCAGAAAAAAAAAAACACACACACGAAAAGATTTTTATTTTGTGCACACCATGCTGTTTATTGTAAGCACTCAATAATCAAAACAAGAAGCAAACAAAGAAAACCCACCCCAAAACAATGATAACTCACCAGTACAATGCGCTGTCACTTCAAACTAATGAGTGGGGATTTGGGGTGGGCGAGAGACAAGACAGAAAAAGGTGTCAACAAAGAAAAAGGAATACACTGAGATAACGTAAAGAAAGAAAACAAACAAATACGTACAATGTAATCCTACTTGAACTGTGCACCTACGCTGATATCAAAAATATTTTTCACCGGTAAAAGCTATTTTCTACGAGCCATTTTTCAAACTTGCTGTTGATAATCTGTACACATAACGTCTGTTTACAGCAACAAGTACAGCTTAAGGAAGATACAACATGACTAATAAAATGTAAGATAGCGTTACAATGACATCAAGAAAAGTACAACATTAGCACTTTAAGAGAGAGAGAGAGTGAGCGAGCGAGCGAGCGAGCGAGAGAGCGAGAGAGCGAGCCAGAGATGGGCTTAAGCTTTGGAAAGTTTTTTTTTCATTATGTGCGTGATATGCTTTGAGTGTTTTGTTCCCAAAACAAACAAAACAAACAACAACAAAAGCACCAGAAAGTCGCTTGGTTACGCGATGTACAAGTAATCATTTACACACACATTAATATATGGCAACTTTATAAATGGAAAAATACTACCAAATGTGTCTAGTGATACACAAACGGATCCATAAAAATTCCATCAAATTTGCAGTTTAAAAAAAAGCAAATGACACAAAGAACAATGCAAGCAAACATGACGTATGAAACTGAAAAGTCGTTTTCTGTGTGTATGTATGTATGCATGTATGATGTATGTATGTATGTATGTATGTATGTATGTATGTATGTATGTATGTATGTATGTATGTATGTATGTATGTATGTACAGGTATGTATGTATGTATGTACGTATGTATGTAGATCTATCTATTACTATCTATCTAAACCAGAATGTGAAGCAAGTGTACCCCCATCTAAGTTAACAGTTCCTTTCTTACTTTGCTTTTTCATTCTTAATTGAAGTTGGTCAGGTAAGTTTTCATTCAATTCCAGTCACTGTTGAACCCAGTCGTGCATTAATTGAATGGTGATGTTCTTGGAAGCTTATTATTATTATTTGTTATTGGGAAGGTTCACATTATGACCTTTATTCTGAAGTTCAAACCCATTCTTCAAATGGATAAGTAAAATATAATGTTCAAAACTTCGATTCGTTTTGTTTGAATAAATTTGTGAGACTTGTCTTACACTCTTTTTCAAGCAAACTCTTTCCGGCATGTTAATGGATCCTTTCTGTGGATTATTCCATGTATCTGAATGTGTTTAAAAGACAACTGCATAATTAACGCCCAAGATATTTTTTCCCCGATTCACTTCATACCACACAAAATAACACAGCACACACCAAGGGTTATCCTGATTCGTGATTTTGTAAACATCTCCTCCCATTGCCTGCTCCTAGTAAAAAAAATCTTTCCTATCAAAACAAACAATGTGCAGGTATGAGGCTTGTGCCATACGTGGAGACATCACCTTGAGAAACTGAAACTGAAACTATACATCTCACAACATACAGTATTCAGAAAATACTGAAAACCCGTTGGATACAAATGAATGAAAAGTGCTGCCAAAATTTTGGATTACTTTTAAAAGTATTGTGAACACATTTCCCATCTTTACTGCCAGTATAATCAACAATATTGATATTCTTTAGAGAATCCAGTGATGGCAAGGCCGATTGTTTTTTTCTGTGACATAGTGTACGTGCGTAGGATTGTGTATGCTCTTGTTCTACAGAATAATTTCTACAAATATATACACAAAATGATTTACAATCATATACATTTCCATGCATACGATAACCACAGACTATCTACCTCCCCAAGTACATGTTTTTGTACAAGCACATATCAATTGATACGACAGCAGATTGTACGGTAGATTTTTAAACAGAAACATTTGTACAAAATAACTAAAAATGCAGAAATGTTTCTGTAACACGCACGTGTGTGGGCAAGTGTGCGCGCGTGAGTGTGTGCGTGACTGGAGTGACTGTGTGTGACTGTGTGTGTGGTGTGTGTGTGTGTGTGTGTGTGTGTGTGTGTGTGTGTGTGTGTGTGTGTTGTGTGTGGTGTGTGTGTGTGTGTGACCACAGTATTTCTGCATTTTTAGTTATGGATACAGCCTCTGTTAAAGATATGTTTATAATGAAATATTTATTTATCAGTTATTCTTGTTCATTTATTTACTCATTAATTATTTTATATACACTGTCTATTTGACCTCTAAATCAATAACAAGAATTTATAGTGCCAGATGACCCAGTTGGTTGTTTCGGATTTCAGTTAGGTATTAAGGAGAAAAATATTCCAAATGGCACATGTCCATACAAAAAGACAGTTTTAGTAATCTTTATCTTGTCACTATTACTTTCTCCAACACTGCTATCTGTTGCTTCTTAAAGGTAAAGTCACACAGAAAACACAAAACAGCACGAAACACTGCTGTTTGTTTCTAGGCTGACACCGCCTTAACTTATCACCAAAGTTTTTCATCAAGTCCACGATCACTAACATTGTCTAAAGTGCTTACCAAGCTGTGCATTGCAGGACTAGTTTTACAGCCAAGCTAAAAGCGCATTCCGTTTTTGTACAATACAAAGGAGAGAAGAGAGAGAGAGAGAGAGAGAGAGAGAGAGAGAGGAGAGAGAGAGAGAAGACAGACAGAAGACAGACAGACAGAGACAGAGACAGACAGACATAGCTAGAGAGACAGAGACAGAGAGACAGACAGAGAGACGGACAGACAGACAGAGACAGAGAGAGAGACACATACACACAGACAGAGAGAGAGAGAGAGAGAAGAGAGAGACAGAGAGAGACAGAGAGAGAGAGACAGAGAGACGGCGCAGGCCTACATGTCATCATGGGAGACTTTTTATGAACGACTGGTTTCATTCTATGGGAGGCGTTATTGTTATTGTGTTGATTTCGGTCGTCATTGTGACTGGTGTGAAGACACCATAAACAGGCAGACTGGCCTGCTCGTCTTCATAGAGTGTGCAAGGGACTTTTGCCCCTTACTATTGCATCAAATCTAGCAAAGTTTCTCTAGTGAGCTAACTCATTTATGAGCTCGATAAAGGAATGAAACCTATGCAATGTAGCCTCTGTGTGTGTGTGTGTGTGTGGTGGTGTGTGTGTGTTGTGTGTGTGTGTGTGTGTGTGTGTGTTAGTTTTTTTTTTCATTTAACGTCTATTCACATGAGTTTTTTAGACCAGTGTGTGTGTGTTGTGTGTGTGTGTGTGTGTGTGTGTGTGTGTGTGTGTGTGTGTGTGTGTGTGTGTGTGTGTGTGTGTGTGTGTGTGTGTGTGTGAGTGTGTGTGTGTTCGTTTTTTCTTTTATCGTCTATTCACATTTGTGCTTTTAGACCAGTGTGCGTTTTTTGTTTTGTTTTTGTTTTTTGTGATTGTGTGTGTGTATATATATATATATATATATATATATATATATATATATATATATATATATATTGTGTGTTGTGTGTGTGTGTGTGTGTGTGTGTGCATGTATGTGTGTGCGCACACACACGTTGGGCACGTCTTATGTATGTGTGTGATGTGTTAGCATGCCCCATGTAACTAGGTTTCTGTTTCACTTGTTGCTAATTTGGTAGCGTGGTTCTGTGTCGTCCTGCATCAAGCCTTCCACACACGAAAGGGCGATTTCAAACTGACGATTTGCAGTCTCCAGATCCCTGTTCATCATGCTGACTGTAGTTCGTGCATCGTGACCCGAGTAACTGGCATCCCTGCGGACATCCACCACCTGACGGGTGGTCTGCCCATCTGACACCAGAACACTAGCCCGACACACCACGGCCCCTTCAGTCCTACTCTGCTCCACCCCCATTGTCGCTTGTGGTAGGGGGGACCTGCCGTACAATCAGATGAAGACAATATCTATGTAGGAAGGAGATCAGCTGGCCTGTACACGCATTGGGTAATGTACAGGAGCGAACAAGACATGCACACACACACTGGTAGTAGCCTACCTTACTTTGTGTTGACTTATTAGGCTTATGTTGAAATACAGATAGTGGGGTTGAGGACCTGGATTTAATCACCTCAACAATGCATTCCGTAATGGTCGTTTCCTTTTTTAAATTTTTTTTATTGACAGTGGGTTGAATGAAAACAGCTACGTTCTAAGAATTGTCCATCTGGCTGTGTGTTTCGAAAATATTAAATAACAGTAATATTTTAGATAGCACAGTCTGATTTCTGCCCGCTATAACCTGTCATTCATTTATTCATTTATCTATTATTTATTCATTTATTTATTCACTTATCTATTTGTTTTATTTCGGCGCTGTGTCTTTGTTCCTTAGAACAGGGTACCTAGGATCAAACTGTTCACAGTGCTAATACTGTCGTTACTTATGGCACTAGCTCGACTTGCCTTGTTTGTTTACTTATTATTTACTTCTGAGCTACCCCTTTAAATGTTAGAATGGGTAACATGGGCAAAGAACAACAACACACAAACAAACAAACACAAAATCGCAACCCAAGCTACGCACAACAAGATAATATTCTTTGCTATGATTACTTTTTTTAACTGCAATGTTCTTAACAAGGGAAAGTTTACAACAGAGAACATGGAAAAGGAACCAGTCGCGAGACACTTTGGGAGTGAGCGGACCGTGGTCACTTACAGCCTCTTGTTTAGTGGCGGGCTGGTGTTGCTCTGACGGGTATTTACTTTCCGACCTGGTTTCTGGCTCGGGGTATCCCCTTTCCGACCTGCTCTCTGATTCTGTGGGGTGTCTCCTTTCCGACCAGGTGGCTGGCTCTGCCGGGTATCTCCTTTCCATCCTCTTGATTTCTCCATTGGGGTCATAAGGAGAGGGGATGAGCTCCACGCGGTGCACGGCTTTTTTCAGTTCCCCATTCTTCTCCAGTTCTTCTTTATGAGCCGTGACCATTGACCCGTCACGAGGGGAGGTAACGGTCAGGTTGCTGGTCCTGGAAACGGTAAATTCCGACACGAACTGTTTCTTGAAAAAGTCAGCCACTGATTTCTTTGCCCGGGAGAGTACTGATGCTTCTTCATTTGTTTTCACTGACATCTGAAGCAGATATTGAGAAACGATTTCTTGTCAGACAAGATCTTTCTTTCTTAGTGCTTATTTATTTATTTGTTTATTATTTGTTGTTGTTTTGTCTGTCGTTTGTGATACTCATGTAGTTGTAAGTGGAAATAATATTGTGAAAGTATGTGAGGCCAGTTTGTTTTTGAACTTCAATACTCCCCACCATTGCAAACCTAACATGTCACATGTTTTGCCAATCTATCCCAAATCTACATTAGACCCATTAATAGCAGATCTAAATGAAACAGTCATTGTTAATTAGTAGGCCTACACTTGTACAAAGAGTATCTTTTTTCACTGGATATCAAAAAGTTCTAGTTAGACAAATGATATTAAAATAAATCAACACATGAAGACAGTAATAAACAAAACTAAGGACGAAAGGCCCAAAACGCTCCTGATTAAAACAAGTGTCACTGCTGTCAAAATCTAACACAGTTCTCAAGTGTTTCAGGAGACGTACGTGACATAGATAGCAGGAAATTGGAAAGGACAGTGACTAACCATTTATGAAGTAATTGTCAACCAAACACCAAATTTGTAAAGATTTTGCAATCTATCTTTATCGTTTTCATCCTTTTTCCCTGCTAGCTCCAGCGTTTTCATCAGACTTATTTTCACTTTGTACAGATTTTTTCTTCTTCTGAGTTTAGTTTTCTTTTGGGTCTTTGGAATGGCTGTTGGTACCAACATACGTAAAGCCCTCTGCAGAAATGTGTTGCTTGCCAGAAGAGTCCCCCTTCTCCATTCGCCATCCTATTTGCAGAACAACACCTGTCCATACTTCAGAGCTGGTCAGGTGTCAAGTCAAGGAGCGGTGATGAGTGATGTCTATTCCATTTATCTTGCGACCTTTGATGTTACCAGTTTTGTGTTTTGCCTTTTCTGGTCCCTTTTCCCTGGTTTTGCCGGGTGATTATGGTAGATAACATTCTAAGTTTTTAAAAAATGATACTTGGGGAAAAGAGGAAAGAATTACTTTGGAAAAGTAGAGGAAGGCATTACTTTGGAAAAGTGCACACAATAAAATAAATTTTGTTGTTGGATTTTGAAATCGTGCATTCAGATTTATAAACAGTGAATCAGCGGTGTTTATTTTTCCTTTGTTATTCTTTTGTGTGGAATTCAGGTTTCAGTAACTATGCCTGTTTAATTCTGTCTCTCAAATGTGATTAGATAGATTTCTCTCCGAGACGATGTGGGTTTTTTTTTCTTGAGAAGAAAAAAAAATTTGGATGTCCATAAATTTCTAGTTCTTATCGTCTCGTGACGGCAGCATAAGGAGGAGAGCTTTCCAGTGGTTGACTGTTTAATCCCAGGGCAAAGTCCTTTGCTGCGTTCAGCGCGTTTAATTCGCTCCTGGATTCGATTCGATGGTTTTCCTCTGTCAAGCCCTTTGAATGGAAAAGAAAAGCGCTGTCGTTCATTTTATAGCCAGTGTCTTTTTGAAACACTTGTCCACCAGTTCTTGGATCGTTTACTGTCGTTGAGCTGTTGCTGCTTATGGAGGATTCTGAACTTCCCATTTCCACAGTTTGTACTCAGCAGCTGTTTAAGTGGTGTATCTGGCTCTGTTCTCCGTTCTCTTTGTGTCAGGATCTGTTCACTTCAGATACTTCAAGTGGGCTCTGAATGAGTCTGGATCTGATCTTCAACCTGAAAAAGGTACAAGTTGACTTTATTGTTACTGTATACGGGAAGTGTTGATTCAAGGTTTATCATCTGCTTTAAATGATATGTTTTAGAATATTGATAAATCATTAGTAAGGTCATCATTATTATCGTTATATTATTTGTATATTTGGTTTTTGCCATAAAACTACATTTTACACTAAACTTATTCTGAATATTTATTCTCATTCTGAATATTTACCAGTCTGCCTATCGAGCGAACCACAATAGAGAAACAGCTCTTGTTCACATAGTCTGTGAACTTCTTCTTGCTTCTGATGCTGGTAAAATTTCTCTCGCAACCCTCCTCGATTTGCCTGCTGCCTTTGGTACCACTGACCATTCCATCCTTTTCTTTCGTCTTGAACAAACTTATGGAATTCATGGTATTGCTCTTTCTTGGTTCTCCTCCTATTTCTCTGATCGCTTTCAGTCAGTTCTCATCAACGGAAGTCCATCTGAGCCTGTTACTCTTTCTTGCGGAGTTCCTCAAGGTTCTGTGCTAGGGCCTGTCCTATTCACCTTTTATGCTTCACCCCAGCCAACATCATCAACCAGCATGACGTGAAACATATCATTTTTACGCAGTTGATCACAACTTCAGAATAGCACCACCCCTGAATTTATCACTTGCCTTATCTCAGAAGCATCCAACTGCTACATTGATATCCAGAACTGGACGGCACAAAATAAACTACAGTTAGTTATGGATAAAACTGAAGTCATGCTCGTAGGCACCAAAAACAAACTTTTCACTATTACACTGAACACTGAACAGCTAGGTGACAACATCATTCTTCTCTCTGATTCTGTCAAGAACCTGGGTGTGATCTTGGACAACACTCTTTCTATGCAGAAGTTTCTAACGCACACCTGCCAATCGTGTTACTATCAAGATTCGGCACATTGGTTACATTTGAAGATATTGTTCAACTGAGGCCTCATCTAAGTTTGTGACATCTCTTATTTTGTCTCGTCTTGATTACTGTAATGCTCTCCTTACTGGACGACCAGCTTCTTCTCTCCTCTGTCTACAACGCATACAAAACATAGCTGCTCGACTTGTCCTCAGAAAGAAAAAAAGTGTGATAATGTCAGTCCTCTCTTTTGCCCTCTGCACTGGTTGCCTGTTTTGAACAGAATTGAATATAAGCTGTATATCGTGTGTAACAAATCTATTCACCAGCCTACCCCATGATACGCTTGTGACAACATCAATATTTATACGCCAGGTCACACCTTGCGCTCCCTTCGGGTTCCCGGATTTTAACTATCAGCTGTCAGCCAGCATTCTTTTGCTGTAACGGGACCATTTGCCTGGAATAAACTGCCCTTCTGTCTTCGTCAGTCATCTACCCTGTTGTGCGTTTAAATCCAATTTTTATAAGCCCATCTCTTTTCCCGACAGTAAATTCTGCAGCTGCCTCCTTCCATCAGTCTGTGCGGTTTTGTTGTTGTTGTTGTTTTTTCGCATGTTGTAACGTGGTCTTTGTTGATCACATGCATGTCTGGTGCGTGGGTACGCCATGATTTGAATTGTCAAGATTTGGCGCCGTATAAAGACTGTGATTGCTATTATTATTATGTTATTGTTGTTGTTATCATTATTATTATTGTTATTGTTATCATTATTATTATTATTATTGTTGTTGTTGCTGTTGTTGTTAACATGAAAATTGTAATTTGCATTGCCCGCTCCATGTGATGACTTTCAATTCCAGCTCATCTCTGTAGTCCGGAAAATGAATGATATACACTTGTTCACACATCCCTTGTATCTGTGTCCACAGTGATGTACAAGTTATCCACTGTTGTGTGTCTTGATTGGTTCTTCTTTTCTTTTCTTTTTCACTTTCCCTTTCTTTCTTTGTGTCATTTTCCTTTTTCTTTTTTTTCGTGTGTGTGTGTGTGTGTGTGTGTGTGTTTTCTTTTGTCACTTCCTTATCTCCTTATTACAAGCCAGAAGACTTTCCAATAAAACATTCGGACAATAACTGTGTCTACTTATCTTAGATCAAGATGCAACCAGACCAACCATAGTCTTGTGTGTAATGTCATTAACGGTTCCCGTCACAAACGGATAACAAACCAAAACGGTAGTACAGGGGAAAAACAACAACAAGTGTTAGCTATCTAAGCCTGTTTTGTCACATTAACGTCGATTTTGTTGCAGAAAAAGATTTGCCACTGACTTTTAAAATAATTGCTTAATAATCTGACGTCAGATATGCGCAGTTAAATGCTTTGTTCTTGTTACTGACAGTGATTCCCGTTAAAGACACAACAAACGCGCTACTAGTCGACTAGTTAGATTGGTATCAACTTCACTTATTGTCTGAACCTGAAATGGATATGTATTCTTTAATTCTAATTAGAATTACCGGTACTATTGTGTTATTCATGAAGTGACGAACAATTGCTATGTATGTCAGAAACAATACACATAAAATATTTCCTTGTTACTTTAGACTGCGGAAGAAAAGTTATTAGATTAACCTCCCTTTGCTTAAGCGGAAGTAAACATTACAACAAACTTGTTCTATCAAACCTAAAAGTAGACTGTTAGTCTTGCAAATTCCTTGCTATAGTAAGAAATTGTAAATTGTAAATTTAAACCACTTCCTATCTAAGAGTCCAAACAAAGGAAAAATTGGATCGATGAAAGTGGATTGAGGTTTTTGTTTTCGGAGGATATTTTACGTTACCTAGGAAACTCGCACTCTCTAAACCAACCTGCAAGTGATCAATCGTGGCTGCAGATTTCGGCACAAAATATTTTAAAATCAGAAATACATGTTCTGTTCAGCTGCCATGGTTTCTTTTTTGTTTCGGTTTGGGGTAATCTTGTAGAATAGAATACGAAAATAATTGGAGCTAATTTCACGCACTTATACGGGTGTTTTCGGTTCTGCTGGATGTAAAGAGACGTAAGACACCCTTACCTACTCACTTTGACCAGTCCTTCCCCACAAACATGCACAAAATATCCCTGAATGACTGGCGACCACAGCTCCAGCAGTCACCTGCACGCCATATTTATAGAAACACTCCCACTAGTGATGACGTTGTGTCCATGTGATCAGCAACCAAAATGGCGTGCAGGTGACTGCTGGAGCTGTGGTCGCCAGTCATTCAGGGATATTTTGTGCATGTTTGTGGGGAAGACTGGTCAAAGTGAGTAGGTAAGGGTGTCCTTACGTCTCTTTACATCCAGCAGAACCGAAAACACCCGTATAAGTGCGTGAAATTAGCTCCAATTATTTTCGTATTCTATTCTACAAGATTACCCGGTTTGGTTTTCTTGTTGACATCAAGTATGGTATTTTTTGCTTCTCTGGTGTGTCCTTATCAAAACTGGTCAAAATGAAAGCGATTATAACTATTTTTGGACTGAGACTGTTCCTTTCAGGGAAAAAAGATGCTGGCCGGATCCACACAGTGAAATCACTCTATTAGTATTAGATAGCATCATCATCATCATGTGCTCTGCCGCATGGCGTTGGCGATCATGGTTCCCCCATACGAATCTATCGCTGCAAGTACATCTCCCACTCTCTCTGTCCTCATCCACTCTGCCAATCTGGCCAATATTTTCTACCTGCTTCTCTTTTCCCTTCTTGCTTTCATGTTGTGACTAGGTGCTCAAATTTCTCTTGCCTCACGAAAAGTCCTATAAATGTCGTTTGTCTTTTCCTAATCTTCTTCATTAATGTGTATTCTTTTTATATTTGCCTCTTTCATGACTGTCTCATTTGTTTTCTTTGCTGTCCATGGAACTCTTAGCATCAGATAACATTTATTTCAAACTCATTTATACAAGACAATGATTACAAAGATATAAAGATTTTTAAAAAATCCACATGACATATTATTTCCATCTGTTGCATGATTAAGCAAAGCCATCTTGTGTGGAATTGCCAAAGACCAGCTCGCATTTTAAAAGCCACAACAGTATCAGTTTAAAGGAACATTTGAAAAGCTTCAAGTTGTTTTCCCTGAACTATCAAGGTCAAGGAAGACCCATCTCCCACACATACATCCATGAACGCTTAGATTAGAACGGTGTGACTCCTTATTGGGGCCAAAACGTCAAAAGTGACGTTACACAACAGTGTTTCTTGTCTGTTTACGATAGATATTTCTCACATAGTGAGGTGGGTAGGATCCAAAGTGGGTCACACAGTCAACATAAAATCTCACACTACAGGATTTCCGTTAGTTTACTATCAATTTTTTTTTGAGTGGTAAGGTGTGTATCAAACCTGAGTCACACGTTTACAATAGTCTCATTAATTAAATATGTACATTTTCAAATTCACTGAGTGCTTTTGTTTGTTCCGAAAACTGCTTATGGCTTAGGCAATGAATGGTACAGCTTTAACAAACTAACGCATCCTGGTTTAGGCCTCATACGCATATGTGTGTGTGCGTGTGTGCGTGCGTGCGTGCGTGCGTGCGTGCGTACGTGTGTGTGTGTGTGTGTGTGTGTGTGTGTGTGTGTATGAGAGAGTGTTTGTGTCTCTGTGTGTTATATATGTGTGTGTGTTCGTGTATATGTGTGTGTGTGTGTGTGTGTGTGCGTGCGTGCGTGTGTGTGTATATGCATGCGTGCGTCCGTTCATGATACTACTCTATCAATGTCAGTCATTTTTTTAAACCACACACACACACACACACACACACACACACACACACACACACACACACACACACACACACTCACTCACGAGGGTTTCAGGACAATTCTGTGGGCTAAGGGAATCAAACATAATAAAAGAAAGCATACATGCACGGTCGTCCAACTCAACCGCACAAGCAAGAAACACTACATCCATTTTATCACCCCTGACAAAGCCTCACACTACCAAAGCACTTGACAGTTCGCTGTCTGTGTGTTAGATCCAGTACGATATATCTACGTCTGTTCAATTCACTACTAGTATCACTAACAAAATGAGCGCAACACACAGCACACAGCAGGTTTAAAGGGAAGCAACTGGCGTCAGCTTTCAAGTGGCCCCACTCTTGAAACACACCAACAGAGCTACTGAAACAGAAGCCAAGCTCATCGATTTCATTTTCACTCCCACCATAACACACCAGCGCCAGACCTGGTTTCAATTTCAGTTTCAGTTTCTCAAGATGACGTCTCCGCGCTCGGAATGAATTCCTTATGCACTAAAGTCACAGATGCCATACGATGGAGAACATCCAGAATGATCATGGCACAAGCCTTAAGCCTGCACATAAACCATCAGCTGGCCAGGTCCCGAGATCCTACCTAGCCTACCACAACTACAGCAGTACCAGGGGCTGACTCACGGGCCACAGACCTGTAGACCTGGGCCCTGACCAAACCATCAGAGCACAAAGATAGGCGCTGTTTGAGAAAAATAGCTGGGAACAGCAATATCACACATGATATGACCAGAAACGCCAAGATCAGAGATATGGTGAAAACAACACAGAGTCCACCTATCCATATCCATCAAGCAGGGAATTAAGTTTTTTGGTCATCTGATCAGAATATAACCTCACCAGATGGCCCAACAAACATGCATAACAACAACAACAACAAATTATAATAATAATAACAATAATGTTAGTAGTAGTAAAAACAACAATAATAATAACAACAATAATAATAACAATAATAATAATAACTATAGTAACAGGGAGCTGGTGGATAAGGTGACGGAATCAAAGGGTCAAGTTTTTGCTATGCTAGCAAGGTTGACAATGCAGGATGCTGGTGGACAGGGTGCGGGATTCAAAGGGTTAAAGTGAAAGGCAAACCCAAGAAGACCTGCTGGATCGATGCTGTCTCCATTTTAACCCTTTGACTCTCGCACCCTGTTCGCCAACTGCAAAAACTTAACCCTTTGATTCCCTCACCCTTTTCCACCAGCTTCCTGCAGGAAGCTGGTTGGAAGGGTGAGGGAATCAAAGGGTTAAGTTTTTGCTTCATTAGCATGGTTGACAATGCAGGATGCTGGTGGACAGGATGCAGAGTCAACAAAGAGTTAAACCTCTCAGCTTGCTACTGACCCTCATTTTTTTTTCTTCCAAAAGACTGATATGATGGCACAAGTGGTCAAATAAAAGGAAAGGAAGAACTAGAAAACTGTAACATTGCTGCCTGCTCCAACATGTGGGCATAGTGGGGGATGAACATGTGCACCAGACAAATACATTTCTGCAGCTCTGACTGCTGTAAAACAAACAAGCAAACAGGGAAAGAAATGGAACCTATAAAACTATCCACTGGTGCTGTCATGATCTGAGCTCAAACATGCTCTCTCTCTCTCTCTCTCTCAACACACACACACACAACACACACACACACACACACACACACACACACACACACACACACACACACACACACTGTCTCTCTCTCTCTCTCACACACACACGCACACTCGCACACACACATGTATATATACCTTGAGGTATGCACGGATGGAAATCGCAAAGAGCTTGCAGGGCTGGAGTTAGCCTGCAAAAAGAAAGAATGAACAAACTAGAACCATCCTCTCATCTTCTTCTGGTGGAATTTAGACACTTTGTTTTGTTATGCAAAAGAATGCCACCACAGTACAACAAAAAGTGTGGCTTTAGAGCATCTTCCCACTTGCAACAGAAGCTGAACTTTCAGAACTTCTTTTTAAGGATCATCACACTCAGGGAGGTTACCTTTGTGCTCAACTTTTTTCCCGTCCCATTTCCTACACCACCTTAATGGCCGCAGAAGCTGGAATAGTTTTTACAATAAGATGATGATGATGTCGATGAGGATGATAATCATGATATTATGGAATTCCATCTGGGGTTGAGACGGCGTGACAGGGCTGTACTCTACGTTTAGTATCATAAGATACCCTGGCGTCAACCAGACCCGAGAGATGCAGACACCTGCGGTGCTGGTCAGAACATTTGAGCAACACCTTCAATGACGTATCCGTGAAATGGATGAGACACGACTGTGTGGTTCCAGTCTTCCCAATGAGCCCATAGCACGCCCAACTCTGGGTAGGAGCCGGTTAGAGCCGAAAAATCCCACAATGATTTTTGAATGGACTGATGGGGATTCGAATCCACAACCGTCCAGTCGGTAGTCCGTTGTGCTAACTACTACACCACGGCGACTGGAGGAACTTTGAGAAATTAATAAATACATACTGACGGGACAAGTCAGGCATTACAGTCCTAAACAATCCCTGTTTTTACAAATATCAAAAATTGTTAGAAGAATTTCTATTCAATAAAAAGAAAATCAAAATTAGAACTGATACAATATTATGAAATTTGCCCATCAGATTTACATGATATCACAAAAATAACTAATGTTTTCTTCCTGGGTCTGTCTGGTGCTCTTTTTCCCTGCAGCTTTCCTGTTGTCACAAGATGTTCAAACTTCTCTTGCCGCATAAAATGTCCCTTAAATATTGCTTGTTTTTTCCTTAACTTCTTCATTGATGTTCTTTTTGTATTTGCTTCTTTAAGACTGTGTAGTTTGTTTTTTTTTCCATTCGCTGTCCATGGAACTCTTAACATTTAAAAAAAAACATATTTCAGTTGCCTCAATTTTGCTCTGACTTTGAGTGTTGATTGTCCACGCTTCGCATATGTACAAAGAAAAGTACTGGTTGTACATAACGCTGAAGAATTCTCTCTCATGTCAATTGAAAGGCATTTGTTGGTAAGTACGCTTTTAATTTTCTTTTAATGTAATTCTAGCTTGGCCATTTCTGTTCGATACTTCTAAATATGCATCTGCTATCTGGTAAGATGACTGTTCCTGGATATTTACATTTATTAACTTGTTTCAATATGCCATTTCCTGTTATTTTATATGAAGAAATTTTTTTAATTACTGATTACCATGACTTATTAATTTTTTTACTATTTAGCTCCAGTCCTTTATTTCTGCATTCTCTTTCTAATCATATTCACAGGATTTTGCAGGTCTTTTTCATTTTCTGAAATTTGAACAGTTTCATCTACATAACAAACACTGTTTACCATTTTTCCTCCAAACTTTATACCAGGGCATTCTTCTAGCTTTCTCATGATGGTTTCGGTGTAAAGTGAAAACACATTTGGTGACAGCACACATCCCTGTCTAACCCCTCTTTTGATGTTTTTGAAAAGAGCTGAAATTATTTTCTACTCTCATTGCTGCTGTTTGTTCCCAATACATATTCCTCATCATTCTCAAATCTTTTCCATCAATATTGAGCTTTTTAAGTTGTTTGATGAATTCTTCGTGTCTCACCCGATCAAAAACCTTGGTATAATCAACAAAACATAATATAAATCCTTATTCAACTGGTCTGATTTTCTATGAAAGTTCTTACAGCATATACCATATTAATGGTTCCTTGCCCTTCAACAAATCTACATTGTTTTTCTGCTATTTCTGTGATTCTATTCCTTGTCCTCATCATGATTATTCTCAATGGAACCCTTGTCACATGATTCATCGAGCTGATTGTACGATGGAGTTCGCATTTTATAATCCCTGTTTTCTTTGGAAGTGCAATGAAAATTGATTTTGACATATCGTTAGGGATTTTTCCGGTGTCATAAATTTCAGTTAGATGACTGTTACTTTTTCAATACCAAATCCATCTACAGACTCAATCATTTCTTTAATAATATTGTCTGGTGCTGGAGATTTTCCCTGTTTCATCTTTTTAGCGCTGCTCTAACTTCACCTTTCATTATTGGTGGTCTTTCAAAGTTCTTTCTAATGTTGTGTTCCTTCCTTCTGTCATCATCAAAAAGGTCTTCAGTGTTCATTTCCAATCTATCTAATGTTTTGTCTTTTTCCATAATAATCATACCATCTTTTGATTTTAAGTAATCAGCTGATGTGCAAGTCTTTTTCATGCGAGCAGCTTCTTCAATATTAGTGACAGAACCTTGGGGTCTGTTTTGTGTTGGTCTTTTATTTCTTTGTACGGTACTTTGTTTCCAGCCAAACTTCCTTAGCTACACTGCACATATTCCTGATTTCTTTAGTTATCCTTTTGTTTTCTTCCTCTTTTTTCTTTACTTTCTTACGTTCAACCATTAAGTCTAAAATTTCTGCTGTCATCTACTTCTTCTTTGCTTTTCTTTCAACTTCAGAGATTTCTTTACGATCTTTATTTATCGAGTTTCTCACATTTAACCACTGTTTCTTACTATCCTCAGCATTTTTCAGAGAACTGAATTTGTCTTGAACAGATACACTTAATTTTGCACGAGTTGATTGGTCCGTCTTTAAGAATCCAAGATTTAGTTTGATGTTATTTTTGTTACGAGAGAGAGAGAGAGAGAGAGAGAGAGAGAGAGAGAGAGAGAGGAGAGAGAGAGAGAGAGATGAACACAGAAAGAATGCTCATGTTTTTCTTCTTTCTGCACCGACCATCTACCGATTAACATCTACCACCCATGTTCCCATACAATGTTTCTCGTGTCTGTGTTCCACTGGCTTCGCACCCAGTGACATACCTACGCACGGAACTCTTTCTACATTTCGCAGTCCGAAACTCGGCCCTGACGTTTACACGTTGAACCTCCAATGATGCGTGTGCGTGTGTTGGGTGTGTGCGTGCACACGCGCGGGCAGGTGTATGTGTGTGTGTGTGGTGTGTGTGTGTGTGTGTGTGTGTGTGTGTGTGTGTGTGACGCATCGAATCTGTAGCGTATCGAACCTGGGACGCATCGAGACGTCCCCTATTTCCCTCGGTCTACCTGTTCTCTTTCCCTCCAGCTTTCTTCAAAATGTACACATTCCAAATGATTTAGTCAGTTAAGATTGATTCCAGTTGTACCTGTGACAATGACTATGACTTACCAGACAATAGAGGGGTCGACAGAGTCGGAGGCTTGTAGCGAGGAACGTGAAGCAACTGAGGGAGTCTGCCTCGGAGTGCTGCACGGTCCGAAGTTACCCAATTTATATAGGCCCGCTTTTGCAATCGATAGCGGTTTTCCAGAAAAAGACACGATGAGCGCTGTGTCTACGCACGTAATATCTAGTAATATACAGGCAGGTGTGTGAATGAGTTGTGCTAACACTGTCGACTAATAACTACACGAATGAGGGAAGGTGGAGCTCGGTGCAGGACAGGGGAAGAGAGAGAGAGAGAGAGAGAAGAGAGAGAGAGAGAGAGAGAGAGAGAGAGAGGAGAGGAGAGAGAGAGAAAGAGAGAGAGAGCATCTGCACAAATCAGACGGGAAAACCCGATGGCAAGTTTTAATGTCCAAGGTCAAACAGGTGGAACGATCCAGATCAACTCCTCGTGGTGTCTGTCTTGTGTTCCATTGTACGTGTGTTATCGCCTACCGGTATATTTGAAAACAGCATACACAGCGATGTTCACGAAATCTAAAGCTAAACATTTCAACATATTGCTTCGGAAGATTATACATGTGTACACAATGAAAATTAAAAGGTCACAATTAAGTTAGAAATGCATTTATTCAAAATTCCTTGATACAATATGGCCTCCTTATTCCGACCTACTTTTGGTTTCGTCTGCTTTTACAGCCAATGGTAATGCATTTTTCTGCGACCACCAACACGCAGAGATTGCTGAGCTAAGGTACACTCAGCCTGTTATGCGTGTGAGTTTTGACCCAAATTGTCACTGATGAATACGTAGGCCTACTTACTCAATTACTTACACACCTATCTATTTCCTCTTTTCTTTCCTCGGAAGTGAACGACAGACTGGTGGGCCTATGGTTGGGAAAATAATGTCATCATCTGTTTGATAGACAGCTGAGGCTTTGTGCATTTACTGGGGGGGGGGGGGGGGGTCTTTTTTGTTATGTGAGACGAGTTTATACATACAGCTAATTGTGTTGTGGTTCAGACCTTTATTTACTTACTTTATATATATGTTCCTTTTTCTGAAGATAAGATACACATATACATGTAACCAGGATTGTTCCAATGATAGGCTGATATAATACCAGTATAACATATAGACTAGGTAGATAAAACAGACTAGGTAGGGCCTCAGGACCTGGCCAGCTCATAAATTTATGTGCAGGCCTACGGTTTGTGCCATGATCACAATACACATGGCACATGTGACGTTAGTGCACATGGAATTCGTTCCAAGCAGGGAGATCGTCTTGAGAAACTGAAACTGAAACTGAAACTGTCACTGATGGAGCCCATTCCTCCCCAAGTTCGATCACAACCAATGTCCTCCAACTAGATGGCTTGCTCTGGTCACAGATACGAAGCCATTGAACTCCTGGGAGCCCCTTCATTCTAGATTTTGACTTACTGGAAGAAGCTTGTCCACCAGGTGACGACATATTAACATCATCCCTTCACGTTGTTTAGCCCGCCAGCTGAAGCGGTGTGCAGAGATGAGCCACATGGAGCCAGCCAGGAGGGGTTTAGAAGATCGATGAGTACCAGAGTTTCCAACTATCTTACAAGTAGGGTTAGAGAACAAAGAATCCAGAGTGTCTACACCCGTACATATAGTGTACAACTATGTACAAACATCCATTTGCTGGTGTTTAAATTTGACAGTTAAATAGAAAGAGGAAGAGAATGTTTGAATGTTATACAGAACCGATAATATTATACGGTTGTGAGGCGTAGACAGTCAACATGCAAAGCCAGAAAAAGATTGAGGCAGCTGAGATGTGGTTTCTAAGAAGAATGTTGAGAGTTCCATGGACAGCAAAGAAAACAAACGAGACAGTCTTGATGGAGGCAGACACAAGAAGATCATTGATAAGGAAAAGTAGGAAAAGACAATCAAAATTTATAGGCCATTTTATGAGGAAAGGGGAATTAGAGCACATGGTCACAACAGGAAAGCTGGAGGGAAAGAGAGCACCAGATAGACCCAGGGAGAAAAGATTGGACGGACTTGCAGGGTGGCTGAGGACAGAGAGGGTGGAAGATGTGCTTGCGGTAGCAAGGGATAGATACATATGGAGGGCAATGATCGCCAATGCCATGCGGCAGGGCATTTGATGATGATGATGATGAATTAAATAGGCCTATCTTGTCACACACAGAACTAATTTCAATTTCGGTTTAAGTTTCTCAAAATAACGTCACCGAGCTTGGAATAAAATCCGCAAGCACTGATGTCAGTGATGAAGTCCCACCCTAGTAAAAAAAACAAAAAAACAAAAAACAAAAAAAAACAAAAACAAAAAAAAGAAGCTGTGGTGGCCTAGAGGTCGAACCCACGATCGCTGTGTTACCAGTATGGGGCTCTAACCAACTGAGCCAACCGTATGTACATGAGTTTTGTTCAATCCATTGTATACACATCTTGTTCAGTTTTCTCAATGATATTGTAATAATGTTCAGCAAACATTGTGTTTATTTGTGTTTTGTCAAAAAAAGAATTAAAAATAAGTTTGAAAAACAACAACTGAGCCAACCAGGCAACAGAAACAGGGGGATTGTTAGTAGGGTGTGACAATCTTCTAAGCGGTGTGGGGGAGGGGTGGGGGAGGCAGGGAAGAGGTGAGTGGTGGGGGTGACATGGGGCAATGGTATTACTTGTCATTTATCAGAAATGGTGGAATCTCGTCATTCTGTCGTCAGCCGTGCCAACAGATGGACGACACATAAGCTGGAAATTCCCCAAACCAGCACGTACATCCAGATGTTTCTCAGAAATGACTCAGTGGTATAGTCTAGGAGATGGACGAAAAAAACAAGGAAAAGACTGCGAAAGAAATGCAATGCAATTCCTTCGATACAACTGATTATTCTATCTAACATACATAAAACGTAGAACAATATATGAAGGGGAAGGTCCCTAAATATTCATTTGAATATCAAACTCTATTCGATCAAAAATATCGGATGCGTACACCGGCCTTTGCTGAAATGTGGTGTCTAGCAGAGGTGGTCTTTTTTACATTATTTTTTGTTTTTACAGGGCGTATTCTCTTCACTATATATTTACAACTACTTACCCTGTTATCAAGTAGTCTGAAGCACTCGTACAATTTCTTTGCTGGTGTCTTACACATTCACTGCTCTGCTTTCCCGAGGGATATTGAAGCACTGCTAGTGAAATTAGGGACATTATCGAAAAAAAAAGCTGCTTAGACGAAAGTAAATAAGTGAAAGAGAGAGAAAGAGAGAGAGAGAGAGAGAAAGAGAGAGAGAGAGAGAGAGAGAGAGAGAGAGAGAGAGAGACAGACAGACAGACAGAGGGGTGGGGTAGGTATGCAATCCTTTTACTATTCTATCGCCTAGTGACGCCTGTAGTTATACAAATGTAGAACGGCTTCAGCATGTACAGCCTTGTCATTCAGGTGGTTATGGGTTGATGGTCGTCCACAGAAGACCTGAGGCAGATACGGTGTTCCTTTCGCAAATAGGAGTTTCTCCTCAAATTGTGAAGATGATCTCTGGTTTTCCCAAAATAATCTAACCGTGTCTGTCTAGAAGAGTCAAACTCTTCCTTGACAGCATACCGCTAGAAATTTGATATGTCATTGAACAGCGGAGGTAAAAGGCTTCCATATATCTACTAGATTATTACTTTCCTGTTTGGCTCATGCCAAGGATGAAACTTTGATCTATGTTTCTGCCCCATGTAAAGCTTTTACTACACAGGGAAACGAACGCTAGTCGTACTTGCCTCGTAGAAAGTGGTTACTTCTTATAAACTCACTATGTATAATCTACACCCAAAAAGAAAAAAGAGAGAAAGAGGAACACAATAAGCAACAACACACATGCAGAGTCTAGACGAGAATAATAGTAGTTCCAAAACAAATTATATTTGGTTTTGGATTCCTCCCAAAACAAATCAAGAATTCTGTAGGCCTATATCAACTGATTTATTTCTGATTATCAACATGCAAATTTGATAAGCAACACATTAACCTCACAATCCTAACAACCTGACAAATTAATGAACTATTACACGTACCTTGGGCAGTAACTGTTTGTCTCCAGTGGGACTATCAACTCTGAATGTTCTCACTCTCCTGTCTGTCTGTCTGTCTGTCTTCTCTCTCTTCTCAGTGGGTCCCTCTCTATGTGTTATTTTCCCTTTTTATTTATAGAGCGTGGATCAGAGCACGCTGGGGCTCTGACCCCACCTATCTTAAGACGGCTTTTCGAGAAAGTTCTTCTACCAGTGAATGCATGAAGGAGGGTTGACGTGGACAAACAAAGGCCAGACCCTGTCTACTGAAACAATGGACCGCTGTCTTCCACTGTGGCGATCTTTGAAAACGTCCCAGCAGAGCTGCGTTTACAGATGGCTCTATTGGTTAACTGTCTTGTTTACAGTGTACATAAGTGTGAGAACGGCTGTGCTGCCCGATGCTGGAGTACACTGAAGTACCCGTAAGGGCTTGTTTCTACTTGAGGGGTTGTACGTTGATTAATCCTAAGCTTTCACTACAGGCTAGTTTGTCTGCCTTCCAGACATTGTCAACATCTTGGCTGAAACTGAAATACATCTATGGGCCTTTTCTACATGGGTCCTTTCTGCGATATTCCTATCCTCCCACAGCGACAGAACAGCCCTCTGCAGGGACACCACTGCTCTTCCCAAATGGATGGGAGGTAGGTGGGGGGTGGGGGAATAAAAGGAAAGAAAACAAACGAGACAGTCTTGATGGAGGCAGACACAAGAAGATCATTGATAAAGAAGATTAGGAAAAGACGAGCAACATGTTTGGGCCATTTTATGAGGAAAGGGGAATTAGAGCACCTGGTCACAACAGGAAAGCTGGAGGAAAAGAGAGCACCAGGTAGGCCCAGGGAGATAATATTGTACGGACTTGCAGGGTGGCTGAGGACAGAGAGGGTGGAAGACGTACTTGCAGCGACAAGGGATAGATTCATATGGAGGTCCATGATCGCCAATGCCAAACATCTTGAAATGTATACAATGCATAATCAAACAGATATAAACAAAGTACAGAAAAAACAAGCATTCAGTGTAACACACACACACACACACACACACCACACACACACACACACACACACACACACACACACACACACACACACACACACACACACACACACACACACACACACACACACACACACACATCCATTTCCCAAGAGAGCAAGAACAATAAAGTCACAAGAAATAATATCCACTTACACAAATGAGCTCTTCAAACTTTCTCACGTATTACCTAACAAAGTTTCACATAAAATGATATGTTGTCCTCTACCCCCTGGGAACTGTCCAATGCTATTTTTGATATCAACTACACTGATACTGACCTGACAAAAGATATTAATCCACACTTGTTAGCAATTGATGTTCTGTCACATCTACACAAAAAATATTCACATTACTTAAAAATCTTTACAGATGGCTCTGTTCTAGATGATGGTAAAGCAGGCGCTGGCTTTCTAATTCCTAAATTTAAAGTAGAAAAGGCTTACTCTTTAGGACAGGGACATTCAATCTTCACTTCTGAATTAGTTGCCATCCTAATGGCACTGAAATATATAGTAGATCTACCCATAACTTTGTTTAGTATCCTATTATGTGTAGATTCGAAATCTGCATTACAATCCTTAAAATGTTGCGAGCATAAAGTAAATAGTTCGTTAATATTTGAGATAAAATTTCTAATTCATTGTTTAATAACAAATAATACACAGGTTACTTTTTGTTGGATCCCATCACACTGTGGTATCCTTTTTAACGACCGGGTCGACAGAATAGCAAAAAATGCAGCAATGAATAGGGCTGGCAGTACTAAACTTGATTTACCACTCTCTGAACATGAAATGAATGCTATATTAGAAAACAAAGTAAAGCGCAATGTGACCTTCGCCCCTTCTCGGTAAATTACCAGGGTTTTACAAGACAAGAGATAACTTTAGCTTACAGATTAACTCTCAATTCACTTCGAACTAAATTTAGTAAAACCATCAAATGTATCTGTGGTGATTTTATAACAGTTGATCACCTTTTGTGTTGTCAGCGAATGCGACCTTATTTCCCTGCGTCATTTACAAACTTAAAACAGAAACATACTGATTTCACTCTGTATTTACACATTGCTAGACGTTTACTGCACAGTCCTGTAGGTCGTTTTCTTTGATTCAGCCCAAATGTTTTATACCTGTAACTCCCACACAGCCCCGAGAAATCCGATGAAGCCTGACTGATATAATGTTCTGATTGTTTTTCTTTTGTTCGTTAATTTGTTTGATGTTTACATTAATTGTTACCTTAATTGATACAATGCCTTCATGATTACATAGATTCATTCATTCCTTACGCACTTTTTTTTTTTTTTTTTTCCCGTCTAAAAGCACATATGTGAATAGACGTTAAAAGAAATAACGAACGAACACACACACACACAGTCAAACAAACAAAACAAATGATTGGACGAATGATATCGGAATCCAGATAATGATAATAATAATAACACCAAGAATAATGATGATGATGATCATCATCATCATCATCATCATCACCATTATCATCATCAGGTGCCTTACCACATGGCGATCATGGCCTTCCATCTGTTGCTATCTCTTATAGCCTCAAAACCTCTTCCACCCTCTTTGTCTTCAGTCACTATGCAAGTCCGTCCGATATCTTTTCCCTGCTCTCTTTCCCTCCAGCTTTCCCGTAGTGCCCAGGTGCTCCAATTCCGCTTTCCTCATAAAATGGCCTATAAATTTGCCTGTCTTTTCCCAATCTTCCTTATGAATGATCTTCTTGTATCTGCTTCCATCAAGACTGTCGCGTTTGTTTTCTTTGCTGTCCATGGAACTCTCAACATTCTTCTTAGAAACCACATCTCGGCTGCCTCAATCTTGCTCTGGCTTATGATGATGGTGATGATGATGATGATGATAAAAAGGTGTTATATTTTGATATACAAATCAAATCAAAGTGCACACTGTCATCATTTACTAAAACATTTACTCACAATAACACAAACCTAAGGGAACAAAACACGTGCATACTGAGATGGGGAGGACAGGCGGGGAATGGGACGAAGGGGTGGTCGCGTAGACAGGGAAGTTGCTGCTGGACAAAAAGGTACCGTAAAGCTCGGGCTATAAGCCACAACTTTTTCCCCCAGCTTTAACCCCTGCCGCTTAAAAAACGATGAGGCTTATTCGCGGATTTTCTCCGATCCCAGGAGCGTCACGTTTTCGTATATTCTTAGATTCTCTTTAACTCACCAAAATCGAGTTTACCGTTCATGAATTTTTCGGTGAGCTTCATGTTAAAGTGTTAACTGTTCACGTTGAAGCATTTGGATCAGTAGTCAGATCTGCTCTTCTCAAGCGTACACCCTCATCATGCCGAAAACGCGACGTAATGCCTACGACGCAGCCTTCAAGTTATAATAAGGCCATCGACCTGGCCATTGAAAAAGTGCGGCTTATAAACCAGTGCAGCTTATGTGTGAATATAGTTTAGATTTTTCTATAATTAAGTGGGTGCGCCTTATATACCGATGCGCCCAATAGCCCGAACTTTACAGTATGTCCTCAAGTAAGACTTGAAGGAAGGCAGAATAGGTGACTATCAAAGAGACAGGGGAAAGCACATCCCAGTTGTATGAACCATCATCATCATCATCATCATGTACAATGTGTTTTAGTCATCTTCTTCCCACTGGACAAAGCAGCAGGGAACTTTCAGTCTTTTTCTCCTAATTTTATATTTGGTGTTTGTTTGTTTTGTTTGTTTGTGATCTTACATTCATGCTTGACAAAGGCCACTTGGCCGAAAATTTGCGCCTGTCTTGTCTTGTTGCATTAAATACGCGTTCTGATTTTATTTTCGTCTTTTTCTGGTTCCTGTTTGCTTGAACGCCAGCAGTCGCACTTGTTTTGGATATCATGTACCATGTCGCACAGTTCCGGCGATCATGGCCCTCCACACAAAATTTATCTTTTATTGCTGCAAGTATATCT
>JAPXFY010000017.1:54534956-54552456 GCA_030674185.1 Monoplex corrugatus
ACACACACACACACACACACACAAACCCAACACACACACACACACACACACTCACAAATCAGCACGCACACATACACGCACACATTCACTCACAAACACAAACATCACTCACAAATTCATGCACGCACACATACACACACACACACACACACACACACACACACACACACACACACACACACACACACACCACACACAGGTGACAAACACACGTAATGCACACAGAAAGCAGAGCTAGGGTACAGTCAACCTGCTAGGCCTGTGACCCTTGACCCAAGTTGCATCCTCTCTATTTCAAACACACACACACACACACACACACACACACACACACACACACACACACACCACACACACACACATACAACACACACAAACACACTACACACACACACACACACACACACACACACACACACGCACACACACTCACTCACTCACTCAGAGATGATGCTGGACTAGAGTACACTCAGTTCAGTACATGTGTACCGATATGCTAGTTGACTGTAGCTGTCTAACAAGCAAAGTGCAATAAATTCTAAATATACGTGTACAAATAACAGATTACCGAGAGATTTTCATCATCTGACATAACTAATCATATGAACCAATTTGTTTTCATCCTCACACACATAACTCATCTGTTTTCATCCTCTCACATACATGGCACACTTTTGTTTTCGTCTCTAAGATATATGACCCAATTCACATTTGGTCAGAGATTCCAAACGATCACAAATGGGCCAGCAAAGAACATTTAACTGTTTTCGAGTTAATCCTTAACAAAGTTGGTAGATATAATCATACAACTTAACCCTTTGACTCTCGCACCTTCTCCACCAGTAATACTGCATTGCCAACCATGCTAGCAAAGCAAAAACTTAACCCTTTGATTCCCTCACCCTATTCACCAGCTTCCTGCAGGAAGCTGGTGGACAGGGTGACGGAATCGAAGGGTTAAGTTTCTGTAGTTGGTGGAAAGGATGCGGCAGTCAAAGGGTTAATACGAAGATCCCAGTTTGGCCACTAGATATTAGTCTTTTGTAGGGAACAGTTGCATAAATCAATGTATGGAAAAATGTTAGTGTTACTAAAATTAATGAATGGAAATGAGTCAGCGAATATTTCTTGGCTCTATATGGATAAATGAGTACTTCGTTTAGTGCAGAGAATCAATAAAACAAGGATTTTTACTGATTTTTTTTTTACTCTAAATGGGCGGAATTGAAATGTGTTTTATTGTTGTTGATGATGTTGTCAGGTCATCATCATCACCATCATCATCATCATCATCATGTGCCCTGCCGTATGGCTTTGGCGATCATGGCCCTCCATAAGAATCTATCTGTAGTGGCTGCAAGTACATCTCCCACCTTCTCTGTCCTCAGCCACCCTGCAAGTCCTCCACTATTTTCTCCCTGGGTCTACCTGGCGCTCTCTTTCCCTCCAGTTTTTCCTGTATGTTGTCAGATACATCTAACAAACGAAAAAGGGAATTTTGTTATGGAAAGGATATTGGTGTGGCATAACCACCTGTAATTTTGATGGTGGTAATGAATGTAGGGGTGGGGGTGGAGTGAGGATGGGTGGTGAGTGGAGAGGACGGCAGCGGTAAAGGACGGTATTCTTGTCGCTGATCGTTTAGCAGAAACGTGTAGTTCATGTAATTTCTTTATTTGTATCTTATAAAAACATTATTAAAGAAAGAAACAAATAAATAAATAAATAAATAAATAATAAAATAAAAGTCGGATGGACGACATAGAAAACATCATTTGGGATTTCCTACAGACTGGTTTTGTCATTTCTTGAAGAAGAAAGGCACAAAGTGTTTGAGGTCGATGTCAGGGAAGGGGGAGAAGGTAACTGTAAGGGGTGGGTGGGTGTAAGAGCCAGCGTGGTGAAATAGTGTGTCAATGACAACAACAACAACAACAACAACAACAACGACGACGACGAAAACAACAACAAGAACAACGACGACGACGACGACGACGATGAGACGAAAACAACAACAGTAACAACAACGACGACGACGACGAAAACAACAACAACAAACAAACAAACAAACAAAAACAAAAATGAACCAAACCAAACCAAAACACAAAAACAAACAGACAAACAACCAAACCAAACTAAACCAATCTAAACGAAACCATACCATACCATACCATACCATACCATACCATACCATACCATACCATACCATACCATACTACCATACCATACATACCATACCATACCATACCATACCATACCATACCATACCATACCATACCATACCATACCATACCATACCATACCATACCAACAAACAAAATAAAACAGACAGCGCCCCCCCCCCCCCACACACACACACTCACACACACACACACTGACACACACACACTCTCTCTCTCACATACACACACACTCTCTCTCTCTGTCACACAAACACATACACACACGCACATATACACATAGACACACACACACACACACACACACACCTCTCTCTCTCTTCACATACACACATTCTCTCTCACACACATACACACAGACACACAAACACACACGCACGCACGCACGCACGCACACACACACTCTCACATATACACACTCTCTCTCTCACACACACATACACACAGACACACGCACACACACACACACTCTCTCTCTCTCTCACATACACACACACACCCTCTCCCTCTCTCACACACACATACACACACATACACACACATACAGGCACACACGCATACACACACATACACACAGACACACACGCGCACACACATACACACATACACACAGACACACACACAAACATACACACACATACACACAGACACACACACATATACATACACATACACACACACATACACATACACACACATACACACAGACACGTACACACATACACACACATACATACACATACACACACACAGACACACACACATACACACACACATACACACACACACACACACACATATTTACGTCCCCTGTTTTAACATCAGCTGAAGACTTACACGCTTGTGCCTCAGTACAATTCAGTAATTCATTAATCTTGAATGTTTTGTCAGTCTACCTGCCAACAGGTCCAAATGACCAAAATACAGAATGGCTGCGTACGATACCAGATCTGCAGCACGGTAAATGGCTAATTGGTGGAGACTTTAATTCCCACTCTCCGTTCTGGGAAAAAGACTGTTGCACTGTTACAAGCAATCGTTTGGTGGAAAATATAGTTGAAGCTCGCTTTACCTTTTAAATGATGGAAGTGTCACTAGAATTCCTGATATCTCCAAACACCGGGCGACAGCCATCGATTTATCTTTGATATCACCAGAATTAGTACCATGCTGTACCTGGGACACTCACAGAGATACTTTGGGAAGTGATCACTTACCTATCATCATAACAATAACTAATGAAAACATCAGGATGAAAGACAGCACACCTGATATTATACCAAAATATAATTATACGCGCGCTGATTGGTCATTGTTTCGGACTGCTCTTGCTGAACAAAAATATAATTATGATGAAGATGAAAATGTAGATGTTATGTTTTCTAAATTCCAGGAGTCAGTTCTAGCTGCTGCAGACCTCTCAATCCCGAAACTCAAATCTTTTAAGTCCAATAATCGTTTGGGTAATGTCTGGTGGACAGAGGCATGCGAAAAAGCAGTTCAGTATAAAAAAGAGAAATTCAAAGTCTACATCAAGAGCAGAAACCCTGAAGATCATAAGGAAATGAAAACTGCTAACATCCAATGTAATAAAATCATCGCTGAAGCAAAGAAAGATTATTGGGCATCATACTGCACCAAAGAAATTTCAGATTTTAAGGATTTCCATAAAGTCTGGACAAAAATGAATCAAATGAAAAATGGAGCCAGCTTACCTAGGTGTCCAATAATAATTGATACATGTCACAAATTTCCTTCCGACATGGACAAAGCTGAAACTTTTGTGGATTTTTTTGCTGAAAATAGTAAAGTAGATGGTTTGTCTCCTACCTGCAAACACTACAGAGAAATGGCAGCTAACAACCTTATCTACACTGATCCAATACCTCAGAATGATCGCTGGTTTAATGCTCCAATCACCATAGAAGAGCTAAAAAACTCAATCTTGTCTCTACACAACAAAAGGAGTTCGGTAGGTGTTGATGCAGTTTCAACTGAAATGATTAAGCATCTTCCAGAAAACTATGTTACTTTCTTACACAAAATTTTTCAGAAATGCTGGGTGAGTGGAACTGTACCACAGGTATGGCAAAAGTCTATTGTTATACCTATATTAAAAGCAGGAAAGCCTAAAAACAACGAAAACAGTTACAGACCTATTGCTTTGACGTCCCATACGAGCAAACTAATGGAAAGATTGGTATTAAACAGACTTGTACATTACTGTGATAAAAATAACGTTATTCCAGTAAACCAAGCAGGTTTCAGAAAAGGGAGATCCACAGTTGAGCACCTGGTTAAACTTACAACTCAGATAAAACAACAGTTTCCCCCGCAGAAAAAGTCTTTTGGCAACTTTTTTTGATGTGAAAAAAGCGTATGATCAAGTTTGGCATACACGTTTATTGTACAAGCTGAAATCTATTGGTTTATCTGGCAATATGTATAATTATATTAAGTCCTATTTAGCCAATAGAACAATTCAAGCAAGAGTGGGAACAAGTTATTCTACTTCGCGACGTCTTGATATGGGAATCCCTCAAGGTTCAGCGATAGCACCTATTTTATTTAATATCCTTATACAGGATCTTCCTAATGCACTCTCAAATCGTGTTGTTTTGGTACAGTACGCTGATGATATATGTATTTGGATGAATATTACTTTAAAAAAGACAACTCCACAGAGAGCACAGAATTACATCAGGAAGTTGCATCAGTCTGATCTTGATAATCTTGGAAACTACATGTTAGAAAATGGACTGTCGTTATCAGCGGAAAAAACTAACATGATGCTATTTAATCCTGGTGGTACTTTAAGTCACTTGCCTACTTTCAAACTGCATGGTGAAGTGCTACATTACAAGCAGGTTGTAAAATTTCTGGGAGTCTTTATAACATCGAAATTAACCTGGAATGTCCATTTTGATTATATTTTAACAAAAGCAAGGAAAGCCTTAAATTTTCTAAAGATAATAAGCAGATTACCCTGGGGAATGGATACAAACATACTACTTCATCTGTCAACAGCACTTGTAAGATCTAAATTATCCTATGCACAAGAAGTGTTCTTCAGTGCACCAAAATATTTACTAAAGAAGATTCAAAGCTTAGACTGCAAAAGTCTTAAAATTGCACTAGGTGTACCAGTCCATGCTTCTTGCCTGGAAACGTACAAAGTTGCTGGAATTCTGCCTCTGAACAACTATCGTGAGTTAGCGACAGCAAAGTTTGCCGTTAGAATTTCTTCACAAACGGACAATTTTGTGAGTAAGGAAGTAAAAATCAGGTCAGATGTTGACTTTCCGAAACGAGCAAAGAACATTTCATCACAAATGACTGTTGCAACTTACGTATCTGACCTGGTCAAACAGTCTAACATAAATCTGGATGAAATAGCTGAAACACTATCCACAACGACCATCCCTACATGGGAAATGCTAAAAGCTGCTTTTGATATTGATTATACAGATGCTAAGAAATATGAAAACGTTAACATTTCGATATGCAGAGCAAGAGAACATATCGATGAAAAATACCGTACCCACCTCCATATTTTTACCGATGGATCAGTCTTAGAAAATAAATGTGCTGGAGCAGCATTTTATGTCCCAAAATATAAAATAATAAAGTCATTTTTCATTGGGGCAAATATATCTATCTTTACAGCGGAATTAGTCGCTATTTTACAAGCGTTGCATTATCTAGTAAACCTTACACATGTATTTTTCAAAGTAGTTCTCTTTGTTGATTCAAAATCTGTATTATATGCCTTGCAGTCTTTTGATACAGACACAAGACCTGATATAATTACTGAGGCAAATCATCTTATACATCGTTTAAGGATAAAAGGTACAGATCTCAGTTTATGCTGGGTGCCTTCTCACGTTGGTCTTCACGGCAACGAAGTAGTTGACAGAGCAGCTAAGCAAGGTGCACACAATTCTGATAATACTACAGAATTACGTATTAATACTTCCGTAAAAGAAGCTTGCAACTTGCTAGAATCAGCCTCATGGATTCGTTTTCATGAACATTTCCATGAAAAGTTTGTGTCACAACAAATGATAAAACTTTCATTTCAAAATGTGTGTAAAAAATTGCAGTTTTCTTCCATATATCATTTGAGAACGATTGTTGCTGTTCATTTTCGTATTCAGCTAAACGCATTGAAAACAAAATACTGTAAAAATGTCAAGTGTATTTGCGGCGAACAATTCACACTGTTTCACTGTCTATTTTACTGCAAAATGCTACGTTCTTTTTTACCAAAAATGTTTACACAAGACAATTATTCTGAAACTCATTTTAAAGAAGTAACTTCCGATCAATTTTTGTCAGTTAAAATTTCAGAATCGTTGGTTCACAGTCCTGTTAATGCATTACTTTAAGTTTATGAAGTTTGTACTTTAGAGTTAAATTTTCCATACACATTGTTGATGTTAAATGTTAGTGTTAAGTTATTGTTCCATTTTTCTATTTCCCACCTACTTATGTCTATAACTATGTCTCCTCTATGCCCCAAAACAAACCAACCCATCTCTCATCTCACATACTTTTTTTTTTTTCCGTCTAATATCACTCATAGTGAAAAGACGTTAAATCAAAGAACGAACGAACACACACACTTACTCACTCACTCACTCATAGAGGACGCTAGGATGCTGGACTAGAGTACACTCAGTTCAGTACATGTGTACCAATATGCTGGACTAGACTATAGCTGTCGAACAAGCAAAAAGCAATAAAATTTAGATATACAAAAACCAGATTACTGAAAGATTTTCACCCTCTCACATATATGACACAATTTGTTTTCATCCTCTCACACACATGACTCATCTGTTTTCATCCTGTCATATATATGACACAATTTGTTTTCGTCCTCTCACATACATGGCTCATCTGTTTTCATCCTGTCACAATTATGACACAATTTGTTTTCGTCCTGTCACACACATGGCTCATCTGTTTTCATCCTGTCATATATATGACACAATTTGTTTTCGTCCTCTCACACACATGGCTCATCTGTTTTCATCCTGTCACAATTATGACACAATTTGTTTTCGTCCTCTCACACACATGGCTCATCTGTTTTCATCCTGTCACAATTATGACACAATTTGTTTTCGTCCTCTCACACACATGGCTCATCTGTTTTCATCCTGTCACAATTATGACACAATTTGTTTTCGTCCTGTCACACACATGGCTCATCTGTTTTCATCCTGTCATATATATGACACAATTTGTTTTCGTCCTCTCACACACATGGCTCATCTGTTTTCATCCTGTCACAATTATGACACAATTTGTTTTCGTCCTCTCACACACATGGCTCATCTGTTTTCATCCTGTCATATATATGACACAATTTGTTTTCGTCCTCTCACACACATGGCTCATCTGTTTTCATCCTGTCATATATATGACAAAATTTGTTTCGTCCTCTCACACACATGGCTCATCTGTTTTCATCCTGTCACAATTATGACACAATTTGTTTTCGTCCTCTCACACACATGGCTCATCTGTTTTCATCCTGTCATATATATGACACAATTTGTTTTCGTCCTCTCACACACATGGCTCATCTGTTTTCATCCTGTCACAATTATGACACAATTTGTTTTCGTCCTGTCACACACATGGCTCATCTGTTTTCATCCTGTCACAATTATGACACAATTTGTTTTCGTCCTCTCACACACATGGCTCATCTGTTTTCATCCTGTCACAATTATGACACAATTTGTTTTCGTCCTCTCACACACATGGCTCATCTGTTTTCATCCTGTCACAATTATGACACAATTTGTTTTCGTCCTGTCACACACATGGCTCATCTGTTTTCATCCTGTCATATATATGACACAATTTGTTTTCGTCCTCTCACACACATGGCTCATCTGTTTTCATCCTGTCACAATTATGACACAATTTGTTTTCGTCCTCTCACACACATGGCTCATCTGTTTTCATCCTGTCATATATATGACACAATTTGTTTTCGTCCTCTCACACACATGGCTCATCTGTTTTCATCCTGTCATATATATGACAAAATTTGTTTCGTCCTCTCACACACATGGCTCATCTGTTTTCATCCTGTCACAATTATGACACAATTTGTTTTCGTCCTGTCACACACATGGCTCATCTGTTTTCATCCTGTCATATATATGACACAATTTGTTTTCGTCCTCTCACACACATGGCTCATCTGTTTTCATCCTGTCACAATTATGACACAATTTGTTTTCGTCCTGTCACACACATGGCTCATCTGTTTTCATCCTGTCACAATTATGACACAATTTGTTTTCGTCCTCTCACACACATGGCTCATCTGTTTTCATCCTGTCACAATTATGACACAATTTGTTTTCGTCCTCTCACACACATGGCTCATCTGTTTTCATCCTGTCACAATTATGACACAATTTGTTTTCGTCCTGTCACACACATGGCTCATCTGTTTTCGTCCTGTCATATATATGACACAATTTGTTTCGTCCTCTCACACACATGGCTCATCTGTTTTCATCCTGTCATATATATGACACAATTTGTTTTCGTCCTGTCACACACATGGCTCATCTGTTTTCATCCTGTCACAATTATGACACAATTTGTTTTCGTCCTCTCACACACATGGCTCATCTGTTTTCATCCTGTCACAATTATGACACAATTTGTTTTCGTCCTCTCACATACATGGCTCATCTGTTTTCATCCTGTCACAATTATGACACAATTTGTTTTCGTCTCTAACGTATATGACCCAGTTCACATTTGGTCAGAGATACTAAACGATCACAAATGGGCCACCAAAGAACCCTTGACTGTTTTCGAGTTAATCCTTAACAAAGTTGGTAGATATAATTATACAACTTAACCCTTTGACTCCTGCACCCTGTCCACCAGCATCCCGCATTGCCAAAAAGTTAACCCTTTGATTCTCTCACTGTATCCACCAGCTTCCTGTAGGAAGCTGGTGGACAGAGTGACAGAATCAATAGGTTATGTTTTTGTGGTTGGTGAAAATGATGCGGGAGTCAAAGGGTTAATATGAAGATCCCCATTTGGCCACTAGATATTAGTCTTTTGTAGTAAACATTTGCATAAATCAGTGTATGGAAGAAAGTTAAAATGTTAGTGTCACTAGAATTAATGAATGGAAATGGGTCAGCGAATATTTCTTGGCTCTATATGGATAAATGAGTACTACATTTGGTGCAGAGAAACAACAAAACAAGGATTGTTACCGCAGCTTTTGACTCTGAATGAGCGGAATTGAAACGTATTTTGTTGTTGTTGATGATGCTGTCCGATCATCATCATCATCATCATCATCATCATCATCATCATCATCATCATCATCATCATCATCATCATCATCATCATCATCATCATCATCATCAGATGAAAAATAGATTTTTCTTATGGAAAGGATATTGGTGTGGCATAACCACCTGTAATTTTTATTGGGGTTGGGGTAGGGGGGTGTGGTGAGTGGAGAGGACGGCAGCGGTGAAGGACGATATTCTTGTCGCTGATCGTTTAGCAGAAACGCGTAGTTCATGTAATTGCTTTATTTATATCTAAAAAACAAAAAAACAAAAACAAAAACAAACAAATAAACAGACAATTAAATAAATAAATAAACAATAAATAAATGAATAAATGAATAAAATGAATAAATAAATAAACAAACAAAGAAATAAAAGTCGGATGGATGACATAGAAAACATCATTTGGGAATCCCCACAGACTGGTTTTGTGGTTGCTGTCAATTCTTGAAGAAGGAAGTTCGATGTCAGGGAAGGGGGAGAAGGTAATTGGAAGGGGTGGGTGGGTGTAAGAGCCCAGCGTGGTGAAATAGTGTGTCTACATTAATTTTGATTGATTCGACTCGACTTTGACAACAATAACAACAATGACAACAACAACAACAACAACAACAACAACAACAATGACGATGACGACGACGACGACGAAAACGACAACAACAACGATGACGACGATGACGAAAACAACAATAAACAAACAAACAAACAAACACACACACAAACAAACAAACAAACACAAAACAAAAATGAACCAAACCAAACCAAAAACAAAACAAAACAGACAGACAAACAACCAAATCAAACCAAACCAGTCTAAACGAAACCATACCATACCATACCATACCATACCATACCATACCATACCATACCATACCATACCATACCATACCATACCATACCATACCGTACCGTACCGTACCGTACCGTACCGTACCATACCATACCATATCATACCATACCATACCAACAAACAAAACAGACAGACAGCGCCCGCCCCCCCACACATTGTTATTGTTGTTTAAAGCCCAGCCGACTGCGTAGAGCCATATCATGGCTATAACTGCTTCAAAACATACAACACTTCCAACAGAAAAAAAAAAAGAAAGAAAAGAAAATTAAGTACACATGTTAATGCATTCAGGCTGAATCCTATATCTAAGTCCTCATAATTCAAAAGTTGTATCTACCTCCCACCCACCCCTTCCACCTCAATAACAAGTCATGTTTTAATGCACACCACCTCCATTTTTCCTCCAATTCCTTTTCGTCTCAGTACATATATACAACTTTATAAGAAGACCCCAACTGGGACATTTGAGTATGATTTTTATTGTTTCCTTTGTGAACATTTATGTACATCAATATCTGTCAAAATTCTGGTGTCACAGAAGTTCAATGACTGGAAATGAGTCGCCAATTGTTTTCCGGTTCTTTATAGATGGTTGAATAGTAGTTTAAATTTGGTGCTTTATGGTAGCCTAAACCTCTCAATGGGTAGAACTCAAATATATTTTTTGTGTCACATTTATCTAACCAACGAAAAACGACTTTTTTTTTAAAAAGAAGAAGTATTTGTATGGCATGACCATCTGTTTTGTGGCAGACGTCATAGGGAGGGGAGGAAGGAAGGTCGGCAGCGGTGAAGGACGACTATTTTTGTCTCCGATCGTTTTTCAGAAAGTCTTATCAAGTCCAGCCCTGATATAATAATAATAATAATATATTTTATTTATATAGCGCAAAATCTTGACAAAATCAAATCTAAGCGCTGAGCGTATACATGCATACATACCTACATACATATGAGCGCATACATGCATACATATATGCCTACATACTTACATACATAAATCTAAGCTGAGCGTATACATGCATACATACATACATACATACGTACGCACATGCATACATAATAATTACATAATATGTCGGGCTCCTTGTTGTCATGGAGGCAATAAAACAATTCGATTTGCCGATTGAAGTCGCGATCAAAGAGGCTTTTAACCCTTTGACTACTGCACCCTATCTGCCAACTGCAAAAAGTTAATCCTTTCACTCCCTAACCCTATCCACTAGCTTCCTGCAGGAAGTTGTTGGACAGGTGCAGGAGTCAAAGGGATATGTTTTCTCTTTGCTAGTATGATTGGCAACGCAAGATGCTGGTGGACAGGGTGCAGGAGTCAAAGGGTTAAATTACAACAATCATGATCTTTTTTTCTCAAAAAGACCTACATGGACAGATAATATGGGAATTCCCTACTATGGTTGGCCTTGCAGTCGTTTCTCTACCCAGAGCATTTTAGTTCGATGGGATGGAAGAGTGTTGGGCTGTTATGTATGCGTGTGGAGGGAAGGGGGGAGGGACGGGGGGGGGGGTAAGGGTCAACGACATAGTGTTGTAAACATACCAAGGAAGTTTTACAACGTCGATACATGCTGACAAGATTCAGCTTGGCTTTTCGAAAAAAAACAACCTCTTCACTTGGGTTAGATCATATATTTAGTTTACGTCTTTATATAACATCATAAACAATTGTTCTTTTCCCGCTGTTGAGCTGATACAATCGATGTTCTGGGCTATAAATTGGCACTATTTTAAATGAGAAGTGTTGCCGGAAAAAAAAAGTCAAGTAGGCATCAAATAAATCAACCTTATCACCTAGGCAAAGAAACATACAAAAACTGGGTGGGTGAGGGTGGCACGCGTGAAAACACACACACACACACACACACACACACACACACACACACACACACACACACACACACACACACACACACACACACACACACACACACAGACACACACACACACACACAGACACACACACACACACACACATCCACGCACATAGCCCATACACACACCACGCACATACACACGCACGCACACATACATATGCACACATACACGCACACACACACTCTCTGTCTCTCTCTATGTCTCTCTCTCTCTGTGTCTCTCTTTCTCTGTCTCTGTTTCTCTCTCTGTCTCTCTCTCTCTGTGTCTCTGTCTCTCTGTCTCTGCCTCTCTCTGTCTCTGTGTCTCTGTGTGTGTGTGTGTGTCTCTCTCTCTTGGTCTCTCTCTCTCTCTCGCTCTCTCTCTCTGTGTCTCTGTCTGTCTGTCTGTCTGTTTGCTGCAGTGAACATGACATAGCATTTACGTGATTATTCAGAAAGTGTGCCTTTATCTGAACTTGCCAGTTCTCAGAATAGTCTACGTCTTGGTTTGCTCTAGGATGGCTGGTAGTCAGCATAAAAGGCCTACACCCTCACCCACCCTGAAATGAAAAGCGTTTTTACTAACAAATGCCTCTCAGTTAACACCAGGAAGAGGGTTCTTCAGCGTTAAATTGATCCAATACGGTTGTACAGATGCGATGTCTTGACAATTAACAGGCAAAATCAGAACAAGATTAAGGCAGCTGAAATGTGGTTTCTAAGAAAAATACAAAAAAAAAAAAAAAAAATTAGGAGAAAGAGACTAAAACTTCCCAGGTGCTTCGTCCAGTGGGAGAAAAAGAGTAAAGTTTCAGTCTTTTTCTCCCATTTTTTTTTTTTTGGTATTTGGTGTTTGTTCATTTATGATCTTACGTCTACGCTTAACAAAGGCCAATTGGCCGTAAAATTGTGCCTATCTTCTCTGGTTGTATTAAATATGCGTTCTGATTTTTTTTTCGTGTTTTTTGCTGGTTCCTACATGGCGATGGTGATGATCTATTCTGAAACTGTGAGCTGTTAGGTCTACATTAGATTAAGAGGATCAGGGGGGTGGGGGGGGGGAGGGATCTGTGGGTGTCGTTCTGGGAACTGGGGGATGCTTATTTGCCTATCAGCCCTAAAACTCTACATTGGAATAAGAGTATCAACGTACCTTCACTACGTGTTTCTGGCAAAGGACCAGTACCTCTTCCAGGTTGAGTGGCCCATCTCCTAGCACAACCGTGACTGACTGACCGTTCTGTCTCTCTTGTGTGTTAGTATTGTCTCCCCCGTGTTATTTTCCCTTTTCATTTATAGAGGGTGGATCAGAATACGCTGAGGCTCTGACCCAACCTGTCTTCAGATGACTCCGAAAGTGTTCTTCTACTTGTGAATGGATGAAGGAGTTGATGTGAACAAGGACAGGCCAGAACCTGTCCACTGAGACAATGGACCGCTCCCTTTCACTGGAGCGATTCTCGAAAACATCCCAATAGAGCTGTATGTACACCTGGCTCTATTGTTTAATTGTCTTGTTTATAGTCTAACATAAGTATGATTGGCTGTACTGCTAGATGTTGGTTAATCCTGAGCCTTCGGTTGAGAGGCTAGTTTGTCTGTCTTGCCAGACATTGTCAATATCCTGTTTCAGACTGAAGTACAGGTATGGGCCTGTTTCTACCAGAGGGGTGTCTGTGATAATAGCATGAGTTGTGTGTAATACTGTTTGTTTCGATTTGACTCGCTTGCTTTCATTTTCAGTTTGGCGTTTATTCATGAGGGATTCGTATAAGCCTGATCAGGAAGTATCTCTCTGTCGAAACAACTGCAAAACTCGTTCTCTCCTTCATAATGTCTCGCATTGACTATTGCAATTCACTCCTGTCTGGTCTTCCTGCCTCCACCATTCACATCCTCCAGCGCATTCAAAACAATGCTGCACGCCTTGTACTAAAAAAGAAAAAAGCTGACCACATATCTCCTCTCCTGGCACAACTTCACTGGCTCCCTGTATCAAAGCGCATACAGTACAAACTAGACACTATGTGCTACAAAAGCCTCAATAACGCAGCCCCCGATTACCTGTCAAGCCTACTTGAGATCTATGTTCCCTCACGTACCCTCCGCTCTGCCTCCGATCCTCTGACTTTTCGCTTTCCACGCACTAAGCTCAATACCTATGGTCCACGAGCCTTCTCTGTTTCTGGTCCACTTTCCTGGAACAAACTTCCTCTCTCAGTCCGTCAGCAACCTACTTTTGTCTCCTTCAAGTCCGCTCTCAAAACTCACCTTTTCTCCTCTGCATAAAATCCTGACCTCACTCAATCCCCTCTGCAGCCTGTCTCCACTCGGACGGGAATCACATTGTAATATATAATTGTATATAATATGCTCTCTATAATTTTCCATTGCTTTTATTCTTTCTCCCCATTTATAGCCGTGTGCGTGTGCGTGTGCGTGTGCGTGTGCGTGTGCGTGTGTGTGTGTGTGTGTGTGTGCGTGCGTGCGTGCGTGCGTGCGTGCGTGCGTGTTTGTGCTTGCGTGCGTGTGTGTCTGTTTTAGCGCTTAGATTTGATTTTATCAAGATTTTGCGCTATATAAAATATTGTATATTATTATTATGATTCATGGCACTCAGATTACTCCATATGCGCTCCACCCAAATCTGCCATTTTGCTGTTTAGCAGAATCCTTGAGCCTGCACAAAACCCTATGCACTTGCAAGTCTTGAAATGAGGGGAGGGGGATGGGGGATAGGGAACTGGTACCCATTACGAAACACGAAGCTGACACCACCAGAATGATTAGAACTTAAATTCTTTGCCTCCCTCACCTTGTCCGTCAGCATCGTGCATTGTCACCCATGACAGCAAAGCAAAAGCTTAACCCTTTGATTCCCTCACCCTATGCATCAGTTTCCTGCAGGATAGGGTGAGGGAATCAAAAGGTTAAGTTTTTACAATTGGTGGATAGGGTGAGGGAGTCAAAGGGTATTAAGTTTTTACAGTTGGTGGATAGGGTGTGGTTAACGGTTAAAACACCAAACATTTCGCTATATATGATATCACAACCTCCAGTCTAACGATGGAAATTGAGGCAGTCACACATGCACTACAATGGTTAATCTCACTGGATGACGACAAAAAAGAAAGCCAAGCCTTCATCCTGACTGACTCAATGAATCTACTGCAAAAAGTGCAAAATGGAGTAGGGACCCCAGAATGGCCAAAGCAATGAACAGTATCAACATAAAAAGTCTCACGTGGATCTACTGCCCTGGACACGCTGGTGTTAAGGGAAATGAACGGGCCGATAAACTTGCAGACAATGCCACTACAACAAAAATTCTCCGTCTGGAAAAGTCTGAGGTCCTTAGACGCTTTAAATCATATATATTCGTGAACAAAATGTGAGTCATCATACCATCGAACGTCTTACCCAAAAAGGAATAGATAGAGAAAGTGGCCGGAAATCCACTATGAAAGGAAAAACAAGAGCTGTCATTAATCAGACCAACACTGGTATCATCTCAAAAGTAACACTGCACAGACTCTTACAGCGTGGAATGGAAAGTGTTTTCGCTTTTCCTGAAATAGAGATAAGGGAAAAGTGAAGAAAAGAAAAAGACAACTGAAGAACAAGCAAGTTTGCCAAATCGTCTGTTGTGTGTTTGTGGGCTGTTCGTTGAGTGTTATCCAGATATGTCTGTAAGTTTGTCATGATATGTATATATGGGTGTTTCCTCTTTACTGGTGTTGTAGTTGTTGCTGTTGTTGTTGTAGCTGTTGTTGCCGGCCATCATGCTGTGTCGATATAGGTGTGTACGTATGAATGTATGTGTGTGTGTGTCTGTGTGCGGCATGTGGGTATATGCATGTATTTGTTATTTTCATCTCTTACCTGCTTATTTATCTACATACTCCTTTTGAGTGTCTTTATTCACCTACTTATTCACCTACTTACTAACTCACTTATTCACTCACCTACTTACTCACTCACCTACTCACTCACTCACTTACTTACTCACTACTCACTCACTTACTCACTTACTCACTTATTCACTCACTCACACACTTACTCACTTACTTATTCACTCACTCACTTATTTACTCAGTCAGTCACTCACTTACTTACCGCAGGATAGGGCGAGGGAATCAAAGGGTTAAGTTTTTGCAGTTGCTGGATACGGTAAGGGAGTCAAAGGGTTACGTTTTTGCTGTTGGTGGATAGGGTGAGGGAGTCAAAGAGTTAAGTTTTTGCAGTTGCTGGATAGGACGTGGGAGTCTAAGGGTTAATAAAAGAGCCAGTTATTTCATAAAAAAAGTGATCCGCCTGAGGATCAAACCCACAACCGCTGCGCTATCAACATGGCACTGGAAGCTGCTGGATAGGGTGTGGGAGCGAAAGGGTTAAGACAGGCAGCGAACAGACCAGTTTTGTATGTTGCAGGATGGTGACTGAACTCGACACGTCAGATCTTTCTTACAAAGACTCTTCACAACGTCACATGATCACATGACTGACAATCTATTTCGTTCATATTTAATTAACCCTTTAACGCCCGACCCTATCCACCAACTGCAAAAACTTAACCCTTCGACTTCCTCACCTTACCCACAAGCTTCCTGCAAGAAGGTGGTGGAAAGAGTGAAAGAGTCAAAGGGTTAAGTGTTTGCTTTGCTAGCATGGTTGACAATGCAGGATGGTTGTGGAAAGAGTGCGGGGGTCAAAGGGTTAACAAGAAATACCTATGCCTCACCACTCTCTGGACAGTCACCTCCCAAGTTCCCGACGCCACTCGATAACCATTTCTTCATGCAAAGGGGGGGGGGGGGGGGGGCTGTCCATGAGCTGCATGACCCATTCGGACCCAGCCATCAGTTACCTAGTTTACAAACGGAATGGCAAGGTGGGGGATATGACAACCCCCAGGACATAGCCACACAACGCGCACCAACCAGGTCCAGTCCAGCCATCCAGAACAAAAGAGAATGGAAGAGCCCTGTCTTGCCTCTTCTGGGCTTTATTTCTATATTGGACAGCCCACCCTGCCGCCAGCTCGCATAGCTGCCAGCTCTGTTCCCCTTACAATAGTCGCAACAGTTAGAAGTCAGAAGCTCCCAGCACTGTTTTACTACAATCACAGGCGGTGTTCAAACGGCCGCGAAAGTGGTCATGCATTATGCTCCAGACACAGCTCATTTTGCTCTTCAGCTAGGTCCAGAGACGTTATCATAATGTCTTTTATGATGTCTTTGACTAGGT
>JAPXFY010000017.1:54554956-54594956 GCA_030674185.1 Monoplex corrugatus
CGAATCCACTGTGCTATATGAAAGCAGAACAGAGAAAGCCATATCCACAAGGCTGAAAAGTATGCCAGTCTGGCCAGCAATCTGAGAAAATCTAGCTTTCAAGCCAGTGTCCTCACCATAGAGGTTGGAGCAAGGATGTTGATAGGCACATCAACCTATGACTTCATGAAGCAGCTCTTAATTTCTGGGAAAGAGAGGACCAGAACCCAAAGAATGGCAGAAGCAGCTGAAAAGAGTTTCAGCTGGATCTGGAGCCGAACGAAAGTTAACTTCATCAGGCTTAAAATTCCCTTACATGTTGCCGGTGTGCAATAGTTAAATGATGAAGACGTCCATCACAAGGGTGACTGGGCCTTGAGATGCCTTATCATCTTGGATTAAGAGAGAAAGAGAAAAGTGGGGGTGGGTGGTGGCGATAGCAGAGGGGTATCCAGGAGTCATGACCTAGAAGATGCAGCCCGGTCCCGTATCGTGTAAGGAGTTATTGGCCGAAACACTTGCTTAATGAGGACTTCTTCTCTGCTGTCCTGCTCTACCCAGAGTTTCTTGCTACAAATATGATTTACACGTCGTGTTTTGATTAGATGAACGTGTATCTCTTCATTTTTCTTTCAAGGGGGGAAGCTGAGGCTTGACATCCGTCGGGCCTTGTGGTCAGGTCATGGATCGATATTGATGAGACGAGCTGGGCTATTATTAATCCTGAGTCTTCATGTAGCTGTCGGGAGTAAGACCACCCATTTCCTAATTCTTGAGACAAACTGGGCCCTTGCTCCTTGGTCTCCGGAACAACTGACCTTGTAAAAGTTTTCATTTGTTGTTGTTGCTATCTACATGTACATGTCATTATCATCTACATGTCATCACCATCTATGTAATGTTGGCACTTTTGCATGATTGTCATCATCTCTCAATATATTCGATACTCTGTTATTCATAAAAACTATGAACATATAACTGTCGTGGTTAATTGTCTGATATCACGTAAAACATTGTGTTGAATCCTTAGAATAAAGCTTTGCATTATTGATAACTGCATATGACCTTATGAATAAGCATAAGAATTATCGGTTTATTTAAAAACTTGGGGTTGGGGTGTCACATAATTGTGAACATATGTAATAGTTATGTGGCCCATTTCATTAGTTCTGTCATGTGTCCATCGTGTGCTTGGGAAATTGGGACAAGAGACAAGAATACGCATGCGGTATATTCATCACTGTTGCCGGTATGCGACATTGATTATAAAGGACAACAAATAAAAGTAAGTAAGTAAGTAAGTATGGAGATTTTTATAGCGCTTTCTATGGACTCAAAGCGCTTCACAAATTTGAAAAGGAGGAGTAAAGTGGTGAAATGGGAGGGGAGAGCACATTTTCAACAAAATACATAATACAAGAAATACACATAAACACATACATGCAGGCATGCACGCGTGTGCAGCAACGAATGCAGACACACACACGCACACACAAACACACCCACACACAAACACCCACGCGCGCACCCACACCCACGCACGCATACAATAGAACAAGAAAATTCAGGTTTCAAAAGTACTGGCGGAATAAATGAGTTTTCAGGTTGGACTTAAAGGAAGAGAGAGAGGGGCTGTGGCGGAGAGAGTGAGGCAGGGAATTCCACTCAACAGCAGCAGAGTATGAGAAGGAACGACCACCATGTTGCTTTCTATTGAATCCGGGGACACGGAATATTCTGTCGTCAGAAGCGGAACGTAAAGAACGAGAAGGAACATAGACTTGAAATAGATCAGATATATACGCTGGAGCAGTGCCCGAGATGACATGAAAAGAAATACAAGCAGATTTGTACTTAATTCTTTGTTCGATCGGAAGCCAGTGGAGTTGTTTAAAGAGAGGTGTGCAATGGTGTGATTTGCGAGCTTTGAAAATTAATTTGGCTGCAGAGTTTTGAACCTGTTGAAGGGGTTTGAGAAGAGTCTTGGGACAACAAAAATGACTTGTTGAAAATCAAGGACTTGCTGACACAGTTTATTTTCACACACACACACACACACACACACGCCCAAGACCGTCACACCACACACCGACATACACATTCCTCTGCCCATAATTCTTGTTTTTGTTTACAATGTGTGAAAATATGTGCTTTTTTTTCGCATTACTCAAATTCCTTGTTCGAAAATTTTCACCACCGTAATATTTTCTGTATTTCTTTGCGTTCTGTTCGTCATTATAACGCACACACACACACACACACACACACGTGTGTGAAGCAGAGTTTTCGTTCTTGCAATACCGGATGTCTGTGGTGACGTCATTGAACTGTTAAATAAGCTTTCATCGGTTGGAAGTAAAACAAACATCCAATCAAAACGCGTGTAACATCATAGCGCCATTTGTTTACAGTCCCAACCGAACAGAAAAGCGAGGTGGGAGAGAGAACCGCTATCAAGTTTTCGTTTGTTTCTTGTCTCTGGCTGGATTTCAGTTTTAGGTAAGAGGTGTGATGTACAGACTTTGTGCTAAACTGGTGAATGACTGATGGGGAGCAAACAGACATCTGCTGCCACTTATGACTGTAAAATTGGACACTAGCTGCTGAAAAGTCACTGTCACTAGACTTGACATCTACTGTAACTGTAGTGTTAACTGTAAATCCAGTCGCATTGAGTGTAGATCTAGATCTAGTACTGACGAGGACGTCAAAGTGACATCACGGTGATACTGATAGTGTCTTAGTTTCAATTTCGTATTTTCAAGATAGCGTCTCCGAGCTCGGAATAAAGTCGATATGCACTGACGACACAGATGCCATGTGATGGGCCCCATCATGGGGGAGATACAAAATGATCATCATGATGCCCATAAGTTGTAGGCTTAACCCTTTGATTCCCGCACCCCATCCACTAACTGCAAAAATTTAACTTTTTGACTCCCTCACCCTATCCACCAGCTTCCTGTAGGAAGCTTGTGGAGGCAGATAGGCCCTCTGTTGTATACGCTGCAATGTTTTGAGATCCTGCCTAAGTTCATGCATTTTATGTCCATATTTTAACATTTTGTCATTATAACAGTCTAGCTACATTGTAGTGAAATGTATTTCCATCTGCCGTGTGAAAAAACAAAACAAGACCAAACAATAACCCACATCTAGCCCCACCACCTCACACCTCTCAGTATAAACTGGCTGTACCAGTGTCCTACTCAACCACATCACAGAAACCAATCCCCAAACAACACAACATACAGCCTCCATTCATCCATCAGCATGGTGCATCATTTCTATCTCCTCAACTCCCCTAACCCACTGTCCACCCTCCAGTGAAAAATAAACCAACAACAACAACAAAAAAGAAAAAAATTGAATTACCCACTACCACCATGATAAATACAAATTAGGATTATATTTTGTTTACTATTCTTCTTCATTCTCCCTCCAATTGTGTTTACCATTTCTTTAAATTCCTTTGATTTCTGATTTAGGAAGAGCCCGGGCACTTGCCATTCCATGCTGCAGGAGTCTGTGCACTGTGTGGTGCTTTTGAGATAGTACCAGTGTTTGTCTGATTGGTGATGGCTTTTTTTTTTCCTTTTCATGATGATTTTAATGCCTGAGGACTTCCCAAGGTGCAGAATTCTTGTTATAGTGGCTTTACCTGTAAATTTGTCTGATTGTTGACTTCCCTGAAAACCAGTGCGTCCAGAACAGTAAATCCAGGTGAGTTTTTGTAGATTGGTACTGCTCAATGCTTCTATCTAGTCTGGCATTCCTACTTCATTTTGTACTTCCTGAAGCAGGTTTATCGAGTCAGTCAGGATGAAAGCTTGACTCTCTTTTATTTCATCTTGTGAAGCTAACAATTATAGACTAAATAGTACAAGTAATAGAGTATTGTATGACTGCCTCAGTTTCCATTGTCAGTCTGGAGGTTGTGACATGAGCATTTTCTTCATGTATGGTGTTTCTGTTCTGTTTGACAGTGAAGTCCCATACCAGACTAAGCTATCCGTGTATATGATAACATCTTTGGGCTTGTACTAGTTGTAGCATTTTTGCGTGATGAGTAGTTTGCATTCTGCATCAATATGTAGACAGGTGCATTATGCCAAGGTGGTTTGAGATGTTGAATTGACAGTTGAAAGGTATCAGTTTGACCTTGCCTGGTAGCTTCTTATGGGTAAACAGTACAGATTGTCTTGATATCCCAGGTATTTTATGCAGACCTGCCAGTGTCTGAATGGTATGAACCTTCATCTTGATCATGGTTATGTTATTGTATGACAGGAACACGAGTGGTGTTTATGAATGACGCAGAAAAGTGCATTATGCTGCATGTGTGTCACTGTCAGATTGATAATGAAGTATGTGGTAAACATGTGCAAGCATCTCATAAGCAGGTTAAATATCCTGTAATGTGAAAAAGTATGAACCATGTCAGTGTTTAGTTGCTTGTGGAAACACAAAAATACCCAGTATATGCACTAATGCTTATCTCTACTTGTGACAAAATTATTACTACAGAACTTCTCCCTTCGTGTATAACTCTGCAAAAGTCTGTCTTTCTGTGTTTATGAGAATTGGACAACCAATGAATAAGTTACTTTTTGTCAAAAACATGATTAATTCAGAAGATAATGTTTTCTTTGTATCCTTTTTAAACTAAATACTGAATTAAGAAACAAAAAGGGATGTTACTAAGCACTGATATCATGCAGGCAGGTAAGTGTTATTTACTATAAAAATTTTCTTTTAAAATTTGCATATTTTATGGTTCTGAAACACTAAATCGGATTTGTTTTACAAATAGAGGAGCTCAAAGGACTTGTCCCTGACAAAATTTGTGGCAAAATCTACTTTGGTAAGTAAACAGAAATACACAGTACATGCATATCCAAACAAAAGGAACAAAAGGGTGGTGTTGCTTTGGGGCAACTGGCATTCTCCAGTGAGAGCAGCCCATCAGCATATCATGATAAATCCATTGTCACCAGAGAAAATTCTTTCTTTCTCTGTAGGCTGTGTCGTTCCACTGCATGGAGTAGCCTTCACCAGTGTTCCAGCTTTCTGTCTTTTACAGCGCTTGACCATGTTGCTTCTTGCTGCCACCTACTGTTATCTCTCCAATGACTGTTTGGTCTTCCAGCTGATCTTGTGCCCTTTATTATCTGCCATTCTCCGTTCTGTGCTTCTGATCATCCAAAAATGAATACATGAATAAATGAATGAAGGAATGAATGAGTAAATAAATAAATTTGAATGAAAGAATGAATGAGTAAATAGACAAATAAATAAATAAAACAACAACAAAAATTAAATATAATTATCAATATAGAGACAAATACACAATTAATAAGCAAATACATATAGTGAAGTAACAAATATACAAACAATAAATTATGACAATCAGATACAAAACAGTCATCAGAAAAGGTCACAGGGTTACTGCTAATGCACAGGCTTGTGCACTTGATACTTCTTATGCAACTGAGACAAACCAGTATGATAATGACCAAGATATCTGGCTGGGTGCACCATTAACACCATTAATACCTGAGGGATAGGTTCATATCTTTGTTGTCTTCATTCTGAAAAGGAATTATTGTGTGTATAACATTTACATTGCAGAAAAAAAACTGTAGAAAACCAAACTTATTGCTCACTTTTCCTGACTTTTAGATCAGACAATGTTGTTTTTAGTAGAAAATCTGATCTCCAATCCTTTTAATGTGACTGGAGCTGGATTAGTCCATAAAAACATTACTTTTGTAACATGGAAACCAAACAGGCTGAAGAACACAGTTCTGTGGTTCAAGTACCACATGAATACACAGGCATGCCTATCACTTGTTTGATTTGCTCATTAGATACAGCACTTTTGTCCTTTGTGCAATGATGATATAAAGATGAACTCAAAATTCTTATCTTCAAGATTAAAAAAAAAAAAAAGAATAGAGAGTGTGTTCTGTATTAATAGATCTCGGTTACACACACACACACACAAACACACACGCAGGGAGGCTGTTCAAAACTGTCCACCATCAAGTCACTGTCTGAAAGAAAACACAATGCCCCCAGAAGGCAACAGGGCTGGAGAAGCCACTTTCTCCAGCACTTGATGTGAAGAAACCCAAACCCTCCAGAGTCTGACCAAACATACATGTCAGTTGACCCTGATTTCAGTTCAAGGTATCAAACTTTTATATCAGTGACAGTCTCATTATTTTATACCACACTTACTATCCTGGTCACTTACATCCCTTGCAGGCATAATAGCACACAATTGGGTGGACTGTGAGGTGCTCATCGTGCCAATGAGCTGCCTGAATTTCATCCTGAAAAAGGCAGGCGAAATTTTCTGCAGAATCTAAGACCATGCAGACAGTTGTGCAAGGAAATGGTGGTTTTCTTCAGCTTGTCAAACAGGCTGGTCTGCCAATGAGCATGAAATAAGTGCTGTGCCAGGAAAGCCGTGTCCATCCTCAGCTGGGACACTAGATCCTTAATGGTGCCTTCCTTCCTCACCAGCCTCTTGCGATCTGCCTGTAAAATAGCACTTCATTCAGAATCAGGATGCCCCCCTCTTACAATTGTACACATGCACATTCTCACAAGGACAGACACAAAGTACAGTCAGTAAAATCATTCTGATTCATGGATAATTCCTACAATACTGTAAGATTAAGAGGCTCTCGATTAACCTTACTTTGACTTGAAAGAATAGAAAATGAATTAATAAACCAGGCATGGTGATAATGTTTCAAGTTTCAAATTTCTGTCCAAAACATAATTCACAAAATTAAAATACATCTGATAGCATCGTTATATGATAGTGTGCTCTCAGCGTCATAAAAGTTTTCCCACACTGGCCCTATAGTTTCCTTGTTACAATAACAATATTTTTTTTACATGAAAGAACGGTCCATTTCATTAATAAAATTAAAAAACAGGACATAGTTATTATCTTTCAAACTTATGACATATCAACCCCCAAAATCACACTACTGTAAATGAATTATACATCATAGTGCACTATCAGCAACACAAGATTAACTTTTTATGTTACCTGCTAAGTGTTTAACATGGAAGCAAACAATGGAGTTTCCTGGTTATAACAAAAAAATCCTTGTGAAATACATTACTTACATCAAAAAGGCAAAATCATAATGAAATAAGCCTAAACTTACCGCTCAAAGTTGGCCAGTGCTCTTCGTCATTTATTTGTTACAAGCGCCACAATGTCGGACACCAAACACGTTTGATCGATGCTGTCACTAGCGCGCCCAAAATTAAGAAACAGAGGAAGTTGAACGAAGTTCACCTGATGTGGTAGTCATACACAAGAGAAAATAGTGCAGTTTCTTTTTAAATTAATGAGTGAGTATTTTTCTGATTTGAAACGTTACCTTAAATTCCGGACACGACACATGAAGATGATACTAAAATCGTATTTTTTACAAGTTAGAGCGATTTTGATTTAAAATTTTTGCTTGTACTGTTTCTGGAACTACTTTTATGAGTTTATACAACAAGCAGGTGTGTATCTCTGCGCAAACCGATATGCACGACCGGCGATCTTGGAGGGCGAAAATCGGACACGACTGGTAACGTTTATAATGAACTTTTGTATTTCTAATTACTTCTAAATTATATTTCCAATTAAAGCAAGCACTCCAGGGAATTTAAATCAAATCCTTACTGAACAGATATGTTGAACAGATTCATTTTATAATGTTATAGCAAAAGGTTTTACATATGATTGTTACTGATGCTGTGCCATGTCCCAAATCAGACTCACATTTTATTCACACATTGCTGCATTTTCACAAAATTACAGCACACACATTCACAGCTGCTGTTTGAAATTATATGTAATATTTCTTAAACAGAATAGCAACAAAAATCAACTGACATAGTAAACTTTAACCCAGTAGTTTTTATGAAAATATATTCTGAATGACATCACCCTTGGTGGTACACGCTTTCTGAGAATGAGCCATATATATATTATATACATATATACATATATATATTATATATATATATATATATATATATATATATATATATATATATATATATATATATATATATATATATATATATATATATACGTATCATTCAATTACCCAATTCAGCAAGCATAAACTTTCAAGAATTTAGTAATTGACATTAAACCGATCGAAGAAAAGAAAGACGCACAACTCCCAAAAGTTTTAGAATTCAAGCATTAGGAATCATCCATGAAATAAGTGCTGATAAAAAGTACCCTTGTATAGTCAGCTCATAGTTCACAACTACACCACATGACACTGAACAAAACTTGTGTTGCTAAAACTAATGTGTGTGACCAGCACAAAGGGCATTTGAAGAGGATTCTGTGATAGATTCATAATCTTGTCAAAATTATATAAACAAAGAATATATCAGATCTGCAGCTTTTCCCAAACATATGACATACTGATACTGTCCCTGATGTCAACAGCAGGAACCAATTTCTGTTTGACTTAGTAAATGTAATGATTGTTGTCTCGCAGGCTAAGTCATGTGAATACACACTTGTTCATTTTAACCCTGTATTAATCCTCACCTCTGCCACCATTCTCTCCCCAACTCCCCTCTCCCCTCCCCACTTGTCTTGAGTTGACTGAAGTGAAACTTGTTTTGCTGAAATTAAAGGAAAGGCTGTTTTGATTGTATTTTGTATTCTTTTTTCTTCCCTTGCTCATTCTTTCCAATATCAGTATCGATACAAAAGACATAAATGAAATGTAACTTGATTGTCAGTTGTACAGAAACAGCAAAGAAGATGAAGTGGATGTTGTTCTTTATTATTCTGGTCTAAAAGCTCAACGTATTTCATATAAATTCTATAAATTTCCAAGTTGTGGTTGGCTTAAGGCATCTGAACAACAAGACAACAAAATGAGGAAGTTATCAGTTTATTTGTATAAAGCATTTAAATTGTGATCTATAGTAAGTTTATAATGCAGTGCTTAATGAAGTAAATGTGTGTATCATATATACACAAAAGTGTATACTTAATATTGTGTAATAACTGTCTGCTTGTACATCTTCAGAAGGTTCACACTTAGTATGCTCTTATGTTTTATAATTGTTGTGTGCTGGCACTCCTTCATGAGAAGGCCATGGCTTATATGTAAAGAAACCATAGATAAGTGAGTCTGAATCTTTTTCATTTTCTCTCTCTCTCTCTCTCTCTCTCTCTCTCTCTCTCTCTCTCTCTCTCTCTCTCTCTCTCTTAGAGCGGGCCTCTGTAGCTCAGTTGGTTTGAGCGTCGGATTCACATGCTAATGGTTGTGGGTTCGAATCCCGGGATGCGCTACATTAAATCTGGCCTTCTCACTGTCCCATCTTAGCATCATTGTTGTTCTGGTGGTGTCAGTATAGGATTAGATAAGTCCCCCATTGCCCCCATTTTCCTGGGATGGTTATCCCCGTCGGCCATATCACCTGAGGTGGGTGCTGACGTAAAACTGAATCAAATCAATCAATCAATCAATCAATCAATCAATCTCAATCTCTCTCTCTCTCTCTCTCTCTCTCTCTCTTTTCTCTCTCTTTGTCTGTCTGTCTGTCTGCTCTCTCTTACATGGGAACAGCAAGAGACTCCCACCTGTCTCAGGGGGGAGTCTCTCGTCGTAAGAGTGCAGAGAGAGAGAGAGAGAGAGAGAGAGAAGAGAGAGAGAGAGAGAGAGAGAGGAGAGAGAGAGAATAATGAATGACAACTCTAAATGTGTGACAGGTTGCGACAGGGTTAATGGTGGTGGTATTGTGTCTAGCTGATAAAAAGATAAAACATTTGGAACCTGATACTGTCCAGTGTTGTGTTCACCATTTTCCTCATAGACAACTCATTTATTAGTCCACGAGGTGCCCCCATCCCCTCTTTTTTTTTTTTCTTCTTCTTTTAACTTTTTAACAGATAGCCAGTTTAGAATGCAGTGACTGAATGAGTGACTCTGGCTACACCCAGACATTGGGTTGACTGTGTTGCTGGCACTGTGCTCTATAGCAGGTTGGTAGAGAGAGTTTGTGCAGTTCTGTTTACAGAGGGATCATGGACACTTGTGACACACCACATGAAACTGGAAAGCAGACAAAAGAGGCTGCCAATTATTGATTGTAAAAGACTACGTTTTGCAGTAGCCAGTTTGCTTTGAACAACAGACAGACTAAGCTTTCGATAATTGTGAAAAATGAAGTGTAATAGGTCAGTGCCGGATTTTGTTTTGTTTGTGTACTTACTTCTGCATGTGTGTGTGTGTGTGTGTGTGTGTGTGTGTGTGTGTGTGTGTGTGTGTGTGTGTGTGTGTGTATGTGTGTGTGTGTGTGTGGTCTTTTTAAAAAAAATTCTTTCTTAATATGTGAATTACACACTTTCAGATATTTAAAAATGCCCCCCAAAATGAACATTTTGCACTTCAACCTGGGTTTGAAGAACTAGATAGTGTTCATATGCCATGTGTATGGGAATTGAACTCAACAGCACCAAGCTTGATGATGATGATCATCATGTGTCTTGCCACATGGCATTGGCGATCATGGACTTCCATCTGTCTCTATCTCTTGTTGCCTCAAGCATCTCTTCCACCCTCTTTTTCCTTAGCCACTCTGCAAGTCTGTCTAGTGTCTTCTCCCTGGGTCTACCTGGTGCTCTCTTCCCCATCCAGCTTTCCCGTTGTGACCAGGTGCTCCAAATCCCCTTTCCTCATAAAATGGCCTACAAATGTTGCCTGTCTTTTCCTAATCTTCCTTATGAATGATCGTTTTGTGTCTGCCTCCATCAAGACTGTCTCGTTTGTTTTCTTTGCTGTCCATGGAACTGTCAGCTCGATGGTATGATTTAATTATGTTAATTACAAAGAAGCTTGTAGACATTTTTTAGATGTAATTTATTTAATGTTAAAAATTGTTATGAAGTTATACTCTTCAACCTAAAGAAATACCTGAACTGATCTGATTTTTGTCTTTAGTGACTTCACTTTATTCTCTTATTTTTTTGAGTTGTTTCAGAGAGGTGACTTCTGTGAGCATTAATCTATCAACTCAGTGAGATATTGAAGTGACTCAGTATGTTTAGATATACAGTGAGCATTAATCTATCAAGTCAATGAGATGCTGAAGTGACTCAGTATGTTTAGAATTAGACATACAGTGAGCATTAATCTATCAATTCAATGAGATGCTGAAGTGACTCAGTATGTTTAGATATACAGTGAGCATTAATCTATCAACTCAATGAGATGCTGAAGTGACTCAGTATGTTTAGATATGCAGGATTAGAAACAGTAACCAGCATTAAGTCAGACAACATTGCTAGGTTCTGTCCAGGTTCATTGAGCAGAAGCAACAACTGTACTTAAATGTTTTTTCCAACATATACAAGCGTATGCCACAGAAAACTATGGGGTAGGATTTGTTTTAAGGCTTGTTTACACGAAAAGTATACTTTTCAATGAAGTCATCAGCACTGCGTAATCACAGTGTCCTGTGCCCTTGCTACCTGGTTGGTCACCTTGATCACATACTGTGATTGTATCATCATCATCAGGTGCCTTGCCACATGGCCTTGGCGATTATGAACTTCCATCTGTCTCTATCTCTTGTTGCCTCAAGCATCTCTTCCACCCTCCTTATCCCCAGCCACTTTGCAAGTCCGTCTAGTATCTTCTCCCTGGGTCTGCCCGGTGCTCTCTTTCCCTCCAGCTTTCTCATTGTGACCAGGTGCTCCAATTCCCCTTTCCTAATAAAATGGCCTATAAATGTTGCCTGTCTTTTCCTAATCTTCCTTATGAATGATCTACTTGTGTCTGCCTCCATCAAGACTGTCTCGTTTGTTTTCTTTGCTGTCCATGGAACTCTCAACATTCTTCTTAGAAACCACATCTCGGCTGCCTCTATCTTGTTCTGGCTTTGCTTGTTGACAGTCCACCTTCACAACCATACAACAGTATTGGTTGTATATAACATTCAAGAACTCTCTTCCTGATGTTAATTGATAGGCATCTCTTGGTAAGAATACTTGTCATCTTCTTGAATGCTGTTTTGGCTTGGCCGATTCTGCTATCTATTTCTGATGTGCATCTGCCATCTGGTGAAATGATCGTTCCCAGGTATTTAAACTTATCAACCTGCTGTGATTGTAGGCTGACAAAAATGTCCGGCTTACAGTTTGTATTCTGCTGGTCCTAGGCCTCTGCCCCTTACTTTAATCCCAAAAGCAGTAAGCCAGAAAAGCACAAGAGTGAGAATGCATGTTTGGCATAACAAGACAAGATGGGCTTAAATTTTTGGCCAGGCTAAATATTTTGGCCAACTGACCTTCATCAGTTGTTTTAAGGTGACAAAGGATGAATACACAAAGTGTTGGGGTGGGGGGGGGGGGGGGGGGAACCATCAAGACTTCCCTGATTCTTCCTTTAGCAGAAGAAAATAATTGATATGATATCATAAAGTGTTTGTGAGAACCAAAATCAATATTTTTCCTCTTGAGAAAGCCAACCAACAGTCTGAAAAGAAGCCACAGCATCAAAGGTATTGCCTCTTACAAAGAAAAATCCATTTAAACAAATAAGTACATTTTCACACAGAGACAAAGGGTAGTGCTGCTATCTGGTGATGGTAAGAACAACCCCGAATTTTACATTTTGACACATGGTGATGGTGAGAGCAGCCCCAAATTCACATTTTGACACATGGTGATGGTGAGAGCAGCCCCGAATTTTACATTTTGACACATGGTGATGGTGAGAGCAGCCCCAAATTCACATTTTGACACAGTACTATGGTGATGGTGAGAGCAGCCCCAATTTTACATTTTGACACAGTACTATGGTGATGGTGAGAGCAGCCCCAATTTTTACATTTTGACACAGTACTATGGTGATGGTGAGAGCAGCCCCAATTTCACATTTTGACACAGTACTATGGTGATGGGGAGAACAGCCCCAATTTTACATTTTGACACAGTACTATGGTGATGGGGAGAACAGCCCCAATTTTTACATTTTGACACAGTACTATGGTGATGGGGAGAACAGCTCCAATTTCACATTTTGACACAGTACTATGGTGATGGGGAGAACAGCTCCAACTTCACATTTTGACACAGTACTATGGTAATGGGGAGAACAGCTCCAATTTCACATTTTGACACAGTACTATGGTGATGGGGAGAACAGCCCCAATTTTTTACATTTTGACACAGTACTATGGTGATGGGGAGAACAGCTCCAATTTCACATTTTGACACAGTACTATGGTGATGGTGAGAACAGCCCCAATTTTACATTTTGACACAGTACTATGGTGATGGTGAGAACAGCCCCAATTTTTACATTTTGACACAGTACTATGGTGATGGGGAGAACAGCTCCAATTTCACATTTTGACACAGTACTATGGTGATGGGGAGAACAGCTCCAATTTCACATTTTGACACAGTACTATGGTGATGGGGAGAACAGCTCCAATTTCACATTTTGACACAGTACTATGGTGATGGGGAGAACAGCCCCAATTTCACATTTTGACACAGTACCATGGTGATGGTGAGAGCAGCCCCAATTTCACATTTTGATATAGTACTATGGTGATGTCGAGAACAGCTCCAATTTCACATTTGACACAGTACTATGGTGATGGTGAGAGCAGCCCCAATTTCACATTTTGACACAGTACTATGGTGATGGGGAGAGCAGCCCCAACTTCATATTTTGGCATAGTACTACCCAATTTCACATTTTGACACAGTACTATGGTGATGGAAGAGCAGCCCCAATTTCACATTTTTACACAGTACTATGGTGATGGTGAGAGCAGCCCCAATTTCACATTTTGACACAGTACTATGGTGATGGTGAGAGCAGCCCCAATTTCACATTTTGACACAGTACTATGGTGATGGTGAGAGCAGCCCCAATTTCACATTTTGACACAGTACTATGGTGATGGGGAGAGCAGCCCCAATTTCACATTTTGACACAGTACTATGGTGATGGTGAGAGCAGCCCCAATTTCACATTTTGACACAGTACTTATGGTGATGGTGAGAGCAGCCCCAACTTCACATTTTGGCACAGTACTACCCAATTTCACATTTTGACACAGTACTATGGTGATGGAAGAGCAGCCCCAATTTCACATTTTGACACAGTACTATGATGATGGTGAGAGCAGCCCCAATTTCACATTTTGACACAGTACTATGGTGATGGTGAGAGCAGCCCCAATTTCACATTTTGACACAGTACTATGGTGATGGTGAGAGCAGCCCCAATTTCACATTTTGACACAGTACTATGGTGATGGTGAGAGCAGCCCCAATTTCACATTTTGACACAGTACTATGGTGATGGTGAGAGCAGCCCCAATTTCACATTTTGACACAGTACTATGGTGATGGTGAGAGCAGCCCCAATTTCACATTTTGACACAGTACTATGGTGATGGTGAGAGCAGCCCCAACTTCACATTTTGACACAGTACAGATATATGTAGTTTGCACAAGGTAATATTTAAAATGCATGTCACCTTGGTGATGTTTCAGTCGTCAGAAGAGATGTATATAGATATGGCAGTGAAGGGGCAGCAGACATAAGCACCATCTTGAGAGCAGTATGGCAGGTAGGGGTCGGCTCTTGACCCCTCAGGGCACACTGCAGGATGAAACTGGAGCTGTCGCTCAGACTCCGACAGCCGTCATGGGCATCAACGGGATTAGTGAAGCCAACGGGACAGGAGATGCCATGGAGCAGGAACAGGATCACATTTCTCAGAAACTGTCTGAAATGCAGGTGAGTGGGTGTGCGTAAAGGTTTGGTGGTGGTGGGTGGTTTGGGAAATGCATGTGTGTGATGTATGTGTATGTGTATGTGTTCTAACATTAAAAAAAAAAAAATTCTGTTGATTTTCAACGGCTTTGAGCCAAGTAGTGTGATATGTGGAAAAGTCAGTTTACATGTATCTGTTTAATCTGTTCACTGATAAAATAAACTGGTCAGGAAAAAATACTTTCCAGACAGGCCTACATTAAAAACACTGTCCAGAAAGTTTCCTAAGCCAATCTTCTTCACCACCCAGCTGTACGGACCAGATACAGAAAACGAACAGTGACTGACTGTAAAACATCTGCATATCCTAACTTCACACAAGATGATTGATTATCACTCTTGACAACATCACTCTGTCCTTAAAAGTGATGTGACAGTGACTGACTGTGGAACATCTGCATATTGTAAAATCTTTTATTTACATAAGATGATTATGTCTGTATTGGCTGACTGTGGAACATCTGCATATTGTAAAATAGTTTATTTACATAAGATGATTATGTCTGTATTGGCTGACTGTGGAACATCTGCATATTGTAAAATAGTTTATTTACATAAGATGATTATCTCTGTATTGGCTGACTGTGGAACATCTACATATTGTAAAATAGTTTATTTACATAAGATGATTATCTCTCTATTGGCTGACTGTGGAACATGTGCATATCGTAAGATATTTTATTTACATAAGATAATTATCACTCTATTGGCTGACTGTAGAATATCTGCATATTGTAAGGCAATTTATTTACATAAGATGGTTATCACTCTATTGGCTGACTGGAACATCTGCACATTGTAAGATATTTTATTTGCACAAAATGTTTATCACTCTAACGACATCAGTGTGTGACGGTCTATCCTTAAAAGCAGTATGGTGTCCTTTTGTAATGCTAGCTATTCCACATCCCACCTGCAGTCACCCATTTGAATTTGAAATTGCAAACAAACATTGATTATTAAGCAAATAAACCTGAACAAACAGTAGTATTTATTGAGACAGTCATATACATTACTTTTATTGAGACAGTCATATACATTACTGTCTGTCCATTTTGTTTTGCTACACTTGCAGGACTCTATTTTGGTGCCAGTCAAAGATGACCTCTCTGAATGGATTACCCGCCTGACCGGGGTCGAGGTCACAACAGAGACCTTCATGGAGGTGCTGGACTCTGGCATTGTGCTGTGCACCATATCCAAGCTCATAGAGAAACAGGCACAAGAGTTGGCTGCTCAAGGCAAACTCACAGAGGTAAGGGGCTTACACATTGCCACTAGTTTTAACCCTTTGACTCCCTGCACACTATCAACCAGCTGTAAAAAATTAACCTTTGATTCCGTCACCCTTTCCACCAGCTTCCCACTGATAAAGTGACAGAGTCTAAGGGTTAAGTTTTTGCTTTGCTAGCATGTTTGACAATGCAGGATGCTGGTGGACAAGTGCGGGAGTCAAAGGGTTAAATAAAAGATCACATTGGCATTATTCATTGTTTTCATTTTGTTGCATTTTCCTTGATATATCATGAGTAACATTTTTTTTCTCTTTCTGCAGCCTTTGCCAGAATTCAAACTGAAGTGCAATAACAGAGCCAAGTCTGGAACTTGGTTTGCCCGAGATAATGTAACCAATTTCCTGAACTGGTGTCATGCTTATGGGATGACTGATGAAACCAAGTTTGACTCAGAAGACCTAGGTAAGTGATTACATCTACCTAAGTGATTGCCTGTGTGCATTTATGAAACAAACTAGGGCTTTCCGAACTGTGTGTGCTGTGTGTATCTCCTAAAAGCATATTGTATTAGTGGAGAATATACAAAAACAAAATACCAACAAGCAAGTAACGTGAGAGAAAATTGAAGAGAGACTAGTAATGCTGCATTTACCTAGCCTAGAATTTAAGTTGCTGAATGGAGATATAATTGAGACATCAAATATAAAATGGATGCCAGGATGAGAGAGCTGATAATAGAGCATTAGCAGTCAACAAAACGTTGACTGCATGTGGTTGCAAGTTTAAATTAAAGAAAAATGTTGTGAACACAAACACCTGTAGTCACTTTTCACTATTAGTATTACTAAGGCTGTAATTTACTGGAACATTACCCTCATGAATTCTGTCTGCAGGAACAGTTAGCATTTTAAAAAAAACATTAGAGAAGTTACTGGCTGATAATATCACTATCATTCAGATAAATAATTTAGTGGTTCATGTTAATGTTGTGGAAATCTTTGGCTGATTAAACAGCAGAGTGGAATAATTGCTGTGATAATCTAATATCAATGCTGATTACTTTCTGTTGTCAGTTGTTTGCACTGGTCGCACCCACACAAAGTGTTTGATTCTTCTGACAGAGCTGCAGACTCAAGATCTGATACCTTGAGTTCAGTGCCTGTTCACAACATTAAAAACTGATTGCTGTCCATCTTAATGTTTGTATCTTTCTGGTGGTGTCTGTTTAGTATTTCATAGATGTCTTACCCCCACTGTCTCACCATTTCAGACCTTGCCAGAGCATAGGATTTTGTGCAGGCACAGGAGATTGAATGATAATTGCTGTCATATTTGGGTGGAACATATATGGAATTGTCCAAGTGCGATGAATCACTCTTTAACAAATTCCAAACTTGTCCGGAATAGTCAGGTGGGGGTTTGCATACCATTTCTTACTTGAACAATGTTTTGAAATGGTAGTGTGGCAGGCAGGCTTTAAGAAAATGACGTAATGAGGGACTTTGTTTTTATACACAGTAAAGTTGACATGTTTTTTATACACAGTAAAGTTGACAGGTAAAGTATTTTGAAAATTAAAAGAATCCAGTTTAAAAATTATGCTGAAACAATTTTTCATTTTGGTCAAAAGGATGTCACTTATGTCAAATACCCTAATCACTGTAGAGATACTTTACGTATATATATATCAGGGAGCCTAAACAGAATTTTGTATTTTGTATTGGTCATGTTGAACAGTTCAGAATTGTGGTGATTTTTGTTCACTCAGGAGCCCTTGCCTAATGAGAAAACAGATCATTGCTTCCTCCAACACCGATAGATGTAGTCATCCTTCTGTATTTGTCAAATGATTTATTTGCAGTGATATCAGATAGTAATGTGTGCAGATTTAGAAGAGGTTCTGTGTATTTGGTGTATTGTGTCTTTGTTGTTTTCATGTTATTGATCTGCTGTTTTGTTGTTGTTGTTCGTTCACCACACCCCAACCCATATTTGCCTTCCATCGTTTTCAGTTCTGTTCTTTTTCAGATGGTGAAAGATTTCAACAGAATGAGTAACTTTCCCCTTTCATTCTTTTGATTGTGAATAATTAAGTAAACAAATACATGCGCGCACATACGTGCACACACATCACACACACACACACACACACACACACACACACACACACACACACACCACACACACACACACACACACACACACACCACACACCACACACCACACACACACACACCACACACACACACACACACACACACACACATCACACACCTTTCTCACTCATACACTCATCACACACAACACACACAAAATACCACACACACACACCATTCACACACAAACACTACACACAACACACACCACATCACATCACACACACACATCACACACACACACACACACACACACACACATACACACACACACACACACATTCACACACACACACATCACACACACACACAACACACAACACACACACACACACACACACACACACACATCACACACACACATCACACACACACACTCACCACACACAACACACACACACACACACACACACACACATACACACACACACACACAACCACACAACACACACACATCACACACACACACCACACCACACACACACCATTCACACACACACACACACACACATACACACAACACAACACACACACACACACACACACACACACACACACCACACACACACACACTCATTCACACACACACACACACACACACACACACACACACACACACACACACACATCACACACACACACCACACACACACACACACACATTCAACACACACACACACATACACACACACAACACACACAACACACACACACACACACACACACACACACTCACCACACACACACACACACCACACACACACACACACACACACACACACCATTCACACACACACACACACATTCACACACACACAACACACACACACACACACCACACACACACACACACAACACACACCATCCACAACACCAACCACACACACACACACACATTCACACACACACACACATTCACACACACACACACACACATCACCACACACAACATCACACACCAATTCACACACACACACATCACACACACACATTCACACACAACACTACACCACAACAATTCACACACACACACACACACACACACACACCACCACACACAACACACACACACACACACACAACACACACACACACACAAACACACACACACACACACACACAACACACACTCACACACACACACACAACCACACACACACACACCCACCGACACATACATTCACACACACACACACATTCACACACACATTCACACACACATTCACACACAACACACACATACACACACACACACTCATTCACACACACACACACACACACAAAACACACACACACACACACTCACACACACACACTCATTCGCACACACACACACACACACACACACACACACACACACACACACACACACACTCATTCACACACACACATACACACACACAAACACACAAACACACACACACACTCACACACACACACTCATTCACACACACACACACACACACACACAACACATTCACACACACACACACATACATTCACACACACACACATTCCCACACACACACACACACACACTCATCCACGCACACACACACACACATACACATACACACAAACACACAAACACAAACACACACACACACTCACACACACACACTTCATTCACACACACACACACACACACACACACACACACACACACACACACACACACACACACACACACACACACACACACACACACACACACACACACACACACAACACACACAGTCCTCACCCACAACCCCTTCCACACCCACCCGTCATTCTCAAAGGAATTGTAATCTGTACTGCAAATGTTGATATGAAAACTGTCATCGTCCGTTCTGTCTACCTCAGTGTCACACAGACAAGAAAAGCCAGTGGTCAACTGTGTGCTAGAGCTGGCTCGTATTGGGTGGAAATATGGAATCGAACCTCCCAACCTCATTCGCATGGAAAAAGAAATTGAGAAAGAGGTGAAAGAAATGGAACCTCCACCACCCTTTGTGCCCAAGCCGGTGGAAGTTGTGAAGGAAAAGCCAGCGGCTGTGAAGAAGAAGCCAGACATATATGATCTGGACAAAGAGGTGAGTGTACAGTAATGCTATGTAGATGATATGCAAGATCTGGAGAAAGGGGTCAGTGTACCGTAATGCTATGTAGATGATATGCAAGATCTGGACAAAGAGGTGAGTGTACAGTGACGACATGTAGATGATATGCAAGATCTGGAGAAAGGGGTCAGTGTACAGTAATGCTATGTAGATGATATGCAAGATCTTGACAAAGAGGTGAGTGTACAATGGCGATATGTAAATGATATGCAAGATCTTGACAAAGAGGTGAGTGTACAGTGACGACATGTAGATGATAGGCAAGATCTTGACAAAGAGGTCAGTGTATAGTAATGATATGGAAATGATAGGCAAGATCTTGACAAAGAGATGAGTGTACAGTAATGGTATGTAAATGATAGGCAGGATCTTGACAAAGAGATGAGTGTACAGTAATGGTATGTAAATGATAGGCAGGATCTTGACAAAGAGATGAGTGTACAGTAATGGTATGTAAATGATAGGCAAGATCTTGACAAAGAAGTGAAAATACAGTAATGGTATGTAAATGATAGGCAAGATCTTGACAAAGAGGTGAATGTACAGTGATGATATGTAAATGATAGGCAAGATCTTGACAAAGAGGTGAATGTACAGTGATGATATGTAAATGATAGGCAAGATCTTGACAAAGAAGTGAATGTACAGTAGCGATATGTAAATGATAGGCAAGATCTTGACAAAGAGATGAATGTACAGTAATGATAAGGAAATGATAGGCAAGATCTTGACAAAGAGATGAGTTTACAGTAATGGTATGTAAATGATAGGCAGGGTCTTGACAAAGAGGTGAATGTACAGTAATGGTATGTAAATGATAGGCAGGGTCTTGACAAAGAGGTGAATGTACAGTAATGGTATGTAAATGATAGGCAGGGTCTTGACAAAGAGGTGAATGTACAGTGATGATATGTAAATGATAGGCAAGATCTTGACAAAGAAGTGAAAATACAGTGATGATATGTAAATGATAGGCAAGATCTTGACAAAGAAGTGAAAATACAATGATGATATGTAAATGATAGGCAGGGTCTTGACAAAGAGGTGAATGTACAGTAATGGTATGTAAATGATAGGCAGGGTCTTGACAAAGAGGTGAATGTACAGTGATGATATGTAAATGATAGGCAAGATCTTGACAAAGAGGTGAATGTACAGTAATGGTATGTAAATGATAGGCAAGATCTTGACAAAGAAGTGAAAATACAGTGATGATATGTAAATGATAGGCAAGATCTTGACAAAGAAGTGAAAGTACAGTGATGATATGTAAATGATAGGCAAGATCTTGACAAAGAAGTGAAAGTACAGTGATGATATGTAAATGATAGGCAAGATCTTGACAAAGAGGTGAATGTACAGTAATGATATGTAAATGATAGGCAAGATCTTGACAAAGAGGTGAATGTACAGTGATGATATGTAAATGATAGGCAAGATCTTGACAAAGAGGTGAGTGTACAGTGATGATATGTAAATGATAGGCAGGGTCTTGACAAAGAGGTGAGTGTACAGTGATGATATGTAAATGATAGGCAAGATCTTGACAAAGAGGTGAATGTACAGTAATGATATGTAAATGATAGGCAAGATCTTGACAAAGAGGTGAGTGTACAGTGATGATATGTAAGTGATAGGCAAGATCTTGACAAAGAGGTGAATGTACAGTAATGATATGTAAATGATAGGCAAGATCTTGACAAAGAAGTGAAAATACAGTGATGATATGTAAATGATAGGCAAGATCTTGACAAAGAAGTGAAAGTACAGTGATGATATGTAAATGATAGGCAAGATCTTGACAAAGAAGTGAAAATACAGTGATGATATGTAAATGATAGGCAAGATCTTGGCAAAGAAGTGAAAATACAGTGATGATATGTAAATGATAGGCAAGATCTTGACAAAGAAGTGAAAAAGTAAAATACAGTTTGACTGAAATAGTGTAAATAATGATAGGCAAGATCTTGACAAAGAGGTGAATGTACAGTAATGATATGCAGATGATAGACAAGACTCAGGATGTTGAATGACAGGTGTGGTGGTCAAATGGTTATGATGTCAGACTTCCAGTCAAAATATTTATGGTTTAGTCTTGCACGGGTACGTTCTGTTTAATGTATAAATGATGGAGGCTTTTGAGATCCCCCAAATCAGCATGTGTGCAGACTTACAGTGCTGAAGTCACCCTCTTGTGTATCAGCATATAGAATAAAAAGTACGCATGTTAAAGATCATGTATTTCTTATCATTGTCGGCTGGCTTATGGAAACATGAAAACACCCAGCATGCATGTCCACTGAAAAGGGAATATGCAGACTGTGCAGCAACATACTGCCTGCACAGTGTGGGCAAAACAACATGCATACAGGCACATGAGAAAAATCAAAACACCTGACAAAATGCTATTAAACAATACATAATCTTAGAGGATGGTAACAAAATGGTGACTGTTTTCTGGCTTACAAACTGTTATTAGAAGATTTTATATGAATGCCTTGGCGTTGTACTCCTTTTATTTCAGGGAGCAAAGCTCCATGTGGAAGCCTTGAAGCCCTCATAAGGTGAAGAATACTTATAAATTATATGTTATGTATCCAGTTCCATTGAGAGTTAAAATGTGTATCTACTAGTAAAGCGTAGCAAGATACGTATTCTGATTTAATGACTGTCACCCATAGTCATATATATATAGGATTTTTATGAGTGTTTAAGTAAACAAAAAATACACGATCATACAATAGTGACATTTACTATTGACAGCTGTTTAAAGTCAGAACAGACTACTTTTGGTGTCAAATGATCAGGAAGGTAAAAACATCACTATCTGACAAGTGAAGGTTTTTTGGAAATGTGAATTCACTCCTGATGTTGTTTTTCATTTGTGTGATCATCAAGGCATGTGTCAGCCTCTGTGGACGTGCCTTTCTTGCTGATGACACATTACCTCAGCTATTAGAGTGTTATTCTCATAGCACAGAGATTGTAGGTTCAACCTTCTGGCAGGCTACAGGGGTTTGTTTTTACAAGGCTGGCTGGCTCTTTTAGTATAGCCGTGGTTTTCAGCTTCATGTTTCATAGGTCCTGCCTGTCCCCTCCCCATTGCCAGCACTTAGGGTTTTGTGCAGGCTGAAGGGGTCTGCCAGTTAATTGCTGGCAGATTTGGGTGAAGCACCTATGGAATTGCCTGAGTATCGTGAGTCCCTCTTAAACTTCAGTCTTCAAACTGATAACTGTCGATTTCCAGTTGCTGCATTTGCAGAGTAGGCCATGCTGCCTAGCATGGCATGGTATCTTTGGAACATTTTTGTCTAGTTTTGTTTTTTATAACCCTCTACCCGCCATACCACTTGCTTCATTGACTGTGTTACTTGTATGCCAGCATCAGCAGTTTTAGCCATGGATGCACTGAGTGGCACAGTGTCGGTTTTATCACTTTCAGCAGTCATCACCAACCACAATATATTGGGCAGATAAGAACATTGCTTAAGTGCTGTCAAACATTGTGCCCCTTTGCCTTCACAAAGTTAAGAGGGGAGAAGAAAAAAAAAGATGATTTCCATTTTGAGTTCAGTAATCCTCCGCCAGCACGGAGGATTTTTGTATCTGTACACATGCTCACATGTGCACATGCATTCACATATATACCAGTGCTCACATGCCTATACTCACACACACACACACATTGAGAGCATAACCCATTGTTGACAATCGATGAACAATGTTCATTCTACAGGTGAAACGCTTGGCCATAAAGTGCAAGTGTCTGGACCAGGTGAAGAGGATCAGTGAGGGTGTCTACGACATTTTTGGCAAGCGTGTCTTTATCAGAGTGAGTTGGAAAAAAAATATATGGTTTCAAATAAATAATATGGTATTGTAAACACTGACACATACATGCTTGCAAGCAGACATGTACATATAGACAGATTCATTCTCTCTGTTTTTCTCTCTCTGTCTCTGTCTGTCTGCCTATCAGTCTGTGTGTGTCTGTCTCTCTCTATGTCTTTGTCTGTCTGTGTGTCTGTCTCTCTCCCCTTCCCCCCTCTCCCCCCTCTCTCTCTCTCTTTCTTCTGTCTCTCTCTGTCTCTCTCTATATATATATTATATATATGTATATATATATATATATACATATACATATATATAGGTGCATGGATGCATGCTTGCCCATATGCATGCATGCTTATGTGCTTTCTGTCTAATACACACATGCATGATGATAATTATATGTAGTCTCCCTTTGGATGAGGGCTATATGTGAAAAGCATGGAAATGCTGATTTATTATCCCTGTAAATAGTACCCCTGTGAATAGATATGGAGGACAGCCACAAATAGATATGGAAGACAGCTACAAGTAGATATGGAAAACAGCTACAAGTAGATATGGAAGACGACTACAAATAGATATGGAGAACAGCTACAAATAGATATGGAAAACAGTTACAAATAGATATGGAAAACAGCTACAAATAGATATGGAAGACAGCCACAAATAGATATGGAAGACAGCCACAATAGATATGGAAGACAGCCACAAATAGATATGGAAGACAGCCACAAATAGATATGGAAGACAGCTGCAGATAGATATGGAAGACAGCAGCAGATAGATATGGAAGACAGCCACAAATAGATATGGAAGACAGCCACAAATAGATATGGAAAACAGCCACAAATAGATATGGAAGACAGCTATAAATAGATATGGAAGACAGCCACAAATAGATATGGAAGACAGCTACAAATAGATATGGAAGACAGCTACAAATAGATATGGAAGACAGCCACAAATAGATATGGAAGACAGCTACAAATAGATATGGAAGACAGCTACAAATAGATATGGAAGACAGCCACAAACAGATATGGAAGACAGCCACATCCCAACGACAGCTGAAGCTGGGACATGATAATCAGGAAGTACCCTTACAGCAACACAAAGACATTTTGAAGGCCAACCTTGTCAGCTGAAGCATCAAGACCACCAACTGGAAAGCCATTGCTCACAAGCTGGTGACACAGTGCCTGCATGGCTCCATTACACTCAAACAGTTCAGAAGAACTGCTGTTCAGCTGATTAGGGAATGATGGAAGGGCTACTTCCATTTGCAGGGCCTGTGGAAGAAGTTGTGCCTTCAGGAATGGTTCTGTGTTTTACATAAGGCATGCACCAGACAGTGTATCTGTGTGTGTGTGTGTGTGTGTGTGTTGTCTGTCTGTCTGTCTGCCTGTCTGTCTGTCTGTCTGTCTGTCTGTCTGTCTATCCACACATCCAACCATCTATTTTCTGTTTATTGTCTGTTTTGTTTGACTTTTCAGTATACATCAGAGTAACATTTTGTGTTGACTCTGAATTTTCTGGAAGAAGTTGTGCCTTCAGGAATGGTTCTGTATTTTACATAAGGCATGTTCCAGACAGTGTATCTGTGTCTGTCTCTGTTTGTCTGTCTGTCTGTCATTCTGTCTGTCTGTCTGCCTGTCTGCCTGTCTGTCTGTCTGTCTATCCACACATCCAACCATCTATCTTCTGTTCATTGTCTGTTTTGTCTGACTTTTCAGTATACATCAGAGTGTAACATTTTGTGTTGACTCTGAATTTCTTGTGAACATCAGAGCTTAACGTGAATGGACCAGTTTTGTGATGATTTCTGTCCTGTCAGTGGTGTAACAATATTTGAACACAAAACTGCTGTCCTTGCAGTTGTTACACGGCCGGCACCTAATGGTGAGAGTAGGGGGTGGCTGGGACACTCTGGAGCATTACCTGGTGCACCACAACCCTATCCTGATATCATCACACAGTCGCTCGGGCATACCAGACCCGCACAACAAGGACATCGACAAGTTTCTGGCCATCAGGTCCAAGTATAAATCCTCATGAACTCCTCCACATTGGCAGAGGCAGTGTATGTTGGAAAGAAAATACCTTCAGGGATAAAGTACCATCAGCACCAAGCGAAGGTTACATTGTGATAAGAAGAACTGACAGCATGGTTATGTCTCCTGTTTTAGTCCATTTAAATGGATGCTGTGACACCAATAGAACGAGAGCATGATATAGAAATGCATTTGTAACTGTTGAGTTCATCACTTAGTGCAGTTCTCATGTGACAGTGCAGTTCAGAAGTTTTGTATGCTTTGAAATGGTTATAGCCCTGATATGGCTCTACGCAGTCGGCTGGGCTTTAAGCAACAATAACAATAACAATAAGTTCTCATGGGACATGGTGGACTTTTTTTCATACTTTTTTTTCTTCCTTATTTTGTAACTGAATGAAAAGAAGTCATCCAGCAAATTGCCAAAATTTCAGGTATGACTTTAAGCTACTTCAGGAACCAGGAGAAACATGAAAATAAATTCAGAACATGTATTTAATACAACCAGTAAGATGCATTCTGATTGTGTTTTCCTGTTTTTTTCTGGTCCCTGTTTGCTTGAACGCAGGTGGTCGCACCTGTTTAGGATTTTTTTAACTACTTCAGTTTATGGGTTGGTAACATTTGATCTACCTTCAGGCACAGATCTGGTGAAGTGTGTGTTTTTTAAGGAAATGTTGCAAATCTTTAAATGTTGTCAGAGTTAATATTCAGTATTTGTTTAGTTTATCTTTTGTTCCAAACATTCAAGCCATATTTAAGAATTCAGTAATGCTGTTTATGGATTGGCTATATTTGATTTGCTGGTATTCGTGTAACTGCTGACTGGGTATATTTTAGAAAAATGCTGAAAAAGCTTTAGCGATAGTTAGAGTTCATATTCTTATTTCAGTTTTTTCAAAGAAAGTTTGTCACGTGTTTTGTGTGTACAGTTTGAGACTTGAGGTATATTTTTGTTATATATTTTAAGTTGCTGTCTTTTGTTGCAAAATGGTTGTGCAGCTGTTGATCTGTTTTGAGTGTGTTTACATTCTGGCCTTGATCCGTTCATCAAAATCATTTTTTGGGGTTTTTTTTGTGTGAAAAACATGCAGCATTAGAATATGTAGAGTGGGAGCTTTGATTTTATATTCAGAACAGGAAAAACATTTCAAGCTCAAGACAACTGTGCCTTGAGTTTCCACATGTGTGTTCGCTTCTTTCTTCTGTGTTTTGTATTTGTTTTCTGTTTCTGGTTTTGTATACCTGTTGAGTTTTCTCCACATTTTTGGTTTGGCTTGATGTTTAAGAAAATTGTTCTATTACAGGAGACAGAAAGAAAGGATTCTTGCATGGCAGTTAGTGCTACCAATTGCATTCCTGGAGGGAAAGATAAACCAAAAAGGTAGTCCCTTGTCCTAATATTTTAGGAGAGTGGGAGAGACCTGGCTGCTCTAGGACTAACTTTTGGAGAATGGGTCCTGCTCCTCTTCCTCACTGCTCTGTCGTCCCCAACTAAGAAAGACACAGGTTCATGTTCTCAGTGAAAGTCAGGTGGATTGAAGGCACACACACACACACACACACACACACACCACACACACACACACACACACACACACACACACACACACACACACACACACACACACACACACACACACACACACACACACACACACACACACACACACACACACACACACACACACACACAAAGCTTTATCAAGTGAGATTGCCCCCAGAGTGGAAGGCAAAAGCTGTATAAGATTGCCCCCAGAGTGGAAGGCAAAAGCTGTATGAGATTTGCCACCAGAGTGGAAGGCAAAAGCTGTATAAGAATGCCACCAGAGTGGAAGGCAAAACATTAATAAGATTGCCACCAGAATGGAAGGCAAAATTTTTTATAAAATTGCCACCAGAGTGGAAGGCAAAAAAATTTGTAAGATTTGACACCAGAGTGGAAGCCTAAAGCTGTATAAGATTGCCACCAGAGTGGAAGGCAAAAAATTTATAAGATTGCCACCATAGTGGAAGGCAAAAAAATGTATAAGATTTGCCACCAGAGTAGAAGCCTAAAGCTGTATTAGATTGCCACCAGAGTGGAAGGCAGAAACTGTGTAAGATTGCCACCGAGAGTGGAAGGCAGGAACTATATAAGATTGCCACCAGAGTGGAAGGCAGAAACTGTATAAGATTGCCATCAGAGTGGAAGGCAGAAACTGTATAAGATTGCCACCAGAGTGGAAGGCAGAAACTTATAAGATTGCCACCAGAGTGGAAGGCAGAAACTGTATAAGATTGCCACCAGAGTGGAAGGCAGAAACTGTATAAGATTGCCACCAGAGTGGAAGGCAAAAGCTGTATAAGATTGCCACCAGAGTGGAAGGCAAAAGCTGTATAAGATTGCCATCAGAGTGGAAGGCAAAAGCTGTATAAGATTGCCACCAGAGTGGAAGGTAAAAGCTGTATAATATTGCCACCAGAGTGGAAGGCAAAAGCTGTATAAGATTGCCACCAGAGTGGAAGGCAGAAACTGTATAAGATTGCCACCAGAGTGGAAGCCAAAAGCTGTATTAGATTGCCACCAGAGTGGAAGGCAAAAACTGTTTAAGATTACTACCAGAGTGGAAGGCAGAAACTCTATAAGATTGCCACCAGAGCGGAAGCCAAAATCTGTATTAGATTGCCACCAGAGTGGAAGGCAAAAGCTGTATAAGATTGCCACCAGAGTGGAAGACAAAAGCTGTATAAGATTACTGCCAGAGTAGAAGACAAAAGCTGTATAAGATTGCCACCAGAGTGGAAGGCAAAATCTGTATAAGATTGCCACCAGAGTGGAAGGCAAAATCTGTATAAGATTGCCACCAGAGTGGAAGGCAAAATCTGTATAAGATTGCCACCAGAGTGGAAGGCAAAAGCTGTATAAGATTGCCACCAGAGTGGAAGGCAAAATCTGTATAAGATTGCCACCAGAGTGGAAGGCAAGAGTTTGATATCTTCACTAATCCCCGAGAAGAGCTGTTGGATTTCTTGTATTTTCTTCAGTATGTTGACTGTTACTCTGTGCTAAGGAAGCAACAGGTTCACACACAGAGTTGTTATGATAAATAATGATATGCACAGTATGCATATGCAGTTTTGTCTGACATATCTAAATCTGGCAAATGTTTGAGTGTAATAAGAATGAAAAACAATGCTGTCAGACAAAAAAAATGGAAAACAGTCTTGTTAAATGATTGTAAAAATGGAAAAACAGTCTTGTTAAATGATTGTAAAATGGAAAAACACTCTTGTTAAATGATTGTAGAAAATGGAAAACAATTGCGTTGAATGGTTGAAAAAGTAGAAAACAGTCTTGTAAAATGATCAATAAAATGGAAGAAACTGTTTTGTTAGGTGATGGTTAAAGCGGAAAACAGGCTTGTAGGTAGAAATGGAAACAGTGCGGTAACAGGAAAGGAAAAGGATGCTGTCATAATACATTTACAGTAGAAAACAATGCTGACAGGTGACATTCAGACTGGATGGGAGTCCTGTCAGATGACAAAAAGAGGTTTCACTATCTCTCCCCCTGCTATTACGAATTGTCAGAGCAGTGTCAATTTTTATAATTGTATCCATCAACAACATCTGGAAAGACAGAGGCATACGAAATGGCCTGAAAGACTTTTGAAACGTTTGATCTGGCCAGTTATGATTTATGGCTGTGTAGCCTGGACTTTGAGGAATTCTCAAACTGATTGCCGAAGAATTGAGGCAGCAGAGATGTGGTTTTATCAGAGACTACAATGTGTCAAATGGACAGATAGAAGAACTAATGAAAGTGTTCTGGAAGAACTTGATACCACCAGAAAACTACTTGCAGACATCAATAGGAGAAGACTAAAATACATTGGCTATGTGCCATGCAGCAAGAACAAGGACCTCATGGCAACAATTTTTCAAGGAAAAACAGTGGCAAAAAGGAAGAAAGGCAGACCTCCAGTCATACGTTGAGAACATAACCAATGTGACTGGCCTAAATATTCAAGAAATTGTCCATTTAAGCCAAGATAGAGCAGTGTGGTGGGAGATGGTGGTGTCAAGATGTGCAGCGGCCAACACCGAACCCGGTGACACCAACAGGTGAGACAGGTCAGATCCATCTCCACTGATCATTGCGTGATAAAAATTACCGCAGTTTTCATTATTCCTCGAAATCTGAGAGATGGGTATGTCAGCTGGTCAGTAGGGATGTGATTGTGAAGTTTTTTTTCTCTTTTTAAAGGGAAGGATTAGCCCCTTGACTCCTGGACCCTCTCCACCAGCATACTGCATTGTCAGCCATGCTAGCAAAGCAAAAACTTAACCCTTTGATTCCCTCTCCTGGAAGCTGGTGAATAGGGTGAGGGAGTCAAAGTATTAAGTTTTTGCAGTTGATGGGGATAGTGTGTGTGGGAGACATAGGGTTTAAACAAAGCATCATGCTCCAGATCTGTTATCAAGGAACACCCGGCAGGGCTGAATGTAGTTTTTTTTCTTCTTTCTCCTTTTTTTTCTTCTTTTTTTTCCAAGAGACATCCAGCACCTCCAGGTGTTTCTTGATAACCATGACCACATTAGTCAGTATATGTATCCTGGTCATTCGATACCTAGACCGGTCTCTTTGTTTCAGTTTTTATCTTTGCTATCTTCTTATTTTGATTTTTTTCTTTTCTTTTATTGTGTTTCATCTTTGGTATAGATGTGTCAAATGACTGCTCTGTTGGGCATCTGTTGAATGACTGATAAATGTAATGACTGTTTTTAATCACACAACTGTGTACGTCATCTTCTTGTTTCCGTTGAGTGACCACAACCATTATGTGGATTATTCTGTCACTGTAAGGGGGTCTGAAGTACATTTTTGAACCATCATAGTCTGGAGGCCTAAGACACATAAGCATGGATGGCCCCGGCCCCAGTGCCTCCCCTCCATCCTTCAGGACAGGCTGGCCCACTCTCAAGTGACAGAAAAGAAAACTGCCGGCACCAGGCTTTGCAGTGTTGTGGTGGTTGTTTATGCCTGCTTCCAGTGTGGTCAGTGCCAACGGTGCCACTGTGTTTCTTGTAGAGCATGGCCAGGGAAACTGTCCTTCCTTGGTTCTGGAGAGGGATCCACCCTAGATCTTGAACCTTTGTGAATGCAGCAAGTTAAAAATTCCCCTACATCGTCGCATGAGAAAGTAGCTGCTTGATGCTGGATAATATCAACACGACCATTGCGCTGCTGGTGTGCATTGAGGGAGGGGTGAATGCAGGACATGCTGGCCACCTCTCCGGTCCTACAGATCTGATCTCAGATTTCTTCTGAGGAAGCTGAGAGTCCTGTTGACCCCCCTGTGCACATGCCATTGATGTGTTCGCTCCAGCTGCTGTCCCTGTTGAAGACAACACCCAAGCATCTGATGCGGGCAATGATCTCCAGAGCTTGGCCATGCTGTCTACATCGATGTTTAAGGGTTTCTCCAACTTTGGTGACTGGTATCAAGGCACACCTCCAGAGATGTATGCGGTACTTTTACAGTATACTTAACTCTGATGAAATTAGTCTGTTGGTGTGATGATGTATTTTTCTTCAGTTTTATCGTAATCTATTACCTTTTTTTGTATTTTATTTTATTTCTTTATTTATTTTTGGTCGTGGATGTGGCTTTTTTCTAATGCATTGGATTTTTATAACAGCTGTTTTTTGTTTTGTTTGTTTGTTTTGTTTTCTTTTGCTGCTGTTTTTAATTTGAGCTTGCTTTGTCCATGGCAGTGTTGCTGCTGTTTTTTAAATGAGTTTGCTCTGTCCGTAGCAGTGTTACTGCTGTTTTTAAGTTGAGCTTGCTCAGTCCGTGGCTGTGTTACTGCTGTTTTTAAGTTGAGCTTGCTCAGTCCGTGGCAGTGTTACTGCTGTTTTTAAGTTGAGCTTGCTCAGTCCGTGGCAGTGTTACTGCTGTTTTTAAGTTGAGCTTGCTCAGTCCGTGGCAGTGTTACTGCTGTTTTTAAGTTGAGCTTGCTCAGTCCGTGGCAGTGTTACTGCTGTTTTTAAGTTGAGCTTGCTCAGTCCGTGGCAGTGTTACTGCTGTTTTTAAGTTGAGCTTGCTCAGTCCGTGGCAGTGTTACTGCTGTTTTTAAGTTGAGCTTGCTCAGTCCGTGGCAGTGTTACTGCTGTTTTTAAGTTGAGCTTGCTCAGTCCATGGCAGTGTTACTGCTGTTTTTTTTTTATTTCTTAAGTGAATTCGCATTGTCCATGGCATTGAAATGCACATTGTCTTCCTTCTGCTTGGAAATTTGATGTTATATATTCTGCCCCATTCCTCTGTCATTTGTCTGTAGTATACACATTCTTAGCTTTTATCACTTTAAGAATGTTGACAAATTCCTGTGTTGGCCATTGTATTTATCAGAAACAGAACGGGGCTGTTTTTCAGAAGTAGCATTTACTTGATCTCCATATTTTTTGGTCCAATCGTGGAACCCTCATTAATGGAATTGTTCTGTTGTGAGTCAAAATAGGGCCTGAATGGTTATTTCTGAAAGACAGTCCTGTTGCATTTTATTGCAGTGATACATTCCTTTTTATTTTGTCAAGCCCCAGTGTGTCATTGCATTTATATGCCTATTCAATATGGTATTCAGTTGTGGTGCCTTCTTTTAATGCTTAGCTTCACTTTCCTATGAACCTGTGAATGTTTTAAGTACAGATAGTGAAAAGGGTCATCGTTTTGCTCAAAGATTAAAGTGTTGTCATTCAGATTGTTGCATTTGCTCAAGAGAAACGGTCCGAATCCAAATGTCAAGTGCTTAGACATATGATTGATGAAACCCAGTATTGATTGTAGACTGGTAAACTACATTCCTTGTCGTCGTCTCTGTTCTTAAAGCTTTATGTACCAGCCTTATATTGTGTATCACAATCAGTTATAACCAAATGAATGATAAAATCGGTCTGTGGTGTATCGCAATCAGTTATAACCAAATGAGTGATAAAATCGGTCTGTGGTGTATCGCAATCAGTTATAACCAAATGAGTGATAAAATCAATCTGTGGTGTTAGACACGGTTATAACCAAATGAGTGATAAAATCAATCTGTGGTGTATCACCATCAGTTATAACCAAATGAGTGATAAAATCAATCTGTGGTGCATCAGAATCAGTTATAACCAAATGAGTGATAAAATCAATCTGTGGTGTTAGGCACGGTTGAGTAACAGACATGAACGTGATCTTAGCAGTTTACATTTGGCCTTATACAACGAAACTCTACTCCTTGTCATTTCAGATGTCCAAATGATTCCTTTGTCCTCATGTTTTCCCGCCTGTTGTGCAAATCTGTGATTTAAAACATTGATTGTAAACCTTTTTGTGTATAAACAGATTACTGCTGAATCAGTAGTATCTCATTATTTTTCATGGCTTCGTCTTAGAAGTTTGAATAGTCCCAGAGTGGACTGAAACGGGTTGTGTAGCAAACTTTGGCAAACACTGCGTCCCAAATTGCATGTTTGTCTGTGACGAGTTTCTGTGATGGTAGCCTATCCTGGGTGTATGGTTTTAGGTATGTCTTGTCAGATTGTGGCTGTGTCAGCATAGGTTTTTGTTACTTTGGTTTTCTCGGTCGTTCCATGAGTTTTTGTGTTGTATGCAGTGACACTGAATAGCTTGCCAACTTGCAGCTGTATTGCTGTAAAGTTTGATTGAATTGCTCCAATTGTTTTGTGGATTATTTTTGATTTTATTGTGCTTATTTTTGTACAGTAGAATCTCCAGTCATAACCTTTCTCACAACTTCATCCTGATAAAGACCGTATATTTAGGGATTTGAAAAATGTGTGTATCAGACTTGTATACCTCTGTTTTATTTTCTTTACACTTTCAATTTTCAACTTATTAGATGAACATGCTGTTAGCGTTAATGACTGTGGGCACATTTTTAATGATTTTGAATATACAAACTTCCACCTGCATGTCATGCATATTCAGAAACATGTTTACCAACAGTGATGTATGTTTTAAGATCAGCTTGATGAACAAGATGGAAAACAGAAACTCACGAAAATGGGATGAGAACTCCGAATATGGAATGGGAACATGTATTTATTGAACGAAACATGACAGGCACAGATTTTTAGCCAACTGGCCTTTGCCAAGCAGACACAAAAGACAAAAACAGAAACCGATCAGATAACTTCCATCTTGTTTCTGTGAGCTGGAGAAGATCTCCATGGTCTTCAGAACACTTGCTGTCACTTTGATTCAGTTGAACAGCACTGGACACAGAGATGCAAAAGTGCATTCAGCTGGTTCATATTTCTCTTTCAGGTGTGTACTTTTTTATATCTTTTTAGCCATGAATTGGTGGGTACAGGTACCATGTTCTCGTTTCTGTGTTTTTGAATTGACGTTGTACAGCTTCAAATGTAGTACCGAACAACAAAAGAATATATCGGTCAGTATCTTTTACACACCAGTGTTTCACATCTGTGTACTTTGTTGCTCAGTAACCCTTTGACTCCTGCACCCTATCTATCAACTGCAATAACTTAACCCTTTGACTCCATCACCTATCTGTTAACTGCAAAAACTTAACACTTTGACTCCCTCACCCTATCCACCAGCTTCTTTACTGGTAGATAGGGTGAGGGAGTCAAAGGGTTAAGTTTTTGCAGTTGATAGATAGGGTGCGGGAGTCAAAGGGTTAACACAACAGAACAAGACAGGTGCAAATTTTCAGTCAACTGACCTTTGTCAAGCATACACAAATGATAGAGGACAAATGCACAAAATGTAGTGGGAAACCAGCGAGACTTACCTGATGTTTCGTCAAGCAGGATTGCAGTGTACCCCTCATCCTTTACATGTGGTTGTGAGTATTTTTTCTCATATCTGTATCTGTATCTATATGTGTATATACATGTCTACGTGTATAACATTTCAATTTTCCAAAACTCATGAACAAGATATAGAATGGTTCCACATGACTAAGCGTGATCTTTTTCATTATTGCTTGGTTTGTGATGAGTTAATGTTAAACACAGAATGTGATTGTCTTGTGTGGACGTTTGCCTTTAATACATGAATTCTTCTTGTGAAACAAATGCTAATGTCTTTATAATTATATACATTTGTTCCCTATAACTGTTACTTTACTTTGTTGTGTTTCTGTGATGGCTATAACGTTGTTGAAGCAGAAAGTTACACTTTGAAAGTGTGTCATATGTTGAAATGAAGGAAACCATTTAACTGTGATTGACCATTTCATAAAAGTAGAAGATACCTGCACAAGATTCTCTTTGCTACATCAGTGTCGTGTTGGTATTGTCTTCTTGGTTGAACAACCTTCCCTCTCCTCCCCTCCCCTGCATTGGGAATGCAACGGGCACTTTCAGTATAATTAGTATCACCATCTTCTGGAAATTCTGCTAAAAATTTCTTATTTTCTATCACTCATTTTGTTTCTGTCTTGCTCCTTCGCTTTCTGTCATCTGTTCTTAGCAGGTTCTGCTTGCTGGTCCATTTATCTGCATGTGTTCTGTAAAGCTTTCTATTAGGATTGATAATTGGGTACTTGTATTAAGTGCATTTTTGGTTCTAAGGAATTGTGATGTACAAAAACAGTTTAGGTAATTTAGACCTGTTTTTGTACATATTTTAGTGTACTTAGTTATGTTCATGCACTTGTATTAAGGTTTGTTTTTATGAATTCGTTGGTGATAAATTTGGTGGAATATGGTTCACACCAGAGATGTGTCCTTAGATTATGTGCACGAATGCATTGATATATGCATTTAGTTTTCTCTTCCAGCTTTTCTTTAGGGTTGATGGGATGATGTGTGTGTTGTGAGATGGTTATAGCCCTGATCTGGATTTTGGTAATCAGCTGGGCTTTAACCCTTTTACCCCCTCGCCCTATCCACCAGCTTCCTGCATTGTCATCAATGACAGCAAAGGAAAAAACTTAACCTTTTGACTCCTCACCCTATCCACTAGCATCCTGCATTGTCATCAGTGACAGCAAAGCAAAAACTTAACCCTTTGACTCCCTCACCCAATCCACCAGCATCCTGCGTTGTCATCAATGACAGCAAAGCAAAAACTTAACCTTTTGACTCCTCATCCTATCCACTAGTACCCTGCGTTGTCATCAATGACAGCAAAGCAAAAACTTAAACTCCCTCACCCAATCCACCAGCATCCTGCATTGTCATCAATGACAGCAAAGCAAAACCTTAACCCTTTGACTCCTCACTCTATCCACTAGCATCCTGCATTGTCATCAATGACAGCAAAGCAAAACCTTAACCCTTTGACTCCCTCACCCAATCCACCAGCATCCTGCATTGTCTTCAATGACAGCAAAGCAAAAACTTAACCCTTTGGCTCCCTCACCTAATCCACCAGCATTGTGCATCACCATCAGTGAAAGCAAAGCAAAACCTTAACCCTTTGATTCCCTCACCCTATCCACCAGCTTCCTGCAGGAAGCTGGTGGATAGGGTGAGGGAGTCAAAGGGTCAAGGTTTTGCAGCTGGCGGATATGGTGTGGGAGTCAAAAGGTTAAACATCAATAACAATAACAGTGTTTGTTGAACACAAAGCTAACTGATGCCTGGTGTCTGTTTGACCAAAGAATGTCCAAGTTTTAAGTTTTTCTGTTTCCTCAGTCAGAAAAAAAAAAATCTGTAACTGGATTTTCTTGTTCGCTGAATTATAAATATGGTTTTAGGATTGTATTGTTCTTGATAAATCCATGTTTGTTTTGTTTTGTTTGATTTGTTCAGCATTATGAAATGTCTGCATGTGAAGGTGACTCAGTTGTTAATACATTATCCTTTTATGGTGGCTTTTTGCCTTAAAACATGAAGTATGTAGATCTATGTAAATAGTTCCTGGTCATGCCATTTGTGTATTCTTAGAAGGAGGAAACTTGTAGAATCTGTTGTTTTGTTTTGGGTGATGTTACAACTCTGTTCGTGAAGCCTTTTCAGGTGTACAGTATTACATTATTGACCCAGTAACCCCCTGTAATGTGCGTGTATGTGTGAAAATATTATGTGAGTGTATTTATGTGTTTGCTTTCATGTTTTTCTAATTTCATGCTATGAATTGTTGTTATTTTTGATGAAGTCTGTGTATGCTACATTGATGTATTGGTGTGTGTATCCCGCTAGCTTTGTATTGCATCAGTGTATTGGTGTGTGTACCCCACTGTTTTTGTATTGCATCAGTGTATTGGCAACCCTTACCTCTCACCCCCCCCCCCCCTGTTTATTTATTTATTTGTTTGTTTATTCATTTATTCATTCATTTATTCACTTATTTATTTGTTTGTTTGTTTATTCAGTCAGTCAGAAAGTCTGTCATTTATTTAGTTATTTGCTCTTTTTTTTTTTTATCAATTTATTTATTTATTCATATATCTATTTCTTTCACTGAAAGTGCAACGAATGATATGGTCTAGTTGTGTCACACAAACAGAATTATCATTATTGTATTTTGCCATCTTTGTATAGGTCCCTGAACTACACATGCAAGCACCAGCTTGCAGCAACACTGCTGGCTTGTCAGTAAACTAGGGGAGGTAAGGTGTCTTCTTGAAACTGCATCATCCATAAAATGAAAACCTAATTATCTCTGTGGGATTGTTTTGTTTGTTGAATTAGAAAAGTCCTTGCTTGTCTTAATTTTCTTTTCGTTCTTTTCCTGTTGAAGTATTGTGCATGTTTTGAAATGGTTATAGCCCAGATGTGGCTTTTTGTAGTCGGCTGGGCTTTAAACAAAATGTAACAGTAACAATAATGGGACTGTTTGATTTAGTAGACTAGAAAATATGTGTTGAGTGTGTTTGTGTATGTGTTTGAAATTTTGGGGCCTGGTTTTTTTGGGTTTTTTTTTCCAATTTTTTTTTTTTTATTCATGTATCAGTATGGCAGTGGATTGTTAGACAGGTTGTTACTTAACAGAAAAAAAATCAGAATAGGACTATTTTCACTTGCGTAACAAGAAAATGCTTTTGTGGATGGTCTCAGGTCATAAACTGGACTGTTCCTGGGCTGATTTAGACACCACAGAGTTGTGAATTCAGCCCTGAGATGGCCATTGTGGTCAGCTGGGCTATTATATTACTGCATGAAACACATTATGTGATGGTGATAGCAACATATTATGTGATGCTGATAAAGAGATGAAAATTATACAGCACTAAATGCTTACAAAGCGTTGGGCTACCCTGTTCTCATACAAGTGATGACATGTCATTGCAATCGGTTACAGAGTATGAAATTAAGTCATTTTTCACTTTTTTTTTCAGGGTACGAAAAAATGAGAACATTGCATTTATTTTTACTTTATTTATTTCTGTATCTGAGCACTGTGTGTGTGTGTGTGTGTGTGTGTGTGTGTGTGTGTGTGTGTGTGTGTGTGTGTGTGTGTGTGTGTGTGTGTGTGGTGTGCGTGCGTGCGCACATGTCCGTGCTCTGTATCCTCTGTGTGCGTGTGTGTGTGTGCACCTGCTCATCATTTGTTCCATTCCTGTAAAATGCAACAAACATGCTTTTAACATAGATTGTATGCGCAATATAAGTGAAATTGTTATTATCATTAGTATTATCAATTATTGTTTTTTTATTATTATTATTGTTATTATTGTTGTTGTTGTTATTATTATTATTAATACCATTATTACTTGTATTTTTAGTGTTCTTATTATTATCATGTATGTATACAGGTTTGCGTATGTGTGTGAAATAAAGACATTAGTTTTCATTTGAGGATTTGTTTGTCCTGTTGCAACATGTTAGCTGCCACACTGTGTTGATCCTGCGCTGTTATTTCTGGCTCCACAACACCTTTAACCACAAGTTCATTCAGTGGAAGTTTGAAGATGATTCTGGTCTGTCCTGCTTTGGTATTTTCAGCATGTCTGGTTATGGTGAATTGTAATGATATCAATATCATTTTTGAGTGTTTTGACTTGACCTTTGTACCCAGTGTCATTCCGAGTGGATTTCATGTGAACATTCACACAGTGGGTTTCCGCTGGTTTAGTTCTATGATCTGAGGCAAAAGAGCTGATTTTAATTTTGTGGTGTCTTTGGGAGAAAAAAAACAACACCTTGTATGTTTGGTTGGTAATATTTTCTTGCCATTGTGTGTTTATTGTTTCGTTGCTTTGTCTTTTTTCTGTTCAGTTGCATGTGGAGTTTCTAATTTAATGTGGTACAGATGTTGTGTTTGTCGTGGATATGTTTATACCATTTTATGACTGTCATGCTGATTTTTTTTTCAGTCAAAAAATTCTGTTGTTTCAATGGAACGTCTGGTGTTGATGAGTAAGAAATAGAAACAACATTTAGTCTAAAGATCTTATAGATTAATTTAGTTTGAAAGTACTGTTCCATTTTTGGACCATTATTGAGAAATATTTTTTTTAATATTGTGTGAAAAGAAATGTATTATCCAGATAAGTTTTAAAAAAGAAACAATGCAGACAACGTTTTCATGAAATGTTTTGAATTGTCCAATCTCAAAGAAGAAACATAGTGAAACTTGGGGAAGACAACAACTACAGTGACATAAGGTTGACTGTCTCAGAATATATGTTTTATGTCAATCAGTTGTAGGAAAAAGGAAAGTTACGCTGAAGATCCATATGTACTGTTTTGATGGAATGTTTGACAATAACTATTACTTAACAGGAACAACAAAAAACCTGATGTCGATTGGAGATAAGAGATATGTTATGATCCAGTTTTGCGTCTTAATCACTTATTGGTTGTTTATATATTTCTGATGGAAT
>JAPXFY010000017.1:54604956-54607456 GCA_030674185.1 Monoplex corrugatus
ATTCCTAAAATCCTAAGATGCACTACGAATCATCAGAACTTGCATATCACTAGAATGCTGAACACTTTCTTATGTCCTACTCTATTCTTTGCTTTGTGGAAAATCAAACATACTACCTATTCCTATCCCTACCCTAACAAAAGTATAAAAATGAAACGTGGGATTACATACCTGTAAGATAGGTTGGAAGGTCTCTGTCTGGGTGGCAATCGAATGGGTCTCGCGCATAGTGATTGACTTTCTGGCTTTTATACAGTGCGTTTCTGTTGTTTCTGTCACAAAACCTTCCCATCTGTCTTTTATTGGACATTGAAATTTGAATAACTAACCTGTCTTTCATTGGACATCGAAATTTGAATAACCAAGCAATCTTTGGCACCTGGTGGCCCTGGCTGTTATTCAACCCTCTGGACTTTTCGCTTGGACGTTGGTATTTGCTGAAACCTTTTGTGTACTAGATAACCTACCCTCTATAGTTGGATAAGACCAATGTGAGCGTTAGATCCTGCTCGGTGGAAAATGTTGAGTACCCAGTTAATTCATGGATGGCGTGCTCTTCATTACGCAAACCTTACGTACCCGGGTAAGATAGGGCTTGAATATTCTTCCCCCCCCCTCCCCCCACTCCTTTGGACGTCGGTGGAAAACGCCGAGTAACCAGTTAAATCATGGATGGCGTGATCTTCATTACGTAAACCCGCGTAACGATACGGTCTGAGGGGGACTAGGTCGGTGGAAAATGTTGAGTAACCAGTCCAATCATGGATGGCGTGATCTTCATTACGCAAACCTTACTTACCCGTCTAACAATGCGGTCTCAGGGGCACCCTGTGATATTTCCATCATTGTGGTGGTGTCAGCTTACTGTTTCATAGGTCCCTTTTCTTTCTTTCGCCCCCATTTCAAGATCTTGCCAACGCTCAGGACTCAGGGAGTCTGCTAGATGACTGTCGGCAGATTCGGGTGGAGCGCATATGGAATTGTCCGAGCGGGATGAATCCCTGTCGAACAAACAAACTCCCGAACGCCAAATCCTAACTACAGGCTAGGGTTACAGTCAATCGTGATAAGACATCTATCTGTGTGGTTTTTCAGACACCACTGAGCAGTGTGTGTTTTAGGCTGGTAGTTTGCTGGTTGTGTGTAAGCTGTCTGTGACCCGGCTTTGTTCTTTTCATAGAGCAGCCCCTGTGCTGTGTGCTGACTTTAGCATAAGTCATTTTTCAGTGAACCCATCACTACCACCATCAGCTGTTGTCTTCAGACCACAGTATGGCCTCGGCTAGGTAAGTGTGGAGGCACACAAAGAAGCACGCACACGTGCATAAGCACACACACTCACACACACACAGATACAAAGAAGCACGCACACGTGCATAAGCACACACACACACACACACACACACACCCCACACTCACACACACACAGATACAAAGAAGCACGCACACGTGCATAAGCACATACACTGCCATACACACACACACACATACACACGCGCGCGCGCGCGCGCACACACACACACACAAGCACGCATTACAGACACACACACACACTCGCACACACACACACACACCGCACACACACACACACACACACACACACACACACTCGCCCACACACATACACACATACACACACACACAACTCACACACACACACACACACACACACCGCGCGCACACACACACAGGCACGCATTACAGACACACACACACACACACACACACACACACACAAGCGCGCGCGCCCGCGCACACACACAGAGACACGCATTACACACACACACACACACACACACCACACACACACACACACACACACACACACACACACACAAGCATACATAACACAGTCGTTCTCTCTCTCTCTCTCTGTGCGTGCGTGTGTGTGTTTTGCGTGCGTGCGTGTGTGTACGTGTGTGTATGTGTGTGTGTATGTGTGTGTGATGTGTGTGTGCGTGTGTGTGTGTGTGTGCGTGTGTGCGTGTGTGTGTGTTGTGATGTGTGTGTGTGTGTGTGTGTTGTGATGTGTGTGTGTGTGTGTGTGTGTGTATGTGTGTGTGTGTGTTTGATGTGTGTGTGATGTGTGTGTGTGTGCATGAGTATTGGTTGTTCTAATCCTGTGCAGTGCAACGACCATGCTATAGACGTGTATTGTTAGTGGCATATCATTGTAATAATAACAATAGTAATAATGATAATAATAATAGTAATAATGATGATTATTATTATCATTATTATTATTGTTATTATTATTATCATTATTATTATTGTTGTTGTTGTTATTATTATTATTATTACTATTTATTATTATTATCATTTTTGTTATTATTATTGCTATTATTATTATTGTTGTTGTTGTTGTTGTTGTTGTGAGGGTAGCTGTGCCATCAAAGAGTAGACAAAGCGGCAAAAGACGAATCATACCTGCTCCGATCTATCCAAGATCTGGGATCTGGACCCATACAGTAGACTGGGTTGGGTACTTTACATAATCCTC
>JAPXFY010000017.1:54619956-54622456 GCA_030674185.1 Monoplex corrugatus
GTGCGGGAGTCAAAAGGGTTAAGTTTTTGCAGTCGTTGGATAGGGTGCAGGAGTCAAAAGGGTTAACAAAGCAGTCATTATCCGCCCTATGGCTTCGTCATAAACGCACGTTCAAAATCAACTGTATTTCAGTTTCGGACCTCGTTTTCTGGGGACAGTGGACACGTACGACAAAGAGCTGAGAGAGCTGGTCAAGCAGATTGGCAGGGAGCTGGGCTATGGGGCAGTCCTGCGTGAAGGCACGTACGTTTTGACTGGGGGACCCACCTTCACCACTGTGGCTGAGACACGACTGCTTAAGATGCTTGGGGCCGACGCTATAGGTAGGTATATCAGTCTGGTTGATTACACATACACGCACGCACGCGCGCGCACACGCACACATACATGTACATACACATACACACACATAGACACACACATACATATACATACACACACACGAATGCACGCACGCATGCACACACACACACACACACACACACACACACACACACACACACACACACGCGCGCGCGCGCGCACAAAAACACTGACTCACACACTCATACATCCACACACACACACACACTCATACACACAGAGACACACACATAGACTCACACACACACACATACACACACACACACACTCTCTCTCTCTCACGCAAAACACACACACACACATACACACACACACACACACATACACACACACACGCTCGCACACACACACACACACACACACACACACACACACACACACACACACACACACGCACATACACACACACACACACACACACACTCAAAAACATACAAACTCACACACACATACACAAACACAAATACACACATGCACGCACACTCACACATACGCACACTCAAACACATACACACACACACATACACAAACACAAATACACACATGCACGCACTCACACACACAAACACACACATGCATGCACGCACGCACACATACACACACACGCACACACACACACACACACACACACACACACACACACACACACACACACACACACACACACACTCCTTCAGCTTTTATATAACTAAAAATGAGCCGTGGACTCACGGTCTGATATCTTGAGTTCAATCCCAGCCCGCAACATTAAAAACTGACCTGTTTGCTGCATGTCTTAATGTTTCCATCATTTTGGTGATACAGCTCAGTGTCTCATACTGTGAGTCATGTCAGTGGCAGCCTTGTGGAAACGTGTAGAATCACCCCCTCACTTTATGCTAAGATATAAGATAAAAATAATTAAACGATCATCCACTCACTTTATACTTAGATATAAGATAAGAAATAATTAAAAGATCACCCCCTCACTTTATGCTTAGATATAAGATCAGAAATAATTAAACGATTATCCACTCTCTTTATACTTAGATATAAGATAAGAAATAATTAAACGAGCATCCCCTCACTATGTGCTAAGACAGGAGAAATAATTAAACAGTCACTCCATCACTCTATGCTAAGGTACGAGAAATAATTAAAACGATAACCCATTTACTTTATGTTAAAATAATAAGAAATAATTACAACAATCATCCCCCTACTTTATGCTAAGATATCAGAAATAATTAAACGATCACTCCCTCACTTTATGCTAAGATATCAGAAATAATTACAACGACCACTCCCTCACTTTATGCTAAGATATAAGATAAGAAATAATTAAACGATCACCCCCTCACTTTATGCTAAGATATGAGAAATAATTACAACGATCACCCCCTCACTTTATTCTAAGATATCAGAAATAATCAAAAGATCACCCTCTCACTGTATGCTAAGATATAAGAACTATTCAAATAATCACCTCCTTCATCTATGCTAAATTGTAATATATAAACAGTCAATTAAACAGTCACATCATCACTCTATACTAAGGTATGAGAAATAATTAAACAGTTACACTCTCACTCTATGCTAGGGTATGACAAATAATTAGCATATCGTCACTCTAAAGTGAGGTATAAGAAATAATTACAATGATCACCCCCTCACTTTTATGCTAAGATCATCATCATCATCAAGTACCTTGCCACATGGCGTTGGCGATCATGACCTTCCATATGTTTCTGTCCCGTGTTGCCGCAACCACATCTTCCACCCTCTTTGTCTTCAGCCACTCTGCAAGTCCGTACAATATCTTCTCCTTGGGTCTACCTGGTGCTCTCTTTCCATCCAGCTTTCCTGTTGTGACCAGGTGCTCCAATTCCCCTTTCCTTAGAAAATGACCCATAGATGTTGCCTGTCTTTTCCTAATCTTCCTTATCAATGATCTTCTTGTGTCTGCCTCCATCAAGACTGTCTCGTTTGTTTTCTTTGCTGTCCATGGAACTGTCAACATTCTTCTTACAAACCACATCTCGGCTGCCTCAATCTTGTTCTGGCTTTGCTTGTTGACTGTCCACGCCTCACAACCGTATAACAGTATTGGTTCTATAGAAATCTCTTCCTGGTGTTAACTGATAGGCATTTGAACGCG
>JAPXFY010000017.1:54624956-54627456 GCA_030674185.1 Monoplex corrugatus
CACACAAAAACACAAACACACAAACACACACATACAAACAAACACACAAACACAACACACAAACACAACACACACAACACACACACCACACACACACACACACTCACACACACACACCACACACACACACACACACACACACACCGTACACACACAACACACACACACACACACACACACACACACACACACACACCACACACAACACACACACTTCAACTTTCCCATTTCAAATTTCAAGACTTTGCCAGCCAGCGCATAAGGTTTTGTGAAGGCTCAGGAAGTCCGCCAGATAACTGCTGACAGATTTATGCGGAGCGCATATGGAATTGCCTGGGTGCAATGAATCCGTCATGAACAAACTCTACACGAACTCCACACTAATTTGTTTTATTGACTGCAATTATACAGGCGTCTGGTATGGATTTAGGGTTTGTTGCTGGATTCTTTGATAAATTGTACCGCGTGGGCTTTTCCCCCACCCCTCCCGAAACATAATAAATAGCATGCATTTTTACTCAGAAGAATGGAATTTTTCCCCACAAATGAAATGAGATTGTATTCATTATTTCAGGCCTGCCGTGGGATTATTTGATGTGTGGGCGCCCGCTCGCGTGTGTGCGTGTGAATATGTGCATGTGTGTGTTTTGTGTGTGTGTATATGTGCGTGCGTGTGCGTGTGTGTGTGTGTGTGTGTGGTGTGTGTGTGTGTGTGTGTGTGTGTGTGTGTGTGTGCGCGTGTGTGTGTGTGAGTGTGTGTGAGAGTGTGCGTGCGTGTGTGTATATCCGTGTGTGTGTGTGTGTTTCCTTATTTCTTTTAACGTCTGTTCATATACGTATGTATGTATGTATGTATGTATGTATGTATGTATGTATGTATGTATGTATGTATGTATGTATGTATGTATGTATGTATGTAGGTCTCTCTCTCTCTCTTATATATATATATATATATGTGTGTGTGTGTGTGTGTGTGTGTGTGCTTGTGTGTGTAAGCGCCTGCGTGTGTGTGTGTGTGTGTGTGTGTGTGTGTGTGTGTGTGTATGTATGTGTGTGTGTGTGTGTGTGTGTGTGTGTGTGTGTGTGTGTGTGTGTGTGTGTGTGTGTTTTAAGTGAGGAATACAAAGACATATGCGTAGGTGTATATCTCTTCCAATTACCTCCGTGTTTCACTATTACGTGTTTACATGGTATGTATGTGTTGTTGATTAAATAGAAATCTCACATTCAGAACTTGTATATACCGCTCATTGTAGAGAGTTGATGTGCTGGCTTGTGTGTGTGTGTGTGTGTGTGTGTGTGTGTGTGTGTGTGTGTGTGTGTGTGTGTGTGTGTGTGTGTGTGTGTGTGTGTGTGTTTTTGCATGTATGCATAAGTGGTTGAATGTAAGTGCGCGTGTGTTAGCGTGGGTGAGCGAGTGGTATGTGTATGAGTGTGAATGTGTCCTTGTGTGTTTGTAAGTACAAAAGAGAGACAGAGACAGAGACAGACAGAGAGAGAGAGAGACGGAGAAAGACACAGAGAGTGAGACAGACAGACAGACAGAGAGAGAGAAAGAGATAGAGAGAGAGAGATTTTAAACTTCAAACTTCAAAATACTTCATTACATATAATTCCGAAGCAGTTAGCGGGTTAGTCGCCTCACCCAGGATGAGTCCTAAAGCAAAGAAATCACTGAGCCTCTTACTGCAGAATTGAAAAGTAGCCCAAAACAGTAATGTTTACTGTAGCCAACCAAGTGGCTTATAGTTGCCACGACTTCATTTGAAATCTATCAGGACCTGGCCAGCTCATGGGTTTATGTGCAGGCTTAAGGCTTGTGCCGTGATCATTCTGAATCTTCTCCATCACATGGTACCTGTGGCGTTAGTGAATATGGAATTCATTCCCAGCGCGGAGACGTCATCTTGAGAATCTGAAATTGAAAGTGAAACTGAAACAATCAAACCATTTCACCAGTCACAGAAGAATGAGTCAAGAGCCTTGGAAGGTAGTTTAATGACTGAAAGATAAAAATTTTAAAAAAAACAGTAGGAAAACGAAACAAATCACAAAAACAAAAAGCACTCAGAAAACAGACCAATGTGGCAGCCTTGGCAGATATGGAGTAAGGTGCCTGCAGTTCATGCTGATTCTGCAAGAAGTTGGTGGATAGGGTGAGGGATTCAAAGGGTTAAATTTTTTTTTTTTTGTTAGCGTCGTTGACAATGCAGGATGCTGGTGGACAGGATGTGGGAGTCAAACGGTTAAGTTTCAAAAGTTCAGGACACAGCAGCAGTTCCACAGAAAGCATTGAATACAGTCCCTTGGAGGAAGAATGAATTATGTAATACTGCACTGACATCACCAGAACAGAACAACAATTGTGTTAAGATGGGCAGCAACATGGCCAGTGTACTGTAGTACACCCACTTCCATAAGCCCACGCTCGTTATCACAGGTGTTAATAGTGTTGATACCACTGGTCGTACAGCAACACCTGTGTATGACTCACCATGTT
>JAPXFY010000017.1:54637456-54694956 GCA_030674185.1 Monoplex corrugatus
AGTAAGTTCAAGTGTTCACATCCCCATAATTCACAACCATACAATGGTATCGATATAACAGCAGTAGTATGTAACTTAAAGAACACTATACACAGACAAATCTTGTGTTTTATCTGTCATATCTTTCTGAGCTTGATCACATGCTTTTTTTTCCCGCATAAAATTATTTACCAGTTCGAAAGCATTCTATCTCCAAGTTATTCAAAAAGCAGATAAAAAATTGAACATTTTTCATCCGTGACAAAAGATATCACGTGAACAATGTCGTTCATTGAAAAGTATCACAGAAGAAAAGAAAAGAGAAACATACAAACAAACAAAAAACAAACAAACAAAGAAAACCGACCGACTGACCGACCGACCGACCGACCAACCGACCAAAAGAACAAACAAACAAAGCAAGAGTTTGTGCTGATGCTGAAATAGGTCACCGTCTTGCTGAGTGGATCAGCTACATTGCTATTGTGTGCACAGTTAGCATATACGGAAGACATGCAGATGACCCGGCCTGTCCAGGAAGTGACGTTCATACGGCTCATCACGCAGCATCTGCCATCTTCCGGCTGTCACGTGACCTTCCACTACCGGTTTCCAGTGGTTGACGTATTCGGAACACCTATCCAAAAAGTCGGCTCGGGTCAGATTGACGATATAGCCTCCTGTTCCGTTGGAAAACAAAACGAAATAAAAACGACAATTAGTATTAAAAAGTCAGACTGGAAGTTTATTGTTTAATTTTAACTTGCATCAGTTTCGTTTTAATTTAGTTGGTAGGGTTCAGATATTTAAATCAGAAGATTTTTTTTAAAGATTTTAAGTCGATAACTCGTACAGATTCTCATGCTTACAGTTTTGAATATAAAATTCAAGATGGATTCAGTCCGCATGGTTATAATTTCACAGTCGCCACACGTACTCTATCATCTAATATTTGGCAGAAACCTCCAGTCTGCGTAAACCCCCTCACGCTGGGAAAGTTTTCAAATGGAGGGAAGTGTGAGTGGGGGCGGGGAGACTTAGTCATTAATCCTTCGACTCGCGCACCTTATCCAACAACTACAAAAATGTAATCCGACTCCCGCACCCTATCCACCAACTGCAAAACCTTAACTCTTCAACTCCCACACCCTATCCACCAACTGCAAAAACTTAACCCTTCAACTCCCGCACCCTATCCACCAACTGCAAAACCTTAACTCTTCAACTCCCGCACCCTATCCACCAACTGCAAAAACTTAACTCTTCAACTCCCGCACCCTATCCACCAACTGCAAAACCTTAACTCTTCAACTCCCGCACCCTATCTAACAACTGCAAAAACTTAACCCTTTGACTCCCTCACTCTATCCACCAGCTTCCCTCAGGAAGCTGGTAAATAGGGTGAGGGAGTTAAGGGTTAAGTTTTTGTTTTGATGGCATGATTGATAATGCAGGATGCTGGTGGACAGGGTGCGGAAGTCAAAAGGTTAAAGGGTAAGCCGACACTATCATATAGTCTAGGACCTGGCCACCTGATAGGTTTATGTGCAGGCCTGTGCCATGGTTATTCTCCATCACATGGTACCTGTGACGTTAGTGTATATGGAATTCGTTCCGAGCACGGAGACGTCATCTTGAGAAGCTTAAACTGAAACTGAAACATCAAAATGATCGGAGCATAAAGCTGATCAGTTAACAGGCCAATTTTCATACGCTAAGCCGGCTAGGATTGAAGTCGAGATACTGATTTTTGAGTTCAGGGCTCTATGGCAAGAACCAGCCAATGACTTATATGATACATCCTCAACTGCCTTAAATAGGCTCAACACAGCCACCGATCTGGTAGTGTTAAGTGTCAATCTTTCCTCAGCTTTTTAAAAGGAATGAAAAAATTTCAAAGACTTTCATTTTCATGCCATCACATCAGGAAAGACACCGTTCTGTTTAACAATATATTGTGTATGATTGGTTCCTATCGAAAGATTGGCTGGCTTGTTTTCATGTTACGAAGTAGATGTGTTGTAAAACAATAAAACAAGAAAAAGAAAAAGAACAGCCAAGCCGCTATAAGCTATAAAACCGTGAGACAAAGGCCAGTTCGGCGTCTGTCTTGTTTTTTTCAAACACACACCAGTCCCCAGCCAAAAGAGAATTACTGATGAAATGGGTCACCACGGAGCAACAGGCAGTCAGACCGGCAGGCAGGCTGACAGACAGACAGACATACAGACAGACAGACAGACGGACGGACGGACAAACAGACGGATGGACAGACAGGCAGGCAAGCAGGCAGACGACAGACAGGCAGGCAGGCAGGCAAACAGATAGATACACAGACAGATAGACAGACAGACAGACACACAGACACACAGACAGACACACAGACAGACTGACAGACAGACTGACAAAGTTTAGTCATCAACGGACACGAACCAGCTCACGAAAAGACAGACAGACACATGCATACAACTCTACATGCAGGCACGCACACGCGCGCGCGCTCACACACACACACACATATACACAAACACACACACACACTTACACACTCACACACATACACACACACACACATATATGCGCATATGCATATGCACACACACACACACATATATATATATACATAGACACAAACACACACAGACAAAAAATAAAACAGACAGACAGACACACATACACAGACAAATGAACAAACGAATACTCACACACGTACACCACACACACACAAACACACACACACACACACACACACACACACACACACACACACACACACACACACACACACACACACACACACACACACTGCACACTGCACACACACATACACACACACTGCACCACACACACACACACACACACACACTGCACACACACACACACACACACTACATACACATACACACACACTAACACCCACACGCACACATACACACAAACACACACACACACATACACATACACACACTACACACACACACACACACATACACACACATATACACCCGCCCACCCCACCCCACCCCACACATACATACACACTACACACACACACACACACACACTCACACACACACAAACAAACACACACAGACACACACACAGACACCCACGCACCCACACACACACACACACACACACCACAACACACACACACACACAAACACACACATACACACCACACACACACACACACACACACACACACACACACACACACACACACACACACACACACACACATACACACACCTGGCTTCACCAGACGGATCATTTCAGTGAAGGCTTCGGGGGGCACGTGTTTGGGTCCCATGGCCCCCACCATCACCACTGCGTCATAACTGTCTGCAATCGTTGCCATCGTCGTCATCATCATCATCATCATCATCATCACTGCGTCATAATTGTCTGCACTCATCATCATCACCACCACCACCACCATCACCACCACCACCACCACCACCATCACCATCACCATCATCATCATCATCACCACTGCGTCATAACTGTCTGCAACCGTCAACATCGTTATCATCATCATCATCATCATCATTATCATCACCACTGCGTCATAACTGTCTGCAATCATCATCATCATCATCATCATCATCATCATCACCATTGCGTCATAACTGTCTGCAACCGTCATCATCGTTATCATCATCATCATCATCATCACCACTGCGTCATAACTGTCTGCAATCATCATCATCATTCATCATCATCACCATTGCGTCATAACTGTCTGCAATCATCATCATCATCATCACCATCATCATCATCATCACCACTGCGTCATAACTGTCTGCAACCGTCAACATCGTTATCATCATCATCATCATCATCATTATCATCACCACTGCGTCATAACTGTCTGCAACCGTCAACATCATTATCATCATCATCATCATCATCATCACCATTGCGTCATAACTGTCTGCAACCGTCATCATCGTTATCATCATCATCATCATCATCATCACCACTGCGTCATAACTGTCTGCAATCATCATCATCATCATCATCATCATCATCATCATCATCATCATCATCATCATCAATGCGTCATAACTGTCTGCAACCGTCATCGTCGTCTTCCTCGTCGTCGTCGTCGTCGTCATCATCATCATCATCATCATCATCACCGTTGTCGTCGTCGTCGTCGTCATCATCATCTTCATCATCGTCATCATCGTCATCATCATCACCACTGCGACATAGCCGTCTGCAACCGTCAACATCGTTATCATCATCATTATCATCATCGTCATCATCACCGTCGTCGTCGTCGTCGTCATCATCATCGTCGTCGTCATCGTCGTCATCATCATCATCACTACCACTATCACCACTGCGTCATAACTGTCTGCAACCATCAACATCGATATCATCAACATTATTGTCATCACCGTCATCATCATCATCTCCACCATCATCACCGTCATCGTCACCATTATCACCACCTGTGTCATAACTGTCTGCAACCATGAACATCGTTATCATCACCATCATCATCATCATAACCGTCGTCATCATCATCTTCACCATAATCACCATTACCATCATCATCATCATTATCATCATCACCATTATCATCCCAGCCACCATCATCATAATATCATCATTGTCATAACCATCATCAACATCGCCGTCGTTACCTCCATCATCATCATCACCATAAACGTCATCACTATCATCATCGCCATCGTCATCATCAACGTTCTCATCGTCACCATCATCACCAAAACAGCCACGTTCACCGACACATATGGCCTGACCATACAGATGACGAATGAAAGAAAAAAGTGGACTTTTTTTTTAAACTAGATGCAGAATCGGCCAAGCTAAAACAGCATGCAAGAATCTGAAAAGCATTCTTACCAACAAATGGCTATCAATTAACATCAGGAAGAGAGTCCTTGAATGTTGTATAGAACCGATAGTGTTATATGGTTGCGAGGCACAGACAGTCAACAAGCAAAGCCAGAACAAGATTGTGGCAGCCAAGATGTGGTTTCTAAGAAGAATTTGGAGAGTTCCATGGACAGCAAAGAAAACAAACGAGACAGTCTTGATGGAGGCAGACACAAGAAGATCATTCATAAGGAAGATTAGGAAAAGACAGGCAACATTTATAGACCATTCCATGAGGAAAGGGGAATTGGAGCACCTGGTCACAACAGGAAAGCTGGAGGGAAAGAGAGCACCAGGTAGACCCAGGGAGAAAATATTGGACGGACTTGCAGAGTGGCTGAACACAGAGAGGGTGGAAGATGTGCTTGCGGCAACAAGGGATAGAAACAGATGGAAGGCCACGATCGCCAACGCCATGTGGCAAGGCACCCGACGACGACGACGACGACGATGATGATGATGATGATGATGATGATGATTTATTTGTTTGTTTGTGGTTCTGATTTACACAGACTATCGACAGCTGATAATGTAAGTTAGCATGTGCTAATGTCAACGCTATCAGAAAATGAGTGTCATATCATTTCTCTCTCTCTCTCTCTCCTCTCTCTCTCTCTCTCTCTCTCTCTCTCTCTCTCTCTTCCCTCTCTCTCTGTTTCTCTCCCTCTCTGTTTGTCTGGGAAATTGTATTGTTTCGAATTTTCAACATGTTAGTCATCCAGCAACTAATGACAGAAAATCACAGGACAATGTACTGAACAACTATGGAAAATTGTTATTGAATATGTGTACTGCTTTTGATTTATCTATTCTTAACGGTATGTGTCATGGCGACCTTCAAGGTTGCTACACGTACGTGTCAGAAACTGGATGTAGCGTGAATGATTATTTTATGCTGTCTTGTGATCTTTTTGCGCTTGTGTGTGATTCATGTGAATTAAGAGTTTCTGAAAGAATTGAATCTGATCACATGCCTCTTGAATTCTGTTTCACTTGTCTGGCTTACAATCAAAGTAAACCCCAAGTCAAGAAAATAATATCGCGGAAAAATATGTTTGGAATGAAATATATGCTGATGTGTATAACAGTAACATGACATCAAAATATTTCCAAGAACGGATAAACTATGCTGTTACTGTTATTAACGTTGATGTCAATGAAGCTCTGCAAGTCTTTAACGAGTGTATAAAGGATCCTGCAGAACATATGAAGAAACATACAAACGTCAAGAATAAATCTAAATCTCAAGAATGGTTTGATACGGAATGCCGTAATTGCCGAAGAAATGTTCGTAAATTGTTGAGAAAATTTCGCCGGTCTTTAAATGATCAAGACCGTGACAGTTTTTGTACAGTAAGACGAGAATATAATAATTTACTTAAAATGAAGAAAAAAATGATTCAATGATACAATGACAAAGGACTTGTTATCGTCTATTAAAAATCAGAAAGAATTCTGGAACACCGTACATAAAATTTCAGGGAGAAGAAAACAGCCAGTTCACAATATCAGTGTAGATACATGGTTGAGCATTTTAAGTCACTTCTGACAAAAGATACAAGTACTGACAATACGTCGTTTGGCGAAGAAGATGAAGGAGAGGATAACTTCAATCGCCCAATTTCTAAAGAAGATGTACAGTTTGCCATAGGAAAAATAAAAACACGTAAAGCTGCTGGGTCAGATGGTATAATTGGAGAGCTGCTGAAAAATGCTTGTGAAACTGATTCAGTTTTAAACTTCTTGGTAACATTTTTTAACTCGCTTTTTGATAGAGGAATCTTCCCTGAAAAATGGACTGAGTCTATTGTTCTACCTCTCTATAAGAAAGGTGATGTTAATAACCCCAATAATTATGGAGGCATATCGCTTTGTGATGTAACTAGCAAAGTATACAGTACTATTATTAATCGTAGATTGCAGGAATGGATAGAAGACAATAACATCACTGGAGAATATCAAGCTGGATTCAGACGTAACTATTCTACCATAGATCATGTTTACTTTGATGGCTTTTGTTCAGAAACAATTATCTCTTAACCGTAAATTGTATGTTGCATTTATAGATTTTGAAAAGGCGTTTGATTCAATTAACAGAAGCATTCTTTGGTCAATTTTGTTAAAACGTGGTGTGAGAGGGAAGTGTTCAGATGTATAATGAGTATGTATAACTGTATGAAAGCAAGAGTCAGGTGTGGTGGAAAATTGACAGATTATATTCAATGCACTTGTGATGTGAAACAAGGTGATGTGTGCAGTCCTATTTTGTTTTCGCTTTTCATTAACGAATTAACTTCCGAAGTGGTTTGTAGTGGAAGACATGGTGCTCAATTTATTGGAGATACATTGCAGTTGTTTATTCTTCTTTTGGCAGATGATGTAGTTCTATTGTCCGAAACAGTCACTGGTCTACAGACACAACTGAACAGTTTATATCAAGCTGCAACATCTCTTCAATTGCAAGTAAATATGTCTAAGAGCAATATCGTTGTATTCAAAAAGGGTGGATACCTAGCTGGCAGTGAACGATGGACTTATAATAGAAATATCATGCCAGTTGTAAATGTATATAAATATCTAGGAATATATTTTTCAACGTGATTAAATTTTACTGCATCATGTAAAGACCTGGCAAGCCGAGCAAAACGAGTATTACTCTGTATCATGCAGGAACTGTCCATGCTAGGAAATGATTCTTTTGACATATTTGTGAAATTATTTGATTCGCAAGTTCAACCTATTAAACAGTATGGAGCTGAAGTATGGCCATGGTCTTGAGAGCTCTGCAATGCACTGTGAAAAGTTCATCTGTTTGCCATGAAAAAAATTCTTGGTGTGTCAATGCAAACTCCTAGTGATTTGATTTATGGGGAGACAAACAGATATCCAATTTATCTTAATTTATTGTCAGATGTATTTGTTATTGACTGAAATTAACACAGATGCCAGAGAAGAGACTGCCAAGGAAAGCATACAATATGTTGGTCGACTTGGATGCTAGAGGGAAAACAAACTGGGTGTCAAGGGTGAGAGTTAAGCTGTTTGAACTAGGATATGGATATGTGTGGATGAATCAGAGTGTGGGGGATATAAACGTTTTTCTTCGTACGTTTCGTAATAGACTGATTGATTGTAGATGGCAGGATTGGAGTGCTCGTGTTCAAAACAGTAATAGATTTGAGTTTTATAGACAATTTAATCCATCACACTGCATTCCCACTTATTTATCGATTAAAATGGATAAGCATCTAAGATACATTATGACAAGATTTCGATTAGGGGTATCTGAGATCTATTAACATAATCTTCGTTATAGACAACATGATAACCGTGATCTTATATGTCCATTGTGTAGAAAAGCAAAAGAAATTGAAATTCATGTCGTGTTTTGTTGTCCAGTGCTAAGCAGTCATAGAAATAAACTGATCCCCAGAAAATATTATAAACAGCCTTCATTGTTTAGACTGAGCTTGCTTATGGCATCCGCCAGGGAAGATCATGTTAAACAGCTTGCCATTTATATGTATAAAGCTTTTAAACTCAGGAAGCTCTTGTGGAAATTGAATGTTTCAGTTTTCTTTGCTCTGTATAATATTTATGATAAAACAGAGTATATTTAAGTGATGTATGTTTATTTCACCCCTTCATGAGGGGCCATGGCCTTTATTGAATAAATTAACTGAAATCTGAAATCTCCCTCTCTGTTTCTGTTGTGTGTGGTGTGTGTGTGTGTGTGTGTGTGTGTTGTGTGTTGTGTGTGTTGGTGTGTGTGTGTGCGTGCGTGCATGTGTGCGTGCGCCTGTGCGCGTATGTGTGTATGTGTATGTGTGCGTGTTTGCGTGTGCGTGTTTGTGTGTGTGTTTGTGTGTGTGTTCGTGTGTGTGTATGCGTGTTTGTGTGTGTGTATGTGTGTGTGTGTGTGTGTGTGTGTGTGTGTGTGGTGTGTGTGTGTGTGTGTTTGTGCCGTGGCACGTAAACGGGCTTACCTGGAGGAATATCCAAGGGGTCAGTGGTGATGTACACGTTGTACAGTTGTCTGAACACCCCCTTCTGTTCTGCCACCCGGAGACTTTCTGTCGATGGATCCAAGCCGTCTATTTTTCTGAAGCCCATCTGATGAAGCTGCACACAGGTATAACAGGCTGACAATTGGACTGGATTGAGCCATGTATGGATTGGATTCAACTGGATTGTAGATGACTGGTTTGGATTAGACTGGTTGGATTGGATTGTGTGGGACTGGATTTGATTAGTCTGGAAAGGACTGGATTGGAATGGATTGGATAATATTGAATTGTGTAAGGTTATATTGTACGGGATTGGGCCAGAATGGATAATAATTATCATTACTCTTCTTCGTCGTCGTCTTCTTCTTCTATTTCTTCTTCTTTTTTTCTCTTCTTCTTCTTCTTCGCATCTTCGCTTTCTTTTTCTTTTTTTCTGTCTTTCTTCTTCTTCTTCTTTTTCATCATCATAATCTTGTTTTCTTTTTTTTTCCTTTTCTTCCTCTTCTTCCTCTTTTTCGTCTCATTCCGAATGACAGACGTTCAGTTCGATTTTCCTACTAAACTGAGGAGAAAAGTCGAGGCCTTTACGTAAAAACGAACCCTGGAACCTCGAATTTCGTTACTGACAGAGGAACATCTTAACCATTCTGCCACTCTTCTCTCTGAACATCAGATATGTTCGTTGAAGATCCTGTAAGTCATGTCATGTGTGCAGAAGCTCAGGGAAATATGTAAAAACCCAGACTGAATGCACACTGAAGACGGAGCATGCAAGCTGTGCAGTAACATAGCGCCTGCACAGTGTGGCGCAAAACAACGGGTATAGACACCTTTGAGAAAAAAACAGAATGCGTAAAAAAGTGAAAAGAAAAGAGAGAGAGAGAGACACACACACAACACACACAGACAGACAGACAGACAGACAGACAGACAGAGACAGACAGACAGAGACAGACAGACAGAGACAGACAGACAGACAGAGACAGAGACAGAGAAGAGAAAGACAGACAGTGATAGAGACACAGACACAGAAGAGAAATAGAAAAGAGAGAGAGAGAGAGAGAGAGAGAGAGAGAGAGAGAGAAAGACAGACTCACACACAGACACGCAGACATACAGACTGAGACAGCAGAGAAAGACATGCAGAGAGACAGAGAGAGACATGCAGAGAGACGAGAGAGACAGAAAAGACAGAAAGGTGTGTGTGTGTGGGGGGGGGGGGGGGGGACTGGAGTGAAGGAGGGAGTACGGATACAAATCCCCGTGCAGATACGAAATGGTTTAATCAAAATAGGCCTAGGCTCTTTATTGAAAGGGGTGACATTCACAAAGACAATACTTTGCACACACAATACAAGCTGGTCGTGAAGAAAAACTGTGAAACGGCAACACAGATTTAAAGGTTATGCCAGAATAATACCCAGTAGTTTTAATGATTCATAAACATACATCATCATTATCATCATGTGCCCTGCTGCATGGCGTCGGCGATCATGGCCCTCCATACGAATCTATCCCTTGTCGCTGCAAATACTTCTCTCACCTCTCTGTCCTCAGCCACCCTGCAAGTCCGGCCAAAATTTTCTCCCTGGGTCACCTGGTGCTCTTCTCCCTTCAGCTTTCCTGTTGTGACCAGGTGCTCTAATTTCTCTTTCCTCATAAAATGTCCTATACAGTAAATGTTGCTTGTCTTTTCCTAATCTTTATTAATGATCTTCTTTTATCTGCTCCTTCAAGACTGTTTCGTTTGTCTTCTTTGCTGTCCATGGAACTCTCAACATTTTCTTAGTAACCACATTTCAGTTAACATACATATCAAGATTGAATAGCACGGTCGTCATTACGCGTACACATCATCCAACCTTACATGGATCATGCTGTAATAAATGGTAACGATTTTATTCTAAGGTTATGCAATACAGCCCCCCCCGTAGGGATGCCGGGGGCTCTTTCAGTATAAATAGTATCCCCACCTTCTGGAAATACTGTGCTGGAAATGTCCTCTTTTCTGTCACTCTCTTTGTTTCTGCCTTGCTGTTTTGCTGTCTGTCATTTCTTCCTATCATTTTCTGCCTTGTCAGTCCATTCACCTGTATGTGTTTCGATAAAGTCTACATACATTTACTTAGGATTGATAATTGGGTACACGTATGAACTGTATTTTTGTCTCTAGGGAGGTGAGATGTGTGAAGCCATTTTAGGTAATTTATGTCCGTTTTTATATTTGTTTTGGTGTCCTTCGGTATGCTTAAATTTGTATTCAGTGTGTGTTTTTTAAATCCCCTGTGTGATAAATTGGAGGAGTAGTAATCGCCAGGGGCATGTCCTAAGATTATGTACGCAAATACATTGATGCGTGTACTTAATTTTCTTTTTTTTTTTTTCCTGTTAAAGTTTTGTATACTTTGAAGCTGTTATAGCCCTGATATGGCTCTACACACTCGACTGGGCTTTAAACAACAATAACAATAACAATGTAAAACAGGACAACAAAGTAAAGAATTGAGTTCATCTTCTCTGTCCATGTTTGATCAGCGACACATCAGATTATTTTCTCCTCTTATATCAAATGGAAAACGATGACAAGCAGTATTAGAGACACCAAGTCTACATTTCGTTAAAGTACTTTTTTATCATCATCATCAGGTGCCTTGCCACATGGCGTTGGCGATCATAGACTTCCATCTGTCTCTATATCTTGTTGCCTCAAGCATCTTTTCCACTCTCTTTGTCCTCAGCCACTCTGCAAGTCCGTGTAGTATCTTCTTCCTGGGTCTACCGGTTGCTCTCTTCCCCTCCAGTTTCCCGTGGTGACCAGGTGCTCCAATTCCCCCTCCTCATAAAATGGCCTATAAATGTTGCCTGTTTTCTCCTCATCTTCCTTATGAATGATCTCCTTGTGTCTGCCTCCGTCAAGACTGTCTCGTTTGTTTTCTTTGCTGTCCATGGAACTCTCAACTTTTTTATACATCTGATTATTTTCGTGTCAGCATATGGTTGCGAGGAGATGGAGGGAGGGAGGGAGACAAACAAAGCGAAAAAGAGAGATATAAGAGAGAGAGAGGAGAGAGAAGCAGAGGCAGAGAGACAGCCAGAACGAGAGACAAAGACCGAGAGACAGACAGAGAAAGACAGAGAGAAAGAGAGAGACAGAGATGACATAGAGAAACAGAAAAGAAGACACAGGCAAACAGAGACACACAGATGCACAGAGAGAAGAGAGACAGAGAAAGAGACAGACAGACAGACGGACAGACAGACGGACGGACAGACAGACAGATAGGAAGACAAAGAAACACGACTCCCAACCAACATCATAATCATGATCCATAGTGAGTGTGTGTGGGGGGGGGGGGGGGTGGAGGCGGAGAGAGGATGTGGCAACAGTTGTTTCAGTTTCTCAAAACGTCTCCGCACTCGGAACTGAATTCCATATGCACTAACGTCACAGGTGCCATGTGTATGGTGATCATGGCACATGCCTTTAAGCTGCACATGAACCCATAAGCTGGCCAGGTCCTGAGGTCCTACCTAGACTATGTTTTACCTAGTCTACATTTCATACTGGTATGTAGCAACACAAGCAAGCAAGCAAACAAACAAGCAGGTAAACTCCCACTCCCCACCCCACCCTTCATTTCATCCACCTCACCCGTTGACCGGTGAATCCAGTGCAGACCGCCACCTCCAGGATGGTGATGTTGCTGCGTTCCTTGGGGTCCGGGTACAGACCTTCCATCGTCTTCTGTAGAACGTTCAGGGCTTCATACCCGTGGGTGGCCACCGACTGCGCAAGCATTCACACAAAATTCCATGTCAAGGATGTCCATATATCCTCAGTTCGAAAGGGGGTGAGGTGGTAGAGCCTCCATTTCTTTGGGAGAAACAGCAGTTCGAAAGGGTGGGTGTAGAGCCTCCATTTTTCTTTGGGGAGAGACAGCAGTTCGAAAGGGGTGAGGTGGTAGAGACCTCATTTTTCTTTGGGGAGAACAGCAGTTCGAAAGGGGGTGAGGTAGGTAGAGACCTCCATTTTTCTTTGGGGGAGAGACAGCAGTTCGAAAGGGGGTGAGGTGGTAGAGACCTCCATTTTTCTTTGGGGGAGAAACAGCAGTTCGAAAGGGGGTGAGGTGGTAGAGCCTCCATTTTTCTTTGGGGGAGAAACAGCAGTTCGAAAGGGGGTGAGGTGGTAGAGACCTCCATTTTTCTTTGGGGGAGAACAGCAGTTCGAAAGGGGGTGAGGTGGTAGAGACTCCATTTTTCTTTGGGGAGAACAGCAGTTCGAAAGGGGGTGAGGTGGTAGAGCCTCCATTTTTCTTTGGGGGAGACACGTTCGAAAGGGGGTGAGGTGGTAAGCCTCATTTTCTCAGTTCGTGGTGGTGAGTCATTGAGTGACAGCAGTTCGAAAGGGGTGAGGTGGTAGAGCCTCATTTTTTTTGGGGAGAGACAGCAGTCGAAGGGTGAGTGGTAGGTCTTTTTGGAGTGCTTCAAAGGGGTGAGGTGGTAGAGCCTCCATTTTTCTTGGAGAGATGGCATCGAAGGACTGAGGTCGGTGCAACTCATTTTTCTTTGGGGGTCGGGTGGGGGCTCTCTATGGCTCGGGGTCTGCTCTCCTCTCTCTCTCTCTCTCTCTTATCTATATAATATTATATATATATTGTGTGGTGTGATCATTATGTGTTATATGTCTTTATATAATAATAAGAATAATATGTATATATCTTCTATTAGGCCCGCTCTCTGTCTGTTTGGTCTCTTGTCTTCTCTATCTCTCTCTCTCTCTCTCTCTCTCTCTATATATATATATATATATATATATGTTATATATTCTGTACAGATTATATATATTTAGTATATGTTATATATTTACACACAAATATATAAATATATATATACATTAATATGTAGATGTGTCACTCTCCACTCACACACATCATCATCTATATATATATATATATAATATATCTATTTACATATATATATCATATAGTATATTACATATATATATTATACTTATATGTATGTATATATAATTATATATATATATATTTATATATATATATATATATATATTATATCAGTGGTTCAGTGCGTATGATGTTTTGAGTCAAGCAAAAACAAACTGCACGGTGGAATGGAAACGATTTTGCACATCGCACGGTTCAAGATTGATTTATCACCATTATTACAATTTTTACTATCGTCATCGTCGTCATCATCATCATCATCATCATCAATGTGTTATCATCATCATCATCATCATCATGCGTCATGTCATCATCATCTCATTCATATGTTGTATCATCATCATCTAGCAGTCAGCATCATCATCATTCATCATCATCGTTACTCATCGATCATCGTTGCTCGTCGTCGTCATCATCATCATCATCATTCATCATCATATCATCATCATCATCATCATCATCATCATCATCATTGTTATTACAATTGTTCTTCTTGTTGCTGTTATTATTGATAGTAGTAGTAGTATGAATATTATTATTATTATAATTATTATCATAATTAATGTTATTATTATTATATTATTATTATCACAATTATTATTACTACAATTATTATTATTATTATTATTATTATTATTATTATCATCGCAATATTGTAGTGGATAAGACGTAAGACTTCTAATCGGCACCTTCCACACGATGGATGAAGGGTGGGGATGATTCCCAGGTCAATTCATGTGTGTCCATCTGCCTGTGCCTAATCCCCTTTCGTATGTTTGTTCTTATTGTTTAAAGCCCAGCCGACAGCACAGGGCCATATCAGGGCCATAACCTTGTCAAAACGTGTACAGCACAGGGCCATATCAGGGCTTAACCATGTCAAAACGTGTACAGCACAGGGCCTATTCAGGGCTATAACCATGTCAAAACGTGTACAGCACAGGGCCATATCAGGGCCATAACCATGTCAAAACGTGTACAGCACAGGGCCATATCAGGGCTATAACCATGTCAAAACGTGTACAGCACAGGGCCATATCAGGGCTATAACCATGTCAAAACGTGTACAGCACAGGGCCATATCAGGGCTATAACCATTTTCAAAACGTGTACAGCACAGGGCCATATCAGGGCTATAACCATGTCAAAACGTGTACAGCCAGGGCCATATCAGGGCTATAACCATGTCAAAACGTGCACAGCACAGGGCCATATCAGGGCTATAACCATGTCAAAACGTGTACAGCACAGGGCCATATCAGGGCTATAACCATGTCAAAACGTGTACAGCACAGGGCCATATCAGGGCTATAACCATGTCAAAACGTGCACAGCACAGGGCCATATCAGGGCTATAACCATGTCAAAACGTGTACAGCACAGGGCCATATCAGGGCTATAACCATGTCAAAACGTGTACAGCACAGGGCCATATCAGGGCTATAACCATGTCAAAACGTGTACAGCACAGGGCCATATCAGGGCTATAACCATGTCAAAACGTGTACAGCACAGGGCCATATCAGGGCTATAACCATGTCAAAACGTGTACAGCACAGGGCCATATCAGGGCTATAACCATGTCAAAACGTGTACAGCACAGGGCCATATCAGGGCCATAACCATGTCAAAACGTGTACAGCACAGGGCCATATCAGGGCTATAACCATGTCAAAACATGTACAGCACAGGGCCATATCAGGGCCATAACCATGTCAAAACGTGTACAGCACAGGGCCATATCAGGGCTATAACCATGTCAAAAACGTGTACAGCACAGGGCCATATCAGGGCTATAACCATGTCAAAACGTGTACAGCACAGGGCCATATCAGGGCCATAACCATGTCAAAACGTGTACAGACAGGGCCATATCAGGGCTATAACCATGTCAAAACGTGTACAGCACAGGGCCATATCAGGGCCATAACCATGTCAAAACGTGTACAGCCAGGGCCATATCAGGGCCATAACCATGTCAAAACGTGTACAGAACAGGGCCATATCAGGGCTATAACCATGTCAAAACGTGTACAGCACAGGGCCATATCAGGGCTATAACCATGTCAAAACTGTACAGCACAGGGCCATATCAGGGCTATAACCATGTCAAAACGTGTACAGCACAGGGCCATATCAGGGCTATAACCATGTCAAAACGTGTACAGCACAGGGCCATATCAGGGCCATAACCATGTCAAAACGTGTACAGCACAGGGCCATATCAGGGCCATAACCATGTCAAAACGTGTACAGCACAGGGCCATATCAGGGCCATAACCATGTCAAAACGTGTACAGCACAGGGCCATATCAGGCTATAACCATGTCAAAACGTGTACAGCACAGGGCCATATCAGGGCTATAACCATGTCAAAACGTGTACAGCACAGGGCCATATCAGGGCCATAACCATGTCAAAACGTGTACAGCACAGGGCCATATCAGGCTATAACCATGTCAAAACGTGTACAGCCAGGGCCATATCAGGGCCATAACCATGTCAAAACGTGTACAGAACAGGGCCATATCAGGCATAACCATGTCAAAACGTGCACAGCACAGGGCCATATCAGGCTATAACCATGTCAAAACGTGCACAACATCTGGTGGGGGAAAAGGCTGGAAAAGAAAATTAAGTACACACATCAATGCATGCACGCATATAATTTAAGGATAATGCCCCTGGCGTCGACCATTTAGTCCAATTTATCACCAGAGGATTGCAAAAAAGAAACTTGATACAAATGTGAACGTAACTAAGGACACTATAGCATGCAAAAAGATGTTGGCCTTAAATTTATTAACCTAAAACTGCTCCTGCATCGCACATATCCTTAGAGCCAAACATGCAGTCAGTACAAGTACTCAATTATCGATCCTAAGAGAAAGTATGTAAGGTTTTATAGAACATATGTGACCTCCCACCACGAAATCAGTCTTAACTAGCATTTTGGGCATTTTGAGGTACATATCACATGAAAGTGTACATTCTGCTGATTATTTTGGTACTTGAATAAAGCTTGTACTCAAAAAAATGTAGAAGTTATGTATCTTTGAAGTCATTAAGTTGTATGACGGCCATTTTGAGAAAACGGCCTCTAAAGTTTTTGTCTGCTCTCCTACACATTTTCCTTTAATTTCTTTATTTGGTGGCTTTGACCCAGTTTGTTTCTAATTTTCGCTGTCATTATCTGAAAGGTGCACCAAAGAGCTTTCCATCAGTATAATTTATGTGCGGGTATTGTACAGGTTAGGGTTCATAATAAGAGACAAAAATAGGTACCTTTGGTAGAAAATTGCGTTCTCTCTGCTACGATCAGTGCATTAAAATACCGATTTAAATTGATTAATAATATTTTTTCAAGACAAAAATTTCTGTGGGAGATAGATTATAGTCTACAGAAATCAATTTTAAGAAAAAGTCAAAACACCCCAGATAGACCCTCAGTCACCTTTTCAGTTTCTAGTGATGTTCGACTGACTGCGAGTTAAGACTGATTTCGTGGTGGGAGGTCACAAATATAGGTGAATGGACCAAGAAAGCAGAAAATGATGGGGGGGGGGGGGGGGGGGGTGAAAGCAAAGGAACAAGGCAGAAACAACGAGAATGATAGAAAAGAGGAAATTTCTAGCAGAGAATTTATAGAAGGTGGGGTACTAGTAACATCAGGAAGAGAGTTCTTAAAAGTTATATAGAACCGATAAATATACGGTTGTGAGGTGTGGACAGTCAACACGCAAATCCAGAACAAGATTGAGGCAGTCAAGATGTGGTTTGTTAGAAGAATGTTGAGAGTTCCATGGACAGCAAAGAAAACAAACGAGACAGTCTTGATGGATGCAGACACAAAAAGATCATTGATAAGGAAGATTAGGAAAAGACAAGCAACATTTATAGGCCATTGTACGAGGAAAGGTGAATTAGAGCACCTGGTCACAACAGAAATGCTTGAGGTGGGTTGTAGTGTTTTATTATTGGCAAGCGAAAACTGGTTGTCCATTTTTTTTTTAATTTGAGGAGAGTTGTCCTTTCCCAGCTCACAAAACCTCACTGTCAGTTTTTCAAAGCTGCACTGTTGTCAATACCCCGAAGCATGGACCTTCGTGCGATTTCCACAAAACTGAACGGGGAAAGGGTTTTTGTTGAAAATACTTGACAGTATCAAACCCATCATATTCGCAGAGTGAATAAACATTGACGATGAAAGTCCCTATCTGGAGGGCCAAATGATGCGTTATGAAAGCCTTCTTTATCATGAAGGCGGAATGGGAAAGGACGAAATGGGGAAGGGTGCAACAGGAAAGGATGACACAGGAAAGGGCGGAACAGGACACTGTGGAACAGGAAAGGGTGAAACAGGAAAGGTGGAACAGGAAAGGGTGACACAGTAAGAGTGACACGGGAAAGGATGGCACAGGAAAGGGTGACAGTAAAGAGTGACACAGGAAAACGGTGGAACAGGAAGGGTGACACAGTAAAGAGTGACACGGGAAAGGGTGGAACAGGAAAGGGTGACAGGAAACTGTGGAACAGGAAAGGGTGGCACAGAAAATGGTGACACAGGAAAGGGTGGAACAGGAAAGGGTGACACAGGAAAGGGTGACACAGGAAAGGATGACAGGGGGAAAGGGTGGAACAGGAAAGGGTGGCACAGGAAAGGGTGACACAGGAAACATGTAAGGGTGGAACAGGAAAGGGTGGAACAGGAAATGGTGACAGAGGAAAGGGTGACACAGGAAAGGGTGACACAGTAAAGGGTGGAACAGGAAGGGTGGCAAGGAAAGGGTGACACAGGAAAGTGTGACACAGTAAAGGGTGGCACAGGAAAGAGTGACACAGGGAAGGGCGAAACAGGAAAGAATGGCACAGGAAAGGGTTGACACAGAAATGGTGACACGGGAAATAGTGACTCAGGAAATAGTGACACAGGAAATAAAGACAGGGGAAAGGGTGACACAGGAAAGGGTGACACAGGAAAGGGTTGGGCACAGGAAAGGGTGACACAGGAAAGGGTGACACAGGAAAGACAGAAACAGGAAAAAGGTGAAACAGGAAAGAATGAAACAGGAAAGAGTGGAACAGGAAACAGTGGAACAGGAAAGGTCGAAACAACAAAGGGTGGAACAGGAAAGGTCGAAACAGCAAAGGGTGGAACAGGAATGGGTGGAACAGGAAAGGTCGAAACAACAAAGGGTGGAACAGGAATGGGTGGAACAGGAAAGGTCGAAACAACAAAGGGTGGAACAGGAATGTGTAAAATGGTTTGTCAGCATCAAAAACAACAAGGTACAGCCTTTTGCAGAGTTCAGATTACCTTCTCGTAGCATCCATCGATGGCCCACTCGTCATAATACCGGACCATGTCCTCAGACGTGACGTGACCACCGTTGTCTATGTCAGCCATCACAACATCCCAAAAGGTTGGTAATGCCCGGTTTGATGGTATTCCTTCTGCTTTTCTGCTGACATGACTGTCACACACACACACACACACACACACACACACACACACACACACACACACACACACACACACACACACACACACACACACACACACTCACACACACACACACACACAGACACACACAGAGACACACACACACACACTCACACACAGACACAGACAGACACACACACAGAGACACAAACACAGACACAAACACACACACACACATATTATATATACACATATACATATATACACACACAATATATATATATAAAATATGTGTTTGCATATACATATATATACAAAATATATATACACATACATACACAATTATACACACGCACACACTCACACACACTCACATACACACACACACTCACACACACACATTCACATACACACACACATTCACACACACACACACACACATTCACATACACACAGATACACACACACACACACACACAAAACACACACACACACACACACACACAGTTTACTATTTTGGCTTTGTTCAAGAGCGATTCATCGCGCTCAGACTAACCCATATACACTCAACCCAAATCTGCTGCCAGCTGTTTGGCAGACTCCCTAAACCTGTGCAAAACCCTGTACGATGGCAAGGTCTTGAAACAGGAAGGTGGAGGTCTATCAAACACTCTGATTCAAAATGGAAAACACACACACACACCACACACCAACACACACACACACACACACACACGCACGCACACACGCACGCATACACACACACAACACACACAAGCAAGCAAGCGCACACACACACACACACACACATACACACACACACACGCAAGCAAGCAAGCAAGCAAGCGCGCGCGACACACACAACACACACACACACACTCGCACACACACACACATATACGCAAGCAAACGCGCATAACCACACACACACACACCGCAAGTAAGCGCACATACACACACACTCGCGCGCACACACACACACACTACACACACACACGCAGCAAGCGCACATACACACACACACACTCCTCGCACACACACACACACACACTACACACACACACACACACACACACACACACACACACACACACACACACACACACACACACACACTCGACCCACACACACACCACACTCGCACACACACACACACAACACACACTCGCACACACACACTCGCACCACACACACACACAACACACACACACACACACACACACACACAACACACACACACACATACACACACACAACACTCGTGCACACACACACACACACACACACACACACACACACACACACACACACACACACACACACACACACACGCTCTGTGTGTGTCTGTCCTTTCGTTCGTTATTTCTTTTAACGTCAGTTCATATACGAAAATAGAATTAAAACCCGTCTTTAATACAACCAGACAAGACAGGCGCAAATTTTCGGTCAACTGGCCTTTGTCAAGCGTAAAAGTAAGGTCACAAAGGAACAAACACCAAACACAAAAATCAGGAGAAAATGACTCAAACTTTCCTGCTGCTTCGTCCAGTGTAAGAAAAGGACTAAGATGAAATCAAAATGTGTTCATTCGTAATAGTAAGAACTGGGGGAGAGGGGAGGCAAATATGATGTCAGACGGGAAGTGAGATGAATTCTGCCATTTGTAAAGTGGTCATGCCATATTAGTATTGTTTAATCCTGAAGAGGGTCCAGGGCTAAAACTACGAAAACTAGGATGTACTCGCTAAGAGCAGTTTTATGAAATGTAAGTATTTTACTAATGAATAATGCATAAATACACATATATATTCATATACACCACATATCCATACATACATATACATACATACATATATATGTATACATGTATATCTGGATACATACATACATATATCTACACACATGCATACGCATGGATGCACATTCATCCCTACATAAATATGAAATAAGAGAAAGTGTAAGCATATGATCGAATGAATGGAAAAAAATATAATCAAGAGGTATGGCTGATGTAAATGGATCGTGCCTAGTGCAATGGATCCGGTCTGACCTTGGAATAGGAAGAAAAACATCCTAAACCAACAGCAAAGGGGCTGTAGGGAAAACCGGAGTCCCCAGAGGAGAAAACAAACAGTCAGACGCGGCTGGGCCTGTCTTACGAAACGATAATTAAAACAGATTTATTTTAAAAAAAAAGGCTATATATACAGCCACAAAGTCAAGACTTCACTGAGATGGGAAAATGGTGATAATGTGGTCTATCTCAGTACGATAAGATATGGAGAGAGAGAAAGACAGTATTACAAATCATCATCGAGCTAGGTAAAATATACATGGACTCAAGGGCATATTGAAAGAAGATTGTATGCATAAATTCATCCAAGCAGTATAAACATACATTCGAACGAATACACACGCAAACACATACACACCAAGGTAAAAGTACATGCACAAAGAGCCACGTCCGGATAAAAGTACATGAAGTGACATTATACTGAATCATGTGAGGAAATCTTTATGGTTTGCCATTGAGACCATGTGGCTTGTGTGTTCCAAGTTTATCTATAATATGGGATTCTCTGTCTTTCCTGTGTATGGTGCTGTTACTGTACAGAAGCCACAGACCTTTCACCCGGATTCGTTGATTGAGTGATCTGATTGGTTGAAATGATCTGAGATGGATTCATCTCTTTGATGTCGGATATCAGCCAAGCGTTCTTTGAAACGTGTATCAAGGGTAGCTACGTCCAGTTTTACCAATGTACAATTGAAAACATTAAGAGCAGCTGATCACGTAGACAATGTTGTAGGTTTGACAGTTAAAATGTTTTGTTATTTTCATATGAGATTTTGGACCTCTGACTGCAGTGGCTGAGCACACGAAAGGACATGTTCTACATTTATCTAGGTTTGTCACATGGACAGGTTCCTGAAGATTGGCTGGTTTTTCTGAGTCTCTAAGTTTATGAGATTGGGATTGTCTGTAGCTGAAATTTTTGACCAGCTACCTTTAATTGTCTACAAAAGAGACACGAATCTCCGTGACTTCCTGGTACGTTGAAGACTCAGAAAAACCAGCCAACCAACCTCCTAAAACCTCTCCTATAACCTGTTTCAAAACTACACAGTACTTCAACAGGAAAAAAGAAAATAAGATTAAGTACACCTATCAATGCATTTGCGGACATAATCTCAGGAGATGCCCCTGGCGTTGACCACTCCATCCAATTTATCACACATACCTGAATACAAATTTGAATATAACCAAGGACACTAAAACATATACGAAAACAGGCCTAAATTGCCTAAATTTTTTTACGCATATCTCATTTCCCTAGAACCAAAAATGCACTTGATACATGTACCCAATTATCAATCCTCAGAGAAAGTATGTAAAACTTTATCAAACACATACAGGTGAATGGATCAGCAAGGCAGAAAATGATAGGAAAAAATGACAGAAAGCAAAGGAACAAGTCAGAAACAGAGTGATAGAAAAGAGGAAATGTTCAGCACAGAATTTCCAGAAGGTGGGGATACTATTTATACTGAAAAAGCTCCCGGCATCCCCACCGGGTTATGTATATTTGTAAGAGTATGGTTCACACTGCTCTCTCTTGTGGCCCCGATAGCCCAGTTTTTAGAGCGCCGTGCTCGTACTGCAGGGGTCGTAGGTTCGATCCTCGGGTTGGCCAGATTTTTCATTTAGCTTACTTACTTGCTTGCTTACTTACTTACTTACTTACTTGCTTGCTTACTTAATTACTTACTTACTTATCGATGATTGAGAAAATAATTAATTTATTGGCTTAACCTAATTGATAGATAGCTGAGTATTTGGGCATTGACTAGGGGGGGGGGGGGGTTCTGTCATGTGAGACGAGTTTAAACAAGGTAGTTGTGTTGTGAGTCAGACCTTTCATTATCTATTTATTTACTAAAGATATATGTTCCTTTTTTGAAAGTAAGATGCACACATGTTACCAAGATTATTCCAGTAGTAGGCTGATAAAATACCACTTTAAAATATAGACTAGGTAAAACATAGGCTAGGTAGGGCCTCAGGACCTGGCCAGCTCATGGGTTTATGTGCAGACTTAAGGCTTGTGCCACGATCACCATACACGTGGCACCTGTGACGTTAGTGCATATGGAATTCATTCCGAGCGCGGAGACGTCATCTTGAGAAACTGAAACTGAAACTGAAATTGAAACTCTCTTTTCGTACATGCCGTAAGCTCTAACACATGTGGTGACCTCTGCGTGGTCGCGCTCGCTGATGCCAGTATTGTTTTCAACCACCTAATGAGTTCAAGATGTCGACATCTGTGACAGCTGCACACACAACGAAAATCAGCCAAGCCTCACTTTATTTTGTATCTAAATGTGTGTTTACTGCGCGCCGGTTATTCTGTTGCATGGGAATGTTCAGCCGCTGACAGTTGTCTGTTGTCCCTGTTCATTTTGTATGTTTAATATCGTTTATATTTTGTTTTTGTCGTCTCTGCATGAAGTAGCAGAATTGGACACGTACGTGTAATAAACAACACTCAGAAGAGTTCTTGTCATCCATATTAATTTCATATCGCAGCCAGCAAGTTTTCTCTTGTGTTTTCTTTTTCTATTTTGGTTTGCTTCTATGCCACAAATGGTCAGAGAATCAATGAAGTTTATTTTCTTGTTATACTTGACGTTTCTGTACATCATTATATGTATATTTGTTGAATGTTTTATGTCCAACCTGACTATATGAAATATATAACTAGAATCATTGTGAATACAATAATTCAGACATGTATTTCTTTAACATATATGATAAAAGGAGAAGAGTGACAAAATGGTTCAGATGTTTTCTTGCCAATAACTAAACTCGATGTTTCAGGGTTCGTTTCCCACTGAGGCTTCGACATTTCTGCTGATTTTGACCAGAAAATCCTACTAAACCTCTATTCTCTGGAAGGGAACGAAAAACGAGTCGGACCCGTGTGCCTTCTGGCCTGCGCACGCTAAAGACCCCATAGCAATTGAAAATCGTGAAGAGCAGGGCATTCGTACGTCTGCCCTGGTATAAACCATTGGAGAACATAGATTTCCCAGGTATATAAAAAGCCATATGTGCGGCCGCAAAGCCAAGACCTTACTGAGATGGGAAATGGTGATAATATGGTCTATTTCAGAAGGATAAGATACGGAGATAAAATTATCTCAAATTATTTCAACCAATCAGACCACTCAATCAACGACATTCTGGTGAAAGGTCTGTGGCTTCTATACAGTAACAGCACCATAGACAGGAAAGAAAGAGAATCCCATCTTATTGATAAACTTGGAACACGCAAGCCACATGGTCTCAATGGCAAACCAAAAAGATTTCGTCAACAAAATTCGGTACCATGCCACTTCATGTACTTTTATCTGGACATGGCTCTTTGTGCATGTACTTTTACCTTGGTGTGTATGTGTTTGCGTATTCGCTCGAATGTCCTTCATGCAAAGTTTATGTTTATACTGCTTAGATGAATTTATGAATGAATGAATGAAAATTTATATCGCGCAACAAAAATCTCCATGCTATAAAAGCATGCTCGCGGCGCACGGTGGGGGGGAGGGGGGGGGGCACAAAAACAATTCCACACAGCCTTTGCACCAACATTCATAAAGGCATTCAAGGTATTCACATTCAAATAAGCAATCCCATACAACATTAGAAAAGTGTGTCTTGAGACTAGATTTAAAGGATGAATGAGTCTTTTTCTCCCTGATGCTCATGGGAAGCATGTTCCACTTGGTAGGGGCAAGGTATTTAAATTCTCGCTGACCATATCTTTTGGTTTTAACATCCCTTGTCCCAGGAACATGAAGAAGAGACTTGGAAGTAGATCTCAGACTGCGAACAGGTTTATATTCAGAAAGAAGATCTTTAAGATAAGAAGGACTACTAGAGTTGAGTGCACGGTAGGTGATAGTTAGTAGTTTGTGATTGATGCGTTGTTGAACTGGGAGCCAGTGCAGATTCCGTAAGATGGGAGTTATGTGTTCAGTCTTCCTGCATCTAGAGATTACTCTGGCAGCTGCGTTTTGTACAGCCTGCAGACGCTGTATTTTCACCTGAGGGAGACCAGCAAGTAGACTATTACAGTAGTCTAATTTTGAGAGTACTAGTGTGACAGCAACAGTCTTAGCAGCTTGAATAGTCAAGTACTGGCGGGCTTTACCAAGAGATCGGATATGGCAGTAGCAAGTTCTGATGATTGAATTGATCTGATCACGCATCGAGAGATTAGCATCCAGAAACACTCCTAGTGTTTTTACTTTCTTCGAGAAAGGGATGTCTGCACTACAGACCGAAAGTGAAGAAAAAGGGACAATTTCTCTTTTAGGAGCAGTTCCGACCAGCAGAACTTCAGTTTTCTCTTCATTCAACTTCAACCGGTTTGCAGACATCCAATGTTTTATTTCCAGACAGCACAATTCAACATTTTTCTTTGATTCAAGAGCGAGAGTATTGTCGGAGGGAAGGCGGGAATAGAGTTGGGAATCATCCGCAAAGAAATGAAAGTCAACATTGAACTGTTCAATCAGAGAAGCCAGGGGTCTTGTATATAGAGAGAAGAGAAGAGGTCCGAGGACCGATCCTTGCGGAACGCCTGTAAGAAGAGGTGTTTCTTTCGAATATGAAGACCGGACAAGAACTTTTTGAGATCTGTCAGAAAGATATGAAGTGAACCATAACAAGACAGTTTTGTTCAGGCCGATTTCAGTGTGAAGACGCTGCAGGAGAAGGGTGTGATCCATGGTATCAAAAGCAGCGCTCAAGTCTAGCAGAACAAGAATGGCATTGTCACCATGGTCAAGAAAAGAAAGGAGGTCATTTAATATGCGGAGAAGTGCAGTTTCAGTACTATGTCCACATTTGTACGCTGACTGGAACCTCACTTCGAGATTGTGTGAGACAAGATGTGCTGTCAACTGATCCACAACGGCTCTCTCTATAAGTTTTGAAAGAAATGGCAAGTTCGAAACTGGACGGTAATTATTTAGGATCTCAGGGTCTAAACCAGGCTTTTTGAGTAGTGGTTTGACAATAGCTTGCTTAAGAGGTTTGGGTACGGTTCCCGACTGAAGGCTGAGATTTATGATTTCCTGAATTACAGGAAGCAGAATGTCCGAAAATTCTAGAAGGAGTGTTGTCGGAATTGGATCTACAGCTGCAGTGGTTGGTTTGGACTTGTACAACAGTTTCTGGATGGTTTCAAGTGAGATGGGCTCAAAATCAGACATTGCATCGGGACCACAAGCAGAGGATGCAGCAGTTAGATTGTGATGAATTTGTGGGAAAGTCTGCATGATTTTCTGAATCTTGTCAAAAAAGAACTGAGAGAATGCGTTTGCAGCTTCTTCAGAAGGTAGATCAGGAAAAGTGGTCGACTTATCAGTATTATTTAAAACAGAATTTAATACTTGAAACATTTTCCTTGGGTCAGATGATGCGTTACCGAGCTGGTCTTTCAATGTGCCCTTGAATCCATGCATATTTTACCTCGATGATGATTTGCCATACTTTCTTTCCCCCTCTCCATATCTTTATCCTACTGAAATGACTGCAATAGACCATCATCATCATCACCAGGTGCCCTGGCGCATGGCGTTGGTGATCATGGACTTCCATCTGCCTCTATCTCTCCTTGCCCCTAGCATCTCCCCACCCTCCTCTTCCCCAGCCACTCTGCAAGTCCGTCCAGCATTTTCTCCCTGGGTCTACCCGGTCTCTCTTATCCTCCAGCTTTCCCGTTGTGACCAGGCGCTCCAAATCCCCCTTCCTCATAAAATGGCCTATAAATGTTGCCTGTCTTTTCCTTATCAATAGACCATATTATCACCATTTTCCCATCTCAGTGACGTCTTCGCTTTACGGCTGCACACATGGCTTTTTAAAATCTGGTTTAATTCTCCTTTCACAAGACAAGCCCAGCCGCGTCTAAGTGTTGTTTTTTTTTCTGTTGGAACTCCGGTTTTCCCTTCAGCCCCTTGGCTGTTGGTTTAGGATGTTTTTCTTCCTATTCCAAGGTCAGACCGGATCCGTTGCACTAGGCACGATCCATTTACATCAGCCATACCTCTTGATTACATGTATATATTTTTCCATTCATTCGATCAATTGCTTATATTTTCTCTTATTTTTATATTTATGTACGGATGTATGTGTAGCCATGTGTCTGGTATGTATGTATGTATGTATGTATGTATGTATGTATGTATGTATGTATGTATGTATGTATGTATGTATGTATGTATGTATGTATGTATATATATGTATATATGAATATATGTGTGTGTGGATTTATGCATTATTTAATAATAAGCAACATTACATACGAAAAATTACTCCTGGATAGTGCATCATAGTTTTCATAGCTATAGCCCTGAACCCTCTTCAGGATAAAACAATACTAATATGGCATGACCACTTTTCAAATTGCAGAATTCATCTCACTTCCCCTCTAACATCATGTTTGCCTTCCCTCTCCCCACTTCTTACTATTACTAACAAACACATTATGATTTCATTTAGTCCTCTTCTCCCACTGGACGAAGCAGCACGGAAGTTTCTGTCTTTTTCCTCCTAATTTTTGTATTTGGTATTAGTTCGTTTGTAATCTTATATTTATGGTTGACAAAGGCCAGTTGGCAGAACATTTGCGCCTGTCTTGTCTGGTTGTATTAAATACGCGTTATGGTTCTATTTTCGTGTTGTTTTTTTTCTGGTTCCTGTTTGCTTAAACGGGGACAGTCGCATTTGTTTTGTTTTTGTTTGGAGTTGTTATCTTTCATTACTTTAGCACATAATAAACAATACACGACGAATATTAACATAAGAAAGAATAACAAGGAGAACTTAATACACCTACATATGGTAATTTCTTAGAGGTTTACTTTCACAAAAAAATGAAATGATTATAACTATTTATCATTGAAATTATCAATGGTACCTTTGACGTTAGTTACCATGGAAACAGGAAGTCTAAAAACGCTCATTATACAAACGACAGATTCCTTTTCATGTTAAATAAATTATTTCCTTAAGCTGCTGCGTAGACATGTTTCTCAAGCTTATAATACAAATCTTTCCTTACAAAATTACCATAGAGTTTACTTTTAAGATAGAGTTTACTTTCAAAGAATATAATATCCCACAACCCCCTTTTTTCAACGATAAAAATAACCGTTGCTGGATGGCGTCTGGGGTGACACCTATCAACTGAACTCTCCTTCATCGGGAACGTCTCCCTACCCCTTCCTATTCCGTGTTAATAAAACTGTTTTCCAGTAAAATATACTGATTCATTTTTAGGTCATCAAAATTGTTGGAATAAATTATATTTGTTTGAAAAACAGATCAGTTGGGATTTGATCTGAATTAATTGTGTATGTGTGTTGAGAAGACAATTGTCGCTCTGCTATATTTAGCACTGGCCATTCTTAGTTCTGTCCTGTCTATTCAATAAAAGAAAAGAGGGTTACAAATGTCTTTAAAGATGTTGGACATTTTTTCTCACATTTAGAGTTTAAAGCAGAATTTGATACGACCACTGACTCCCTTACCTATGCTGGCTGTGTGTCTTCGATGAAGAACTATGTAAAGAAAAACGTACAAATTAATGTCAGCAACGCATTTGAATCGACTGTTGCATTGAAATTGACTTACTCTGTGATTGTTATTGTTATTGTTGTTAAAAGCCCAACCGACTGCGCAGAGCCATATCAGGTTACAACTATCTCAAAATGTACACCGTACCTCACTAAAGAAAAAAAAGAACACCTGGATAAACAGTAAGTACACACATCAATGCATTCGCGCACATAATCTAATGATATGCCCCTGGCGTTAACCAGTCCGTCCAATTTATCACCAGGGATTTAAAACTTCAAACCTGAATACAAATATAAACACAACTAAAGACACTAAAACGTATATAAGAACGGGTCTAAATTACCTAAAACTGCTATTGCATATCACACTTCTTAAGAGCCAAAACCTGCACATAATACATGTACCGATTATCAATCCTAAGAGAAAGTATGTAAGACTTTATAGAACACATACAGGTGAATGGACCAGCAAGGCAAAAAATGTTTCTTGTTTTCAGTGTCTCAAGATGACGTCTCCGCGCTCGGAACGAATTCCATGTGCACTAACGCCACAGTTGCCATGTGTATGGTGATCATGGCACATGTCTTAAGCTGCACATAAACCCATGAGCTGGCCAGGTCCTGAGGCCTTACCTAGCCTATGTTTTACTTAATCTATATGTTACAGTGTATTGTATCAGCCTATCATTGGAATAATCCTGGTTACATGTAAATGACATGTGCATATGTGTATCTTATCTCTCAGAAAAAGGAACATATATATATATAAAGTAAATAAATAAAATAATTAAAGATCTGAATCACAACAAAACTAGCTATCCGTATAAACTCGTCTCACATACCAGAAAGTCCACCACCCCCCACCCCCGTCAACGCACAAAGTCTCAGCTGTCTATCAACTAGGTGAAGATAACATTCTTTTAATCACTGCGTGCTGTCACCTCTCATTTTCAGCCTGCACCGCCGGCTAGCACTGCTGTTTGCAGCTATGCAAAAAGGAGAGCAGAATGCGTAAGTCTCTCTCTGTCAGTACATAGCTTCTCACTCAGCAAGCCCTGCGTTATGCTTCCTCGTGGCGACATGTGGTAACTGAGCACCTCACGGACTCAGGCTAAATCTCGAGGGACTCGGTGGAGGTCTGGCCCCCAGACGTGCGACATGCCCACCAGCGTGTGCACATGCCCTGGTGCCCATGAACCAGACCCGCAGCTATGGGAAATAGCTCCACTGCCTTTTGGACATCTCGGGAGAATATAAGGCTGAGGGAATAAACCCTGAACAAAAAAAATCACTGCCTGGTAGGTTGTCGTGGGAACGACAAAGGCTAGCGAAGAAACTGTAAACAAACCAATGGAAGGCAACGGGAAACCACCATTGTACTTTCCCAAGATATCATGGCCAGACAATCCGATGAAAGTAAGTGTAACGACGTAAATAGCGGTTCCTATCAAAATGGAAATGGAAAGGCTTAAACATGAATGTTTTAGGACTAGGGGAAGTGAGATGGAAGGGGGCAGGCATGATAACATCAGGAGAGTATACAGTAATATATTCTGGTGGAAACTCACATGAAAGAGGAGTAGGCATGGTAATGGACAGGGACAAATCAAAAGCAGTTAGGGGATACTGGGCTGTGTCCCACAGAATTTTGCTGGTTAATTTGGGTGGCAGGCCATTTGATATCAACATCATTCAGGTGTATGCACCAACATCCACAATTACTCAGGAAGACATCGACAACTTCTACGAAGTATTAGAGATGGCCAAGGCCCAATGTAAATCACAAGAAGTTACAATAATAATGGGAGATTTTAATGTTAAAGTGGGACAGGATCGGGTGGAAGATATAGTTGGACCTCATGGCCTTGGTACACAAAATGAAAGGAGAGGGAAACTTGAAGAATGGGCACATATGAATGAGTTTATGGCAGGAAACACCTGGTTTGAGCAGCCTAGTAGACGAAAATGGACTCGGATGAGTCCAGGAGATAATACCAAAAATCAGATTGACTACATCCTGATAAATAAAAGATTTAGAAATTCTTTACTGCAGCAAAAACACTACCAGGCGCAGACTGCAACAGTGACCACAATCCTGTAGTGGGAAGATTTAGGCTGAAATTAAGGAAAAGGAAACAGACCAAAAACAACATCAAACTAAATTTTGGACACTTAAAAACAGATGAAGTGATTCGTAAAAAAATTAACGTACATGTTCAAAACAAATTCAGTGCTCTGGAAGACGTTGGTAGCAGTGAGGAACAACGGACAAAGTTGAGAAATTCGATAAATGAAGCTTGTGAAGAAATCCCTAAAGTAGATAGAAAAGCAAAAAAGAACTGGATGACATAAGAAATTTTAGGCTTGATGGAGGAACGGAGGAAGGCGAAGAGAAACGAGGAGATATACAAGAAGATAAACAAAGAAATCAGAAATAGGTGCAATGAAGCTAAGGAAGCTTGGCTGAAGACAAAGTGCAAAGAAATAGAAGACCGACTCAAAACGGATCCTCAGGGTATGTACAGACGAATTGAAGAAATTGTCCACAGGAAAAATATATGTACATCAACTGGTTGCTTTAAATCGAAAGATGGTACGCTTATCATGGAAAAAGACAAAATATTAGACAGATGGGAAGAGTACATTAAAGACCTATTTGAAGATGACAGAAACGAAGAACACATTATAAGAAAGAACGTTGAACGACCACCCATAATGAAAGATGAAGTTAGAGCAGCACTGAAAACGATGAAATCAGGAAAAGCCCCAGGACCAGACAATATTACTACAGAGATATTGAAGCCCTGGAGGAATTTGGTATCGAAAAAATAACAGTCCTCCTAATTGATTTTTATGGCACTGGAAAAATCTCCAAAGATATGTCAAAATCAATTTTCATTGCACTTCCAAACAAACAGGGGCTATAGAATGCGAACTCCATCGCACAATCAGCTTGATGAGTCATGTAACAAAAATCCTATTAAGAATAATCATGATGAGGACAAGGAATAGAATCAAAAGAGAAATAGCAGATGAACAGTGTGGATTTGTGGAAGGGAAAGGAACTAAAAAATAATGCCATATACATCCTAAGAAACTCCATAGAGAGGTCAATCGAGATGAATAAGGATACATATTTATGCTTTGTTGATTATACCAAGACTTTCGATCAGGTAAGACATGAAGAATTGATCAACCAACTAGAAAGACTCAATATCGACGGAAAAGGTCTACGAATAATCAGAAATATGGATTAGGAACAAACAGCTGCAATGAGAATAGAAAAAGATATAAGCTCTTTCCAAAATACCAAAAGAGGAGTCAGACAAGGTTGTGTTTTGTCATCAGATTTGTTTTCACTTTACAGCAAAAACATCATGAGAAACCTAGAAGAAGACCCTGGATTAAAAGTTGGAGGGAAAATGATAAACAACATTCGATATGCAGATGACACCTTGCTAATTGCAGCTTGTAAATATACTAGAAATAGAAAGCAAAGGTAAGGGGTTGGAACTAAACAGCAGGAAGACTGAAGTCATGGTGATCAGTAAAAAACATGAAATCCCCTCATGCAAAATAATATAATATAATATAATAATAATATACAATATTTTATATAGCGCAAAATCTTGATAAAATCAAATCTAAGCGCTAAAACAGACACACACGCACGCACGCACACACACGCACGCACGCACGCACGCACACACACACACACATGCACACGCACACGCACACGCACACGCACACGCACACGGCTATAAATGGGGAGAAAGAATAAAAGCAATGGAAAATTATGGAGAGCATATTATATACAATTATATATTACAATGTGATTCCCCTCCGAGTGGAGTGAGGCTGCAGAGGGGATTGAGTGAGGTCAGGATTTTATGCAGAGGAGAAAAGGTGAGTTTTGAGAGCGGACTTGAAGGAGACAAAGTAGGTTGCTGACGGACTGAGAGAGGAAGTTTGTTCCAGGAAAGTGGACCAGAAACAGAGAAGGCTCGTGGACCATAGGTATTGAGCTTAGTGCGTGGAAAGCGAAAAGTCAGAGGATCGGAGGCAGAGCGGAGGGTACGTGAGGGGACATAGATCTCAAGTAGGCTTGACAGGTAATCGGGATGTCTAGTTTGTACTGTATGCGCTTTGATACAGGGAGCCAGTGAAGTTGTGCCAGGAGAGGAGATATGTGGTCAGCTTTTTTCTTTTTTAGTACAAGGCGTGCAGCATTGTTTTGAATGCGCTGCAGGATGTGAATGGTTGAGGCAGAAAGACCAGACAGGAGTGAATTGCAATAGTCAATGCGAGACATTATGAAGGAGAGAACGAGTTTTACAGTTGTTTCGAGAGAGATACTTCCTGATCAGCCTTATACGATGGAAGTGATAGTAGCAAGATCTGGCAGTTTGAGAAACAAAGTTGTTCATGGAGAGGGTAAAGTCAATGCAGACACCAAGGTTTTTAGCTGAATCAGAAATTGGGACTGATGTGTTACATAATGGGAGAGAAAGAGGAGGCAGCTGAGAAAGTTTCTGACGGGTGCCAATGAGGATAGCTTCTGTCTTGTCATCATTAAGCTGAAGTTTGTTCAACGTCATCCAGTTCTTAATGTCCGAGTAACACTCAGTGGTGCGAGTCAAGAGGCGCTGTATATTGTCTGGTGTGTCACTGTCTAGAAGCTGGGTGTCATCAGCATAGAAGTGGTGTTTTATAGAGTGGGAGTTGATGATGGTGGACAGGGGGGAGGTGTAAAGAGTGAAAAGAACAGGGCCAAGGACAGATCCTTGTGGAACACCACAGGTCAGGTATGCAGGTTGAGAGTAAGTGCCATTAATGAGAACAGTTTGTTTTCTGTTTGATAGATATGAAGTGAACCAGGAGAGAGCAATGTCAGAGATGCCAAAAGTATGATGAAGTCTAGAAAGGAGAACACCATGGTCAATGGTATCGAAGGCTGCAGACAGATCAAGGAGTGTGAGAAGAGAGACTTTGCCAGTATCAGTTGCAAGGAGGAGATTGTTGAGAATGTGTAGCAGGGCAGTTTCAGTGCTATGGCACTGGCGGTAGGCTGACTGGAAAGGATTGAGGGATTGTTGGCAGACAGTGAGAGTTCAGCTGTTCAGGACCACTTTTTTCGATGAGTTTTGACAAGAAAGAGAGATTAGAGATAGACCGGTAATTTTTCAGTTCATTTGGGTCTAAATTGTATTTCTTGAGGAGAGGGTGAACAATAGCAGACTTGAAAGAATCTGGACAGTTCCAGTTTGAAGAGAAGTGTTGATGATGTCAGTGATGAATGGGAGGAGAGTAGGGAGACAGTCAGAGTAGAGAGAACCTGGAAGAGGATCCAGTTCACAGTTTTGAACGACATGGACCTGATTGTGTTGAGAATTTCTTCTTGTGAGACGGCTGTCACGAAGAGTTTGTATTTGGGGTGAAATACTTGGAGAATACAGATGGGAGTTCTTCATTTGTGTGTTTTGTTGGAGAGGTAAATCTTTTCGTGTGCCAAGGAGATTATTCATGGTTGTAAAGAGTTCTCTTGAAGAAGAGGCATTCAGATTTTGGTTTGGAAATAGCTTGTTTTTGCAGATGCACTGAGGGTGGATACTTTTGTTTTAGAGGCTTGGAAAAGTTGCCTATGTACAGTGAGTTTGGATTTGCGCCAGCGCGCTCTGCTCTGCGGCGGCACGTTTTGCACAGGCAATCTCATGAGTGGGCCAGGGGTAGGGGGGCGGTCAGGTAAAAGACGGGTTGTGGCTGGAGCATGAGTGTCCAGAAGATGGTGGAGAGTAGTATAGAATTCATCGGCAAGGTTATGTGACTTTTCAGAAAGGAGGCGGAGGCATCAGATGAAAATATGGAGAGGTCAATAGATTTGAGATTGCGTCGAGTCACTGTGCGCGTGGTACGGGAAGGAGAGAAATGTCAAGAGAACAGAGAATTGCAGAGTGGTCAGATGGAAGGGCTGAAGTTAGACGGTAGAAAGAACTAGCAGTTGTCAGTAGCTGAATTGTGGTGATCACGAGAAATGATCCAGTCAAGAATGTGACCTTTTTGATGGGTTGGTTCAGAAATATGTTGAGTCATATTGTGATTGGACAGAGAGTTGATGATATGTCTTGTGTCATAACGGTGAGTGTTGTCGTAGTGGACATTGATGTCACCTAGAATGATGAGATTTCCAGGTAAGAGGCAGTAGTAATCAAGAAGTTGATCAAAGTCAGAGAGAAACATGGATGTGGTGAGCTTGTTGGCAGAGCTAGGTGGAGGCCGATAGACACAGGAGAAGGTGATGGGTGAGGGGTGGATTGGTAGGATACTTCAACGTGCTCGAAAGAAGGATGGGAGAAAGGCAGAGACTGCGAAGAAGATAGGCGGGAATGGAGTGAGTCGTTGTAGAGGATGGCGATACCACCACCTCGGGATGAGTGATGGAAAGAAGCAAGCCTGTAACCACTCGGAGTGAGACTCGCATGTATAGGTTCATGACCAAGGGGGTTAAGCCATGTTTCTGTGATAACAACAAACGACACAACCTTGAGACAGGTTGATAAGTTTAGATACCTGGGAACGATCATTTCACCGGACGGCAGATGCACATCAGAAATAGCCAGCAGAATCAGCCAAGCCAAAATAGCATTTAAGAAGATGAAAAGCAATCTTACCAAGAGATGCCTATCAATTAACTTCAGGAAGAGAGTTCTTGAACGTTATATAGAACAAGATAGAACCAATACTGTTACACGGTTGCGAGGCGTGGACAGTCAACAAGCAAAGCCAGAACAAGATTGAGGCAGCCGAAATGTGGTTCTAAGAAGAATGTTGAAAATTCCATGGACAGCAAAGAAAACAAACGAGACACTCTTGATGGAGGCAGACGCAAGAAGATCATTGATAAGGAAGATTAGGAAAAGACAGGCAACATTTATAGGCCATTTTATAAGGAAAGGGGATGAGCACCTGGTCACAACAGGAAAGCTGGAGGGGAAGAGAGCACCAGGTAGACCCAGGGAGAAGATATTGGACGGACTTGCCCCCCCCCCCCCCCCCCCCCCCCCCCCCCCCCCCCCCCCCCCCCCCCCCCCCCCCCCCCGTTCCGAGCGCAGGAGACGTCATCTTGAGAAACTGAAACTGAAACTAATCACTCTGTGTGGAAATACGACCATTCAAAACACTTCTGGATAGACTTAGAAGAAAACAAAATTACATGAAAATTGTCGGATATGTAAAATAAAAAAATTTTAAAAAATTTTCATTTTGGGTTTAAAAAAACCCCCAGAAATTTACAAACATACCCAGTTTTTTACTTAATGTTAATCTCTAAAATTTTGTATAAAAATGAAAGAGTTAAAGTTTCCCAATTCCTTTTTTCTCTCTTTTAAACGAAAGATTTTTAAAAACCAAATAAACTGGGAAAAAAAAAAAAAAAAACACTGCAATTTTAGACGATTCCCTCTGTTTTCTAAACCATGGAATTATCTTACCGAAATACTTACACCCTGTGGGTTAAAATTCGGTTTGGGATACAATTTTAAAATTTAAACAAAAAATGAAAAACCAAAAATTCTAGGTCAATACAATTTTGATTTTTAAAAAAATAAGTTTAGCTTCTGTCTTGTCATCATTAAGCTGAAGTTTGTTCAACGTCATCCAGTTCTTAATGTCTGAGTAACACTCAGTGGTGCGAGTCAAGAGGCGCTGTATATTGTCTGGTGTGTCACTGTCTAGAAGCTGGGTGTCATCAGCATAGAAGTGGTGTTTTATAGAGTGGGAGTTGATGATGGTGGACAGGGGGGAGGTGTAAAGAGTGAAAAGAACAGGGCCAAGGACAGATCCTTGTGGAACACCACAGGTCAGGTATGCAGGTTGAGAGTAAGTGCCATTAATGAGAACAGTTTGTTTTCTGTTTGATAGATATGAAGTGAACCAGGAGAGAGCAATGTCAGAGATGCCAAAAGTATGATGAAGTCTAGAAAGGAGAACACCATGGTCAATGGTATCGAAGGCTGCAGACAGATCAAGGAGTGTGAGAAGAGAGACTTTGCCAGTATCAGTTGCAAGGAGGAGATTGTTGAGAATGTGTAGCAGGGCAGTTTCAGTGCTATGGCACTGGCGGTAGGCTGACTGGAAAGGATTGAGGGGATTGTTGGCAGACAGGTGAGAGTTCAGCTGGTTCAGGACCACTTTTTCGATGAGTTTTGACAAGAAAGAGAGATTAGAGATAGGCCGGTAATTTTTCAGTTCATTTGGGTCTAAATTGTATTTCTTGAGGAGAGGGTGAACAATAGCAGACTTGAAAGAATCTGGGACAGTTCCAGTTTGAAGAGAAGTGTTGATGATGTCAGTGATGAATGGAGGAGAGTAGGGAGACAGTCAGAGTAGAGAGAACCTGGAAGAGGATCCAGTTCACAGGTTTTGAACGACATGGACCTGATTGTGTTGAGAATTTCTTCTTGTGAGACGGCTGTCACGAAGAGTTTGTATTTTGGTGGTGAAATACTTGGAGAATACAGATGGGAGTTCTTCATTTGTGTGTTTTGTTGGGAGAGGTAAATCTTTTCGTGTGCCAAGGAGATTATTCATGGTTGTAAAGAGTTCTCTTGAAGAAGAGGCATTCAGGATTTTGGTTTGGAAATAGCTTGTTTTTGCAGATGCACTGAGGGTGGATACTTTTGTTTTAGAGGCTTGGAAAAGTTGCCTATGTACAGTGAGTTTGGATTTGCGCCAGCGGCGCTCTGCTCTGCGGCGGGCACGTTTTGCACAGGCAATCTCATGAGTGGGCCAGGGGGTAGGGGGGCGGTCAGGTAAAAGACGGGTTGTGGCTGGAGCATGAGTGTCCAGAAGATGGTGGAGAGTAGTATAGAATTCATCGGCAAGGTTATGTGACTTTTCAGAAAGGAGGCGGGAGGCATCAGATGAAAATATGGAGAGGTCAATAGATTTGAGATTGCGTCGAGTCACTGTGCGCGTGGTACGGGAAGGAGGAGAAATGTCAAGAGAACAGAGAATTGCAGAGTGGTCAGATGGAAGGGCTGAAGTTAGACGGGTAGAAAGAACTAGGCAGTTGTCAGTAGCTGAATTGTGGTGATCACGAGAAATGATCCAGTCAAGAATGTGACCCGCCCTGAAATTGGGCACATGGAACGTAAGGACAATGACACCAGGCTTTTCTGACGATCTGCAAGAAGTAAATGATGCTCGCAAGACAGCCGTCATCGACAGAGAACTGAGCAGACTGCAGATGGACATCGTCGCCCTTCAAGAAACCAGGCTCCCAGAAACAGGATCTGTGAGGGAGAGAGACTTCACCCTGTTCTGGCAGGGCAAACCATCAGACGAGGTCAGAGAACACGGCGTGGGATTCGCAGTTAGAAACAGATTATTGGGATCCATAACCCCACCAGCAGAAGGAACAGAGCGAATCCTGTCTCTCCGACTCCGAACTACCTCAGGACCAGTCAGTCTAATCAGTGCCTACGCACACAACTTTGGCATCCACAGCAGAAGCAAAAGACAAGTTTTATGACGACCTCAGTGCTGCTATAAGGAGAATTCCTGACAGAGAACTACTGTTCATCGCCGGCGATTTCAACGCCAGAGTGGGTGTCGATTACAATTCCTGGCCCACCTGCTTGGGTCAGTTCGGCACTGGGAAAATGAACGAGAATGGCCAGCGCCTGCTAGAGCTCTGTTGTCATTATGGGTTGTGCGTCAGTAACACCTTCTTCAACACGAAGCCTCAGCATCGAGTCTCCTGGAGACACCCGCGATCCAAACACTGGCACCAGCTCGACCTGATCCTCACCAGACGTGTCAACCTTTCTAGCATCAAGATCACTCGCAGCTACCAGAGCGCCGATTGTGACACTGACCACTCTTTGGTGTGCAGCAATGTGAAGCTCCGCGCGAAGAGACTGCACCGTACGAGAAAGGAGGGCCGACCTCGCATTGACACCAGCAAAACACGAGATCAAAGAAAAGTGGAGGAGTTTGCGCGTGTGTTGGAGGATTCTCTCCCTGGCCCACCCACTGCAAACGCCCAAGACCGATGGGAACACTTCAGAGATGCTGTCTACAATGCCGCCATGTCTACATTTGGCAAAAAGACCAGCAAGTCAGCTGATTGGTTCGAAGCCCACTCAGAAGAAATGACACCAGTCATCGAGGCCAAGAGAAACGCCTTGACAGCATACAAAAGCAATCCCAGTGAGCAGAACCTCCAGGTTCTCCGCGCTGCTCGCAGCAAAGTCCAGCAGTGTGCCAGACAATGCGCCAATGGCTATTGGCTTCAGCTTTGCTCCCAGATTCAGATTGCGGCTGACACAGGCAACATCAAGGCGATGTATGAAGGCATCAAGCAGGCATTGGGCCCAACGCAAAAGAAAACTGCCCCTTTGAAATCAGCTACAGGGGAGGTGATTCAAGACAGAGAACAACAGATGGAGCGCTGGGTAGAACACTACACTGAGCTATATGCAAGGGAAACTGTAGTCTCAGAAGACGCCCTGAATGCCATAGAGTGCCTACCAGAGCTGGAAGAGCTTGACAGAGAACCAACCATAGATGAGCTCAGCGAAGCCCTGGACTCTCTTGCCTCTGGCAAGGCACCAGGGAAAGACGGTATTCCCGCCGAAGTACTGAAGTGCTGCAAAGAGACACTCATCACCGAGTTGCATGAAATCCTCTGCCTCTGTTGGAGTGAAGGCGAAGTACCACAAGACATGAGGGATGCTAACGTCGTCACACTGTACAAAAACAAAGGTGACAGAAGCGATTGCAATAATTATCGCGGCATATCCCTCCTCAGTATCGTTGGGAAAGTCTTCGCACGAGTAGTACTGAAGAGGCTCCAGGTACTCGCAGAGCAAGTCTACCCTGAATCGCAGTGCGGGTTCCGTGCCAACAGATCCACTATAGACATGATCTTCTCCCTCAAACAACTTCAGGAGAAATGCAGGGAGCAAAGGCAGCCACTCTTCGTTGCCTTCATAGACCTCACAAAGGCCTTCGATCTGGTCAGTAGGGATGGCCTCTTCAAAATCCTTCCCCAAATTGGATGTCCACCCAAACTTCTCAGCATCATCAGATCCTTCCACGAAGACATGAAAGGCACCGTCGTCTTTGACGGCTCAACATCAGCTGCCTTCAACATACGGAGCGGAGTGAAACAGGGTTTGCGTCCTGGCTCCCACCCTGTTTGGAATCTTTTTTGCTGTGATGCTGAAACACGCATTCGGTCCTGCAGCTGAAGGCATATACCTCCGAACCAGGACAGACGGTAAGCTCTTCAACCTCTCCAGACTAAGAGCCAAGACCAAAGTCCAGCTGAGGTGCCTGCGTGACTTCATCTTTGCAGACGACGCGGCAGTAACCGCCCACTCAGCTGAGGACCTACAGCAGCTCATGACTCGCTTCAGCGATGCCTGCCAAAAACTTTGGGCTTACCATAAGCTTGAAGAAAACACAGGTCATGGGACAGGATGTTGACTCTCCCCCAGCCATCAGCATCAATGACCATGAACTGGATGTCGTCCATGACTTTGTTTATCTGGGCTCAACAATCTCAGACACCCTCTCACTTGACATAGAGCTCAACAGGCGCATCGGCAAGGCAGCTACCACCATGACCAGACTGACGAAGAAAGCATGGAACAACAGCAAGCTGACTGAGCACACAAAAAATCCATATCTACAGAGCCTGCGTCGTGAGCACCCTCCTGTATGGCAGCGAGTCCTGGACTTTGCGTGCCCAACAAGAGCAAAAGCTCAATGCTTTTCACATGCGTAGCCTCCGACGCATTCTAAACATCACCTGGCAGGACAAGGTCCCGAACAACACCGTCCTGGAAAGAGCTGGATGCACCAGCATGTACACGCTGCTGAAACAGAGACGCATGCGCTGGCTTGGCCATGCCGTGCGCATGGACGACGGACGGATCCCCAAAGACCTCCTCTACGGAGAACTGGTGCAGGGAAAACGTCCCACAGGCAGACCACAGCTGCGATTCAAAGACGTGTGCAAGAGGGACCTAAAAGCCTTGAATATCGACAAAGACAACTGGGAAGCAACAGCCCTCGAACGGTCAGCCTGGAGACAGACTGTGCAGAAAGGTCTCTCCAAGTTCGAAGAGACACTCGCTCAGCGGCACGAGGAAAAGAGAACGAGAAGAAAGGCTGCAGCCCAGGCAGACAGACCAGCGTCAGACTTCATCTGTGCCCTCTGCCACAGGGACTGTCATTCCCGCGTCGGACTGGCCAGCCACACCCGGCGCTGCACCAGAATAGGCACCCAGAGCGCAACTCCATAGTCTTCCGAGACTGAAGGACGCCTATGATGATGGGTTCAGAAATATGTTGAGTCATATTGTGATTGGACAGAGAGTTGATGATATGTCTTGTGTCATAACGGTGAGTGTTGTCGTAGTGGACATTGATGTCACCTAGAATGATGAGATTTCCAGGTAAGAGGCAGTAGTAATCAAGAAGTTGATCAAAGTCAGAGAGAAACATGGATGTGGTGAGCTTGTTGGCAGAGCTAGGTGGAGGCCGATAGACACAGGAGAAGGTGATGGGGTGAGGGGTGGATTGGTAGGATACTTCAACGTGCTCGAAAGAAGGATGGGAGAAAGGCAGAGACTGCGAAGAAGATAGGCGGGAATGGAGTGAGTCGTTGTAGAGGATGGCGATACCACCACCTCGGGATGAGTGATGGAAAGAAGCAAGCCTGTAACCACTCGGAGTGAGACTCGCATGTATAGGTTCATGACCAAGGGGGTTAAGCCATGTTTCTGTAATAACAACAAACGACACAACCTTGAGACAGGTTGATAAGTTTAGATACCTGGGAACGATCATTTCACCGGACGGCAGATGCACATCAGAAATAGCCAGCAGAATCAGCCAAGCCAAAATAGCATTCAAGAAGATGAAAAGCAATCTTACCAAGAGATGCCTATCAATTAACTTCAGGAAGAGAGTTCTTGAACGTTATATAGAACAAGATAGAACCAATACTGTTACACGGTTGCGAGGCGTGGACAGTCAACAAGCAAAGCCAGAACAAGATTGAGGCAGCCGAAATGTGGTTCTAAGAAGAATGTTGAAAATTCCATGGACAGCAAAGAAAACAAACGAGACACTCTTGATGGAGGCAGACGCAAGAAGATCATTGATAAGGAAGATTAGGAAAAGACAGGCAACATTTATAGGCCATTTTATAAGGAAAGGGGATGGAGCACCTGGTCACAACAGGAAAGCTGGAGGGGAAGAGAGCACCAGGTAGACCCAGGGAGAAGATATTGGACGGACTTGCAGAGTGGCTGAAGACAAAGAGTGTGGAGGAGGTGCTTGAGGCAACAAGGGATAGAAACAGATGAAAGGCTATGATCGCCAACGCCATGCGGCAAGGCACCTGATGATGATGATGATACATTATATTCATGTTCCTTTTTTGAAGGTAAGATACACCCATATATATGTCATTTACATGTAACCAAGATTATTCCAGTGGTAGGCTGATAAAAAACAAACAACAAAAAAACCAGTATAAGATATAGACTAGGTAAAACATAGTCTAGGTATGACCTCAGAACCTAGCCAGCTCATGGGTTTATGTGCAGTCTTAAGGCTTGTGCCATAATCACCATACGCATGGCACCTGTGACGTTAGTGTAAATGAAATTCGTTCCGAGCGCAGAGACGTCATCTTGAGAAACTGAAACTGAAACTAATCACTCTGTGTGGAAATACGACCATTCAAAACACTTCTGGATAGACTTAGAAGAAAACAAAATTACATGAAAAGTGTCAGGATATGTCAGAATAAGAAATTAAAAGAAAATTTAGTTTTGTTTGAAAAAGACACAGCAATACGTACATATCCAGTTTTTTACTTAATGATAATGCTCGTAAAAATGTTTGTATTCAAATGTAAGAGTAAACAAACCATTCCCTATTATCTCTCTTTTCACTCAAGATTTATAATATACACATGAACTAGCAAAAAACAAAAAAACAAAAACAAAAAATACAAACAAACAAAAAACCCCCACTGCAATTATAGACGATTCCGCCTCTAGATTTTAAACACACTGGAATTACCACACCAACATACTTACATATGTAGGTAATTCGGATTGACTACAAGTTAAAAAGTTAAACAAAAAATGAATCACCCACAAAATATTCATAGGTCAATCACAATTTTGATATTTAAGAAAATAAGCTTTTTTTTTTACAAGCCAGTGCATGTTTTGGAGGTTGTGTGTGTGTGTGTGTGTGTGTGTGTGTGTGTGTGTGTGTGTGTGTGTGTGTGTGTGTGTGTGTGTGTGTGTGTGTGTGTGTGTGTGTGTGTGTGTGTGTGTGTGTGTGTGTGAATTTAACCCGGTATATATGAAACATGTATACAGATATGTTTACATTTGAAATATAAAAAACATGTGTGTGGATACCTTTCTCATCTATTAATTGAACTGCTAATAACTTAAGTATTCATATCTTCTATATGTATCCAGTCTAGATTTCTATTGATTTATCATCATAAAGTGCCCTGCCACATGGTGTTGGCGATTATGGCCCTCCATATGCATCTATCCCTTGTTGCCGCAAGCACATCTTCCACCCTCTCTGTCCTCAGCCACTCTGCAAGTCCGTCCAATACTTTTTCCCTGGGTCTACCTGGTGCACTCTTTCCCTCCAGCTTTCCCGTTGTGACCAGGTGTTCTAATTCCCCTGTCCTCATAAAATGGCCTATAAATGTTGTTCTATTTATCATTTGTCTTTTCTTCAATGTGATTTCTTTAATATGTACACAGATAAACCAAATAACAAGACAACAAACTAGAGTTTTGTGCACGGTACTTCGGTCTGTTTGTGGCCTTCCTCGGGGAACTGTTTATTCAGGAATGAACGCACAAATCATAAATATTTTTGAACGAAAACTGTTCACAAAGTAATGCAAATCGTTTTCCAACACACGAGATATTTGTCCCATCCCTCCCTCTCCCACCCCAATGTTAACGTTGAATACCAAATCTTCACCCTCCACCACAGCATGCTCCACCACTCATTTTTCACTTGTGCCTTCCTCTATTCAATCGCAATGTCGTGAGTTCGCTCACGGCGGTGCGCACTGAAGCCAGTTCTCAACCCAGCAGTTGCGCTGAAGAAGTCGGCTGGATCGCCGATGAAAGCTACGCAGAAAGTAGAGCCAGGTACAACTTGCATGTATACACACACGTGTTTGTGTGCGTGTGTGTGTGTATATGTTCACATATGAATTTGTGCATATGTGTGTATCTACGTGCATGCACCCCCCATGGAGATGCCAGTGGCTCTTTCAGGTATAAACAGTATCCCCACCTTCTTGAAATTCTGTGCTAAACATTTCCTCTTTTCTGTCACTGTCTTTGTTTCTGCCTTGTTCATTTGTTTTCTGTCATTTCTTTCTTTCTATCATTTTCTGCATTGCTGGGCCATTCACCTGTATGTGTTCAATAAAGTTTTACGTACTTTTTCTTTGGAATGATAATTGGGTACATGTATTAAGTGCATTTTTGGCTCTAGGGAGGTCAGATATGCGGAAGCAATTTCAGGTAATCTGTGCCCGTTTTTAGATATGTTTTTGTGTCCTTAGGTATGCTTAAATTTGTATTCAGGTGTGATTTTTTTAATCCCCTGTGTGATAAATTGGGCAGAGTGGTCAACGCGGGGGGCATGTCCTTTGATTATGCGCGCGAATGCATCGATATGTCTACTTAATTTTCGTTTTCTTCTGTTGAAGTTTTGTACGTTTTGAAGCGGTTGTAGCCCCGATATGGCTCTATGCAGTCGGCTGGGCTTTAAACAACAATAACAATAACAATGTACATGCAGGTATACGTATACGTGTAGACTTGTGTGGTTTTGTTTACGCATAATGTTAAGCATGTGTGTTATCCATCCACTTTTGTTGCTGTATTTATGTCATCATAGTATGAAAATCATCAAAATAAGTTTAGAACACAAAAGAATTCGTCAGTAATGATTTTGATAAGCAAAACAAACAAGCAAACAAGCAAGCAAACAAGCAAACAAGCAAACAAACAAACTCACCTGTACATAGACCCTCAAAACTGTGGCCCCTCTTTATAATGTAAATAGTCCTTTAGTTCTATTGACCCGTCCAGATATGTGCTGACTTGGCAAGCTGTGCTAAGCGAAATGACTGCCTTCACGGCTCAACACGTACATGTACAAGTACACACAAACACGCACACAAAGAAACAGTCTTTCACGGTGTGACTGGTTCCTCGCCTCACTTCTCACAGATCTCAAAGCCATTGAAAGTATTCGCCGTCACCTAAATCAAGCAAAAAGCATGAGAGGAACTTGACGGAATATTGAGATGGTGCGTGTGCTTCTGAAATGTTGAGAGAGTTTTGAGTGCGACGTGCGTGTGTGTGTGTGTGGTGTGTGTGTGTGTGTGTGTGTGTGTGTGTGTGTGTGTGTGTGTGTGTGTGTGTGTGTGTGTGTGTGTGTGTGTGTGTGTGTGTCTGTGTCTGTCTGTGTCCAATTGTGTGTTTGTGTGTCTGTGTGTGTGTCTCTGTGTGTGTGTCTATGTCCGTATATGTGCACGTGCGTGTGTATGTACATATGAATGTCTGTTGATTTAAAGAAAAACTAATGGCAATAGGTCACATGACAACCAGGACATGAATCAATAGGTCCTTTTAGACAATAGTTGATTTAAAAAAAAACACTAATGGCAATAGGTCACATGACAACCAGGACATGAATCAATAGGTCCTTTTAGACAATAGTTGATTTAAAAAAAACACTAATGGCAATAGGTCACATGACAACCAGGACATGAATCAATAGGTCCTTTTAGACAATAGTTGATTTAAAAAAAACACTAATGGCAATAGGTCACATGACAACCAGGACATGAATCAATGTCCTTTAAGAGAATAGTTGATTTAAAGAAAACACTAATGGCAATAGGTCACATGACAACCAGGACATGAATCAATGTCCTTTAAAGAATAGTTGATTTAAAGAAAACACTAATGGCAATAGGTCACATGACAACCAGGACATGAATTAATGTCCTTTAAGAGAATAGTTGATTTAAAGAAAACACTAATGGCAATAGGTCACATGACAACCAGGACATGAATTAATGTCCTTTAAGAGAATAGTTGATTTAAAGAAAACACTAATGGCAATAGGTCACATGACAACCAGGACATGAATTAATGTCCTTTTAGGGAATAGTTGATTTAAAGAAAACACTAATGCAATAGGTCACATGACAACCAGGACTTGAATTAATGTCCTTTTAGGGAATAGTTGATTTAAAGAAAACACTGCACAAACCACACCTGTCACACCCCAATTGTGTCCTTCGTCTGGAGCATTCTGTTCTTATTTGAACATTGATACACTTTTCAAATTGATTTATAAAATAACAACAATAACAAACAAAACAACTATCCATTGTAAATGAAGGAACACAACACTATCACACACACTATACTCACTATTACTTGTCACCAGGAGGAGAAGATTGTGAGGGAAGTATGCTGCCTTACACAAACACGGGGCCTTTTGAAGATCACGTTCTCCAAGTTTGACAAGAAACAGTTTGTTCAGTGTTTCAGACAAAAGCCTGGTTTCCCCAGCATGAGAAAGTCTTGTTCTAGGCGCTGGAATCTCTTTCACAATCTATTTGTTGATGAAGATGACTCTGAAACATTAATCATCTGTTTAGCTGGTTTAGCCTTCCAACAAACAAGCCAATCTATTCGTCTGACAGCTTCTGCTTTTTTTTTTAAATTATTGATTTATTCATCTATCTACTTCCGTTTTAGGCAGTGTAACTGTCAGAGAGTAGAGATAACCTCAACACAGCATGAAGCTACCGCTGAAGTCGATGATCAGCAATTCACGGGTTATACAAAACACAAAACGATTGTAGCGGTCTGTCTGCCCTGTGACGAAACGAAACTACTTGCTGTGCGCTTGTGCCGCTACGTATTTTTGGAAACCCGAAGGTCGCCTGCTTAGGTCTGCGCTTGCATCAGTCGTTTTTATGCGTGACGGACCAGCAGCACTGGACGTTGTTATTGTCATCATCATCATCAGGTGCCTTGTCACATGGCGTTGGCGATGATGGACTTCCATCTCTCTCTATCACTTGTTGCCTCAAGCATCTCTCCCACCCTCTTTGTCTTCAGCCACTCTGCAAGTCCGTCTAGTATCTTCTCCCTGGGTCTACCTGGTGCTCTCTTTCCCTCCAGCTTTCCTGTTGTGACCAGATGTTCCAATTCCCCTTTCCTCATAAAATGGCCTATGAATGTTGCCTGGCTTTTCCTAATCTTCCTTTTGGATGATCTACTTGAGTGTGCCTCCATCAAGACTGTCTTGTTTGTTTTCTTTGCTGTCCATGGAACTCTCAACATTCTTCTTAGAAACCACATCTTGGCTGCCTCAATCTTGTTCTGGCTTTGTTGGTTGACTGTCCATGCCTCGCAGCTGTACAACAACAGTATTGGTTCTATATAACATTCAAGAATTCTCTTCCTGATATTAATTGATAGGGATTTGTTGGTAAGAATGCTTGTCATCTTACTGAATGCAGTTTTGGCTTGGCCGATTCTGCTGGCTATTTTTGATGTGCATTTGCCATCTGGTGAAATGATCGTTCCCAGGTATTTAAACTAATCAACCTGTCTCAAGGTTGTACCGTTTGCTGTTATTTTGAATGAGGGGATTTCACTTTTTTTACTAATCACCATGACTTCAGTCTTCCTGCTGTTTAGTTCCAACCTCTTACCTTTGCTTTCTATTTCTAGTATATTCACAAGGCTTTGTAGGTCCCTTTCACTTTCTGCTATTAGCACGGTGTCATCTGCGTATCTATTGTTGTTTATCATTTTTCCTCCAACCTTTAATCCAGGGTCTTCTTCTAGGTTTCTCATGGTGTTTTCTCTGTAAAGTGAAAACAGATCTGGTGACAAAACAGAACCCTGTCTGACTCCTCTTTTGATGCTTTGGAAAGAGCTTGTAATAATTGTATCGTTTTTTGTTCTCATTGCAGCTGTTTGTTCCCAATACATATTTCTGATTATTCGTAGATCTTTTCCATCAATATTGAGGGTTCCAGTTGCGAAGGAGAGAGACGAGAGAGAAGAGAGAGAGAGAGAGCAGAGAGAAGAGAGAGAGAGAGAGAGAGAGAAGGGTGAGAGAGAGAGAGAGAGGATTGCAAGAGAATTACAGAGAGAGAGGGAGAGAGAGGGCAGAGAGAAAGAGAGGGTGAGAGAGAGAGATTACAGAGAGAGAGAGAGAGAGGAGAGAGGGAGAGAGAGAGAAGGGAATTGCAAAGAGAGAGACAGACAGAAGAAGGGGAGAGGAGAGAGAGAGAAGGAGCAAGAACAGAAAAACAGAGAAGGGGAGAGAGAGACAGACAGAGAGAGAAGAGAGAGACAGAGACAACAGAGCATCACAAACGAACACACACACACACACACACACACACACACACACACACCACACACAGACAGAGACAGAAACAGACAGACACACAGACAGTGACAGACAGACAGACAGACAGACAGAGAGACAGACAGACAGACAGAGAGGGAGTCATGTTCTCACGGTAAACGCCATGTCAGGGAAACAGGAACATAAACAACAAAAACGGTAAACAATCCACTGTCACCAGGCAGTCAAAACTTGTCAGTGAAAGAGAGAGAGAGAAGAGAAGAGAGAGAACGAGAGAGGGATTGCGCACACGTACAACAAACCACACACACACACACACACACCACACACACACACACACACACACACACACACACACAAAACACACCGGAGAGAGAGAGAGAGAGAGAGAGAGAGAGAGAGAGAAAGAGACAAAGAGAGAGAGCAAGAGAGAGAAATAGAAAGAGAGAGAGAGGGATTGCACAGAGAGAGAGAGAGAGAAAGAGAGAGAAAGAGAGAGAAAGAGAGAGAGAGAGAGTGAGAGAGAGAAATAGAGAGAAAGAGAGGGATTGCACACAGAGAATGAGGAGAGAGAGAGAGAGAGAAAGAGAAAGAGAGAGACAGAGACAGAGACAAAGAGACAGAGAAAGACAGAGAGAGCCAGAGAGAGACAAAGAGAGAGAGAGAGAGAGAGAGAGAGAGAGACAGAGAGAGAGAGAGAGAGACTTCAGACTTCAGATGGTTTATTCATATAGGCCACAGCCCCTTAGAAGGGGGACACACATAATTATGCATTCTCACAATCATATAAACATTAACCAAGCAATAACCATATTTCTAATTTGAAATATTTTGTACAAAAGCATAACAAATAAGCGAAAAGAACATAAGATACAAACATTCTATTCATGTTCGAGCCTTGCATCCGTTGGGTAGAATTAATTCTAAAAAGACTCAAGAAATTGCTGTCTCTCTAAATTTAAATGCTTTCTATAGAAATAAAAGCTAAATTTCGAACAACTTTAGTAGAAGTTGATGACATCAATAAAATAAATTTAAATAAGGAAGGTTGCCTATAATATTTTGAGCTTATGTATTTCTCACGAATAGAATGGAGTGCTGGACAACATAATACAAAATGTACTTCATCTTCTTTTGATAATTTGCACAATGGACATAAAAGATCACGATCATTATGTGCTCTGTATCTAAAATAATGAACTGTGATTTCCGATATACCTAACCTAAATCGTGTCATTGTATATTTTAGATGTCTATCCATATCTATCTTTAAATAGGGTTTCAAATCATGCACACCAGAAAAAGTACTGTATATGTTATACCTCTCACTATTTTGAGTATGTCGTTCCATTCCTGCCACCTACAATCAATTAAACGTTGACGAAAAACACGAATGAATTGATTCAGTCTGCCAACACCTTGACAAAATCATACAACACCCAAACCATATTTAAACAAGCAAATACGTACATTGGATGCCCAGTTTTGCTTACCTTTAGCATCTAAATCATATAACATATTATATGCTTTTCGTGGAATTCTATGGTCTTTCATATGCAATAATTTAAGCCAGTAGCGAACACAATTAACTGCAGAGTTTATGTATATGGGATGGCGATTTGTTTCACCATATACAAGATCATTAGGTATTCGCATATTAATTCCTAGAAATTTTTTCAAAGCAAAAGTATGAACTGCTTCACAATGAATTGCAGCTTTACTTAATCCCCATAGCTCAGACCCATATTGTTCGATAGGTTGTACCTGAGAATCAAATAATTTAACAAACACATCGAAAGAATTAATATTAAAAAGGTACATCTTCTGCATAATGAAAAGCAAAACATTTCTAGCTCTGCTGGATAACTCTTTGCATGTTGCAACAAAGCTCAAACGAGTAGAGAACAGTATTCCAAGATACTTGTACACATTTACCACAGGCATTGCATATCCGCCATATACCCATCTTTCCCTTGCACCCAAGTACCCACCTTTTCTAAATACTATGATATTACTTTTTGACATATTGACCTTTAAATGAAGCGCAGCTGCTGCGCGTTGCAGACTGTTTAACTGTGTTTGAAGTCCAGTGACTGTTTCTGCCATCAAAACAACATCATCTGCCAGCAAAAGAATGAATAATTCAAAAGCATCACGAGACAGAACAGCGCCGTGTATTCCATTATTAATCACCTCAATCGCCAATTCGTTTATAAAAAGAGAAAATAACACTGGACTGCACGGATCACCTTGTTTCACTCCTGCAGTGCATTTAAAATAGTCTGTAAGTTTAACACCACATCGAACCCTGGATTTTACCTGATCATACATGCTTCTGATACATCGATACAGTTTACCTTTTATATTGTTTTTGAGAAGAATAGGCCAAAGTATATTTCTGTTAAATGAATCAAACGCTTTTTCAAATCAATAAATGCCACAAATAGTTTTCGATTATTGGCAAACTGTTCCTGTACAAGAGCTAGCAAAGTAAACATATGGTCAACAGTTGAGTATCCCTTTTTAAAACCAGCTTGACGGTCACCTGTGATATTATTTTCTTCTATCCATTCTTGTAATCTATTGTTGATTATTATGCTAAATAGTTTACTACTTATGTCACTAATCGAAATTCCTCTATAATTATTGGGATTATTAATTTCTCCTTTTTTAAAAAGTGGTAATATAATAGATTCAGTCCAGTTTTGGGGAAATTCACCATTATCAAATAAAGTATTGAATAACTTTAAGAAAAACTGCATTACTTGCTCACATGAATTCTTAAAAAGTTCACCTGTAATGCCGTCTGGACCAGCAGCTTTCCGGTTTTTCAATTTCCTAATTGCAAATTGTACTTCCTCTTTTGATATTGGGCGGTTCATATAGCCATCACTCTCATTAACTAGTACGTCCTCATTCTGTGTGTTATCAATGCTGATATCAGTTTCTAACAAAGCTTTGAAGTGGTGGAAACACGTATCCATCGTGATACTTATAGGTTGTTTTCTTCTTGAAGTCAATTTGTTAACTATATTCCAGAATTCTTTTTGGCTTTTAACAGAGTGGACTACTTTGTCAACTATCGCCTTATCAAAATGCTCTTTCTTTCTTTTTTGTAAATTTTTATATTCACGTCTAGCAATTACATATTTATTTTGATCTTCAGGTTTCTTTGAGCGGCGACTTGTTTTTAACAGTCTCCTTACATTTCTCCTTGCATGGACACATTCTTGATCAAACCAATCACCAGGTACTCTCTTACTGTTTAAGACTACACGTTTCTTCATACACTCAGCACTTTCTTTTATACAGTCATTAAACATATTCAGTGCCATATTCACGTTAAGATCTATCAAACTTATAGCATCATCAATTTTTCTACGGTTTTCATCTTGACTTAATGCATCACGATACAGATGTACATGTTCATCATTCCAAACGATTCTTTCGATGAGCTGTTCATGACTTTCATGATCTATGTTTGAAGTATTTTCATTCGGAAAACAAATACGAGCTGTGACAGGCAAATGGTCTGATTCAATTCGTTCAACGATAGACAATTCACATTGGTCATACACAAGCGCAAGAAGATCATTTGAAAATATAAAATAGTCAGTATCACTGTTTCCACTGTCAGAAATATATGTACTCCGACCTTCAAGATCACCTGTACACATACCATTCAAAATACATAGTCCTAAAGCAGTACACAAATTCAGCAGTAATTTTCCATATTTATTTATATGACCGTCTTCTGAACGTCGGTTAAAATTAAGCGATCGGCTTTTGTTGTGCACATCAAAAACATCACTTGCATAGAAATCCTGTGAAATATTAGAAGTTCTGCTGTTCAGATCACCATTCAAAATAACATAAACGTCATTTGTTAACAAACCGTCAGTTAAACATTCTTCAAGTAAGCTTATGCCATTATCAAAACCAAAATGCCCATAATAAGGGGAGCCCTCTGGAGGCACATAACAACAAACATACAATATATTCTTATCTGTTCCAAACAATTTTTTGTCGATAAGAAACACACAAAAGTTACTATAATCAACATAAATAACTTTCACGAAGGGAATAAATTCATTCTTTACCAAACAAACCACCCCGCCTGATCACCTCCCTTGTTTAGATAATTTAATAGCTGGTTTACAGAAGATTTTGTATCCATTAAATGCGTTCGACTGAAAGTCTTCCATAAAAGTTTCAACTAGACAAATAAGATCAAAACTACAGATAAACAAAACAAAATCAGGGTCTGTAATTTTCGAAACTAAGCCATTGACATTCCATAACAAAAATGTAAATGGATGCTTCTTGTTAACACTATATGTAAATGGCTTGTCTTTCACGTGGTCGCTCGTGCTGCTATCTGACAAGTTGGCCACACTGACCTTGTTCATTTGGCATCGTTCACGCGCGCCACTGACAGACACAGACGAACGAACAACCGGTGTATGGTCAGTGTGGTTCTGTTTTGATGGCAAGGGAGAAAGATTATTTTTAAAGCCAGGCCGGCCATCATCCTATCTGCTTTTCTGCAAGCCATCCTTACCATCAAGATAATATTTTTTACCATCAATTATCAGGTGGTCAAAAACCATTGTTGCTCTTTTTCCATCTTTGCACGCTGTGTTTAGATGGGGTTTCAGTTTACTTCTAATTTCCCTTACACGAGTAGAAAAATCTTCCCCCACAAAAACATTGGATCCTTTCAGTTTTCTTTTACATTTCAAAATTTGGACTTTATCTTTGTAGAAACAACAACGTGCAATTATTGGAGAATCAGGTTTTGCATTCAAACGATGAACGCGATCAAATTGTACGTCACCCGCTATCTCCAATTTGTCAGTGATGAGATCCTGTATTTTGCCTTCACATTGTTCATTGGTTTCGTTTTTTCCTCTATTCATCCCATAAAAATAAGATTATTTCTTTTTGATCTCCCCTCAAGGTCATCTGTTTTTCTCTCCAGTTCATCTACTTTAGCTAGTAACGGAGAATTCGTTTTCACAAGTTCTTCATTTTCGTTTCTGAGAAATCCCACCTCTTCTCTTAATTCTTTGACCCCACTCTGCAGTGTTGCATATTGTTCACCAAGTTCCTTTACACTGTTGTCTAACTGACAAAACTTACTGTTCATATTGGCATTCATGTCATTGACTTGGGAGGTCAGAGCACTGATCATCACCACCACGTCTGCCAGAGTTGGTTCCTGAGAAGGAGGGGGAAGAGGAGTCACCTGGGCACCACTGTCCATCTGTCCCATCATACTGGTCCGACGTCCAACGCTAGTCAGCCTGGTCTGCCGTGTACTGTCCGCTCTGGAAGGTGCAGGACCGGGATTCTGCTCCACGTCACCGCATTGAAGTAAAAATCCTCCCCAGAACGTCAGCGAGAGGAGCAATCCTATTATGACACCGTGTAGTCTGGATTTTGCTGTCATGGTGGCAACTGTCATGGCGGCTTTCCTATTGGCCCTCTTCAACATGAATTTGGCGCTCTAAAAGCCAGCTGCACCGACGGCATGGTTCTTTATGGTGCTTCTTGCTGAGTATTTTGTTGTCACTCTCAAGCAGTCCTGAGAAAACGGCGCGAACAAGGAGACGATGTGAAGCGTGTCTTTCCTTTATTGACACTAGGTTACGCCCCCCCCCCCCAGAGAGAGAGAGAGAGAGAGAGAGAGAGAGAGAGAGAGAGAGAGAGAGAGAGAGAGAGAGAGAGAGAGAGAGAGAGAGTTAGGAATTCGGAACTCGAAATTTTCATGTGGGGAGAATCATTACACACATATTTATCATGAATACAATGGCACACAACAAACTACAAATATAACCATATGGATTGTTACAGGTAATCGTTGTACCTCAGTGAAAGAGAGACAGAGACAGAGACAGAGACAGAGTATTTCGAAGGTGATTTGCAAGTACCACAAAGTGGCCACAATCAACGCCTTACCTTTGCCCTCTCTGGCACCAGGAATTCCAAGTCACTGACAAAGTCCAGGACCACTAAGACCACAAGTTTCATTTCAAAGTGTAACTACTGAAGCAGTACGGAAAATCATGCTTGCTTCTCCACAGAAATCTTGTGAACTTGATTCAGTCCCAGCCCACCTTTTGTTTGATTGTCTTGATGTCCTTTTGTCGTGTATAACTCATATTATTAATGACTCTCTTTCAAGTGGTATTTTCCCCAGTACTTACAAATCAGCCATCATCCGCCCTTTGATAAAGAAGCCCTCCCTTGATCCCAACATCTTGAAAAACTATAGACCTGTCTCAAATTTGAAATTTTTGGCCAAACTGATTGAACGAGTTGTACTGGCTCAGCTTCTTGACCATCTTAAGACCCATAATCTCCTCGACCCACATCAATCAGCCTATAGAGCAGGTCACAGCACAGAAACTGCCCTCTTAAAAGTTGCAAATGATCTTCTCACATCGCTTGATGATGATAGAATTTCTGTTCTTTCTCTTCTTGATCTATCAGCAGCATTTGATACAATTGACCATGAAATTCTTCTGTTTAGACTGCAATACTCTTTTGGCATTCAGGGTACCGTCCTTGCTTGGATAAAGTCTTATCTTAGTGAGCGTACACAAAAAGTCTTAGTAAATGGCCTCTGGTCACCTGCTACGCGATTGGAATACGGAGTTCCACAGGGTTCTGTGCTGGGACCTGTGTTGTTTATCATGTACACAACACCTATCTCTGGGATAGTTAATCGTCACTCTCTATCACATGAAAGCTTTGCTGACGACACACAGCTCTATCAGTCCAGCCCAATTACTCAAATCCATCAAGTGATTGAAAGTACTCAAAACTGCATATATGATTTAAAGCTTGGATGACACTCAACAAACTGCAGTTCAATGAAGAAAAAACAGAAGTTTTGTTAACTGTTCCTCCAAAATTTGAAAAACATCCCTCACTTCCAGACGCGATTTGTATTGATGGTGCTGACATTCAGATTTCTCCCCATGTTCGTAACCTTGGTGTCATTTTTGATCAGACCCTTTCTTTTAAATCTCACATATCAAATGTCTGCAGGATAGCATACCTGGAACTTAGGAGAATAAGCACCATCCGCCACTATCTGTCTGTAGAGACAACCAAAACTCTGGTTTGTTCCTTTGTTTTATCCAGGCTTGATTATGGTAATGCTCTTCTTGCAGGCGTGCCAAAGTATCTGCTTCAAAAGCTCCAAAAAGTACAAAACAATGCTGCAAGGCTGATTCTCAAGTCACCCAAACATGAACATATCACACCTCTTCTGAAATCCTTGCACTGGCTACCTGTACAATCTAGAATCTCATATAAACTTTCTTCAATCTGTTTTCATCTGTCTCTGGCACAGGCCCTGATTATCTGTCTGACATTCTTCGCCTCTACGTCCCTTCTCGAAATCTCCGTTCCTCATCTGATGATCGCATTCTCTGTCTCCCTACTGTTAGAACAAAATCCTTTGGTCAGCGTTGTTTCTCTTCATTTCGCTTCTTGAATACCCTCCAATCACCCCATAGACAGTTCTACTTGTTACACCATCTTTACACTGTCTCTACTGAAAAACTTATCTGTTAAGGAAATTTTTATTGACCTGGAGTCAGCCTATCATCACCACCCTACCTCCCACCTGAAGAATCCCTGCACCATGTCCCTGCCCCACTGTCCGACGCCCCTATCACTGGTCTGCCTGTTTATTCTTAAGAAGCAGGACCGGTTCTATCTACCACGTCACCGCATTGGAATCCCCCAGAACCCACGAACAATCCTATTTGCCCCGCAATCCATTTTGCTTCATGGTGATCTCATAGTTTCCATTGGCCTCTTCAACGGTTTGGTTACTGTCTGGACGTGTGTGTCTAGAGCTGCACGACGGTGGTTTTTGGTGCTTTTGTGAGTATTTGTTGTCCTCTGCAGTCTGAGACGGCTGCGCGGCGTGGCGTGCTTCTATGTACTGGTTGCCCCCCGAGAGGAGGGAGAGAGAGTGTGAGGTGGTGAGGAGGGGAGGGGGGAGGGAGGGGAGGCAATTGCGGAATCGTTTTTTGGGGGAGTTTATATTTATCTTTAATTGATTCATTTTACCCTTGTTGTTTAGGTATTCGTTGTTCTCGTAGTACAAGACAGACAAATTTCGGTGATTTCAGATGTAAAAGCGCCTTATGACTCATCTGGAAGGAATGCAGCTCATACAAATCCATGGCACTAAGATACTAAGTTAAAGACGGCCAGTGTGTGTCAGAAGACGATCGTGACCTGCTGTCTTTGATCCGCCGCCACCCGATCTACCCGGCGACGAGTGCTTGTAGTTGCTCACAACACCCCCGGCACTCAGCACACTCACTACACTACACGAGAGTAGGTACCTCACAGTGTCGACCCCTGTCTACCCCGATACAGCGAGTACGAGTACAGTGGGGTACAGTGGTAGGCTTTTACACATGGCCCACTTTTCAGAAAGCCAGTACTACTACACTGGCTCACACACGCACACCGCACACAGACACACGCACCACACTCACACGCACCTATGCACACACGCACCACACACGCACACACACACACCCACGCGCGCATCCCCATAAAACACACACACACATGTACACACACAGGCACAGGAACAGACAAGAAACACACACACACACACACACACACACACAACACACCACGCACGCACGCACGCACACACACACACACACTCACCCCACACACAAACACGCACACGCACCACACGTATACACACACACCCATGGACGCACACACACACATACACACACACGTACACACACGCACGCACACACACACACACACACACACACACACACACACACACACACACACACACACACACACACACACATACCTCTGTCCAACAACTTGGCTTTGTTAGCATACCGTTATAGTTGGGTTCTGGTCCAAATCAAGCAGAAGTCAAGTTCGAGATTAAGAAGACGACAGTAAGTGTGTGAAGGCGAGTCACGGCCACTGACGTTTACTGGAGTACAAAGTAAGTGTCTACAGCGGAACATGTCGGTCAGGGAAGGTAAT
>JAPXFY010000017.1:54699956-54714956 GCA_030674185.1 Monoplex corrugatus
ACACAGCAGAGGACGTACCATGATAACATGTCATCATCATCATGTGCTCTGTCGCATGGCGTTGGCGATCATGGCCTTCATTTGTATCTATCCATTGTTGCCGCAAGCACATCTTCCACCCTGCAAGTCCGTCCAATATTTTCTCCCTGGTTCTACCTGGTATTCTCTTGATCCCTTCAGCTTTCCTGTTGTGATCAGGTGCTCTAATTCCCCTTCCCTCATAAAATGGCCTATAAATGTTGCCTGTCTTTTCCTAATCTTCCTTATGAATGATCTACTTGTGCCTGCCTCTATCAAGATTGTCTCGTTTGTTTTCTTTCCCGCCCATGGAACTCTCAACATTCCTCACATGTCAATGTACAATAAATGCGGAGATGAAGAACTGACATGGAACAGTGCTGAAAAGATGGCCAAGGACAGACATCGCTTTTTTCACACTATCCTCCTTCTTTCTTCTTTATCTGTCCTTTTGTGTCATCATGGATGTCAAGGAAAGAAAAAAATTGACGGTCAGCAGTGAGCTGGAAAAATGCCGTGTGACGTCAAGGTCTCTTTCACAGCATCCGTATTTTCTAATGCTGTAAAATATGCCGTTACTTGTTCTTTCTTTTGATGTATCTTTCACTTCATCCAGATTTTCTAATGCTCTAAACATGCCTTTACTTGTTCTATTTTTTTGATATCTTTTACTGTATCCAGATTTTCTAATGCTTAATATGCTTTACTTGTTCTATGTTTTTGATGTATCTTTCACTATCAGATTTTTAATGCTTAAGTATGCCTTACTTGTTCTATTTTTTGAGTTCTAAATCAGATTTTTAACGCTCATAATCTCCTTGAGAGTTTATTTTGTGGGGGTTGACCATAGGTGATAGAAATGATAAATTGTGTTAGACAGTGGAAAGGATTGTGTGTTGGGTTGATGTAGGTGGGTATCTATGACGCAAATCTATGGGGCGATGGTAAAATACATTCACACTGGCCATGTTTAATTAATTTTTGTTTCTTTAAGGAAATACAGATACAGAGATACATTTCACTACGATATAACTTTTCAATGACAAATCGTTCAGAACCCATATGCTAAGCTGGACTTCAAGACCTTGCCAGCACGTAAAGCTTATGCAAAGGTTTACGGCTTATGTCGTGATCATGTTGGATTTTATCCATCACATGGCATCTGTGGCGTTAGTGCGTATGGAATTGATTCCGAGCGTGGCAACGTCATCTTGAGAAACTGAAACTGAATTCAAGAAAAGCCTGAAAGCTTTCCACTTCGCGCTGAAATGGTCTGCGCAGTGTAGTTTTCGAAACAGTACCAATGTTTGTTTGACTGATGATCGCTTTTTGTTTTTACTTTCAAAGTAGATTATTGGCCACTTCCTGTAAATATTGCTTTTGGAGTTAGACAATCAATGGTACGATGACTCACATTGTGTTTGTAATGGTATGATTTTAGGTGCCCATGACGTCAGATTTTCCAAGAAGCAGAATTCTTGTTGTAGTGGCTCTGCCTGACTGCTGTTCCCAAACAACACATCCCACAGGTGATAATTTTTGCTCTAGGGACTTGGTCAGGATTTGGATCCGGCACTAATATGTTGGGGATGAAAATGATACTAACAGCTTTCAGATCCTACCAGATCAATAGGCTACCCTTACAGTCTTCAGAAACAGAGAAGAGAAAACTATTTAGCAAGTCACATTGTTCTGGTCCCCTGGAGACACTTTTTTGGACACAGCCATTTATTTAAAAATACGAGGAATGTACATGGTGCGTGCTTGGTGGCAATCCTGTCCTGAAAGATGGGACCAAGTGCTGTAATGTCCATGGTATCGATCATAATCATTTTATAATGGAAAGCATTCAATGTAAACTGTCTTATGGAATATTCCCCACCAGACAGAGTATTTTTTTCAGATAGTCCCAGTAGCTCACCTGGTTAGAGTGCATGCTTATAACGCAGAGGTCGTTGTTCAGTTCTTCATGTAGGCTTCCTACAGGAAGCTGGTAGATAGGTGAGGAGTGTAAGAGTTAAGTTTTTGCAGCGGTAGATAGGATGGGGAGTGAAAGGGTTAAATAAGAGACATCATGTCTTGATAGCTCTGCTCAATGAGCTTTGACTCCACAGTTTACGTTGAAGGTTATCTATTTTTTTCACCCACTTACTTCTTATTCATTTACTTATTTACTTACTTACGGTACATACTTACTTGCTCACTAACTCACATGCTATTTATGATTAAGAAAATATTGTCTTCATCTAGTTGGTAGACTGCTGAGCATTTGCGTATTGACTTGGGGTTGAGTGGGTGTTTTCTGTCATGTGAGACGAGTTTATACAGAATAGCTAGTTATGTTGTGATTCAGACCTTTCAGTATTCATTGATTTACTGTATGTATACGCTCCTTTCTTTGAAGGTAAGATACTCAGATGCACCTGTACATGTAACCAAAATTATTCCCGTGACAGGTTGATAAAATACCATTATAACATACACACTAAGTAAAACATAGTCTAGGTAGGGCCTCAGGACATGGCCAGATCATGGTTTATGTACAGGCTGAAGGCTTGTGCCATGATCACTATACATGTACACATGGCACCTGTGACGTTAGTGCATATGGAATTCGTTCCGAGAGCGGGGACGTCGTTTTGAGAAACTGAAACTGAAAAGAAACCATTGAGACAGCCAGTGAGATAAGGAATGTGTACAGAATCTGTTTTTCTAATACACTGGCGCTGGACAAAGAAATGATCGGTCAACGACTGGCCAGTGAAATGGGAATTAAAAGCACTCTGGTCTGTCCGTTTCTGTCTTCTACACAGCACTACATTTCTTTGTTTTATAGGAACAGGGTCTGCGACACAGGAGTACAGGCTCTACATTGCTATATTCTATTTTTTTTATCCGTTTTGATATGTTCTAATTCTGAAGCCAGTTCTCAACCCAGCAGTTGCGCTGAAGAAGTCGGCCGGATCGCCGATGAAAGCTACGCAGTAAATAGCTTTTTTGTCACTGAGAGACAGGTTCAGCCAGGTAGCCATTATGTTCTAATTCTCGTTTCACAAGACAGGCCCAGCCACGTCTGACTAAGGTTTTTTTTCTCGGGGTACTCCGGTTTTCCCTTCAGCCCCTTGGCTGTTGGTTTAGGATGTTTTTCTTCCTATTCCAAGGTCAGACTGGATTCGTTGCACTAGGCACGATCCATTTACATCAGCCTTACCTCATAATTGTAGCCCTGGACCCTCTTCAGGACAAAACAATACTAATATGGCATGACCCCTTTTCAAATTGCAATTCATCTCACTTCCCCTCTGACATCATATTTTGTCTCCATTCTCCCCACTTCTTACATTACTCACAAACACATTGTGATTTCATTTTGTCCTTTTCTCCCACTGGACAAAACAGCAGGGAAGCTTCAGTCTTTTTCTCTAACTTTTGTATTTGGTGTTCGTTTGTGATCTGACATTCACGCTTGACAAAGGCCAGTTGCCGAAAATTTGAGCCTGTTTTGTCTGGTTGTATTAAATACGACGTTTCTGGTTCCTGATCGCTGTATTCAGAATAATCTCTGTGGCTGCGCCGATGATCCGGGCGTCAGCGTTGTAAGAGAACCAGGACGAAGATAAGGAAAAGCTGTCATAACAATTTGGGAGAGTGATGTCCTGTGTGAGCTGTATCACCCTCTCTCCCACCCTCACCACCCTGACCTCTTAACCCTTTGACTCCCGCACCCTGTCCACCAGATTCCTGTATTCTCAACCATGCTAGCAAAGCAAAAACTTAACCCTTTGACTCCGCATCCTGTCCATCATCATCCTGCATTCTGAACCATGCTGGCAAAGCAAAAACTTAACCCTTGCCTCCCTCCCCCTATTCACCACACTCCCGCATTCTCAACCACGCTAGCAAAGCAAAACTTAACCCTTTGACTCCCTCTCCCTATCCACCAGCTTCCTGCTGGTGATAGGGGGAGGGAGTCAGTTGTGTGAGATGGAGTGTTACAAAAGTAGTGTTACAGGAATATGGTGGATAGGGTAAGGGAGTCAATGGATTAAGTTTTCGCAATTGGTAGATAGGGCGCAGGAGCCACAGGGTTAATTACGCAGGTAAACGATGCAGTGTCTGATTACAGCGTTTTTGTCTGGGCCGCACCATTCCCCTTCATCCCCCGTTCATTCCCCCCCCACCCCCCATCCCTTGTGTGACCAATGGCAGGTTTGCGTGAATACAGCGGTTTTTGTCTGGCAGTACATCATTCCCATTCTCGTACCCCCCCCTTCACCTCATCTCCACCTTCAGAATGTTGATTGACTTCTGTGGAAGATGGAAGCGTTTCTATGACTGCAATCGTTCTGTCTGGAACTACGCATCGCCATTAATCAGCTGTCCCGACAGTTCCTGAATCAGTGAGAAAGACGAAAGCGTTTCCGTGGCGACAGTCACTATGTGAAAGATGGGGTGTGTTACAGTCATTGTGTGAAAGATGGATGTGTTAAAATAGTTGTGTGAAAGATGGAGGTGTTAAAATAGTTGTGTGAAAGATGGAGGTGTTACAGTAGTTGTGTGAAAGATGGAGGTGTTAAAATAGTTGTGTGAAAGATAGGGGTGTTACAGTCATTGTGTGAAAGATGTAGGTGTTACAGTAGTTGTGTGAAAGATGTAGGTGTTACAGTAGTTGTGTGAAAGATGGAGGTGTTACAGTAGTTGTGTGAAAGATGGAGGTGTTACAATAGCTGTGTGAAAGATGGAGATATTACAATAGTTGTGTGAAAGATGGAGGTGTTACAGCAGTTGTGTGAAAGATGGAGGTGTTATAATCAGTGTGTGAAAGATGTAGGTGTTACAGTAGTTGTGTGAAAGATGGAGGTGTTACAGTAGCTGTGTGAAAGGTAGAGGTGTTACAGTAGTTGTGTGAAAGATGTAGGTGTTACAGTAGTTGTGTGAAAGATGGAGATGTTACAGTAGTTGTGTGAAAGGTAGAGGTGTTACAGTAGTTGTGTGAAAGATGGAGGTGTTACAGTAGTTGTGTGAAAGATGGAAGTATTACAATGGTTGTGCGAAAGATGGAGGTGTTACAGCAGTTGTGTGAAAGATGGAGGTGTTACAATAGTTGTGTGAAAGATGGAGGTGTTACAATAGTTGTGTGAAAGATGGAGGTGTTACAATAGTTGTGTGAAAGATGGAGGTGTTACAATAGTTGTGTGAAAGATGGAGGTGTTACAATAGCTGTGTGAAAGATGGAGATGCTACAATAGTTGTGTGAAAGATGGAGATGTTATAGGAAGCTGGTAGATAAGGTGCGGGAGTCAAAGGGTTAATTACGCAGCGTAAACGATGTCAGTGTCTGATTACAGCGTTTTGTCTGGGCCGCACCATTCCCCTTCATCCCCCGTTCATTCCCCCCCCCCCCCATCCCTTGTGTGACCAATGGCAGTGTTTGCGTGAATACAGCGGTTTTGTCTGGCAGTACATCATTCCCACCCTCGTATCCCACCCCCTTCACTTCACCTCCACCTTCAGAATGTTGATTGACTTCTGTGGAAGATGGAAGCGTTTCTATGACTGCAATCGTTCTGTCTGGAACTACGCATCGCCATTAATCAGCTGTCCCGACAGTTCCTGAATCTGTGAGAAAGACGACAGCGTTTCCGTGGCGACAGTCACTGTGTGAAAGATGGAGGTGTTACAGTCATTGTGTGAAAGATGGGGGTGTTACAGTCATTGTGTGAATGATGGGGGTGTTACAGCAGTTGTGTGAAAGATGTAGGTGTTACAGCAGTTGTGTAAAAGATGGAGGTGTTACAGCAGTTGTGTGAAAGATGTAGGTGTTACAGTAGTTGTGTGAAAGGTAGAGGTGTTACAGTCATTGTGTGAAAAATGTAGGTGTTACAGTAGTTGTGTGAAAGATGGAGATGTTACACTCAGTGTGTGAAAGATGGAGGTGTTACAGTCATACATGGAGGTGTTACAGTAGTTGTGTGAAAGATGGAGGTGTTACAATAGTTGTGTGAAAGATGGAGGTGTTACAGTAGCTGTGTGAAAGATGGAGATGTTACAATAGTTGTGTGAAAGATGGAGGTTTTACAATAGTTGTGTGAAAGATGGAGGTGCTACAACAGTTGTGTGAAAGATGGAAGTGTTACAGTAGTTGTGTGAAAGATGGAGATGTTACAGTCATTGTGTGAAAGATGGAGGTGTTACAGTAGTTGTGTGAAAGGTAGAGGTGTTACAGCAGTTGTGTGAAAGATGTAGGTGTTACAGTAGTTGTGTGAAAGATGGAAGTATTACAATGGTTGTGCGAAAGATAATAATAATAATAATAATAAAGGCAATTTATATAGCGCTTACCAGAGCACAAAGCGCTTCACATAAAATCAGTATATAACTAAATACAAATAGATACACCAACATAAAATTTAAACATACCGCTGCTAACACTATATAACATAAAACATAAAATTTACGTTGAACAAGACATATTAACATAGTAAATTCAAATATTACTAAAAATAGTTGACAATCATACAAAAATATTTTCTCTCTCTTTCTCTTCACACACACACACACACACACACACACACACACACACACACACACACACACACACACACACACACACAGACCCAAACACACTCCCTCTCTCAACCACTCAGTTTCTCTACTATCAAATTCTATCACGCTTACACATACTCTTACTCATACTCTCACTCTCTTGCCCCACCCCAACCATACTCTCGCTCTCTACCGTGCTCCCGATATTCCTTGCTCACTCTCTCTCTCTCCCGCACAGCCTCTCTCTCTCTCTCTTTTCCTCTCTCCCTCTCTCTCCCTCTCTCTTGCTCGCATAAACATGCTTCACACACACACACACACACACACACACACACACACACACACACACACACACACACACACACACACACACACACACACACACACACACAAACACACACACACACACACACATATATGTAGGAACGATGATCAGGGCTGAGAGAGAAGAGAAAGAGAAGATCAATGAAAGTATTGAGTGAAAAGATAGGTCTTCAGACTAGACTTGAAAGAAGGAAGACATTGCTTATGGCGAATATGATAGGGAAGGGAGTTCCAGGTCATGGCAGCAGAGTGGGAGAAAGCTCTCTGACCATGCAGTTTCCGGTTGAAACGGGGAACACAGAAAGTTCTTGTGTCGGTAGAGGATCGGAGAGTTCTGGATGGTACATACACTTGAAGAAGTTCAGACAGATAAGAGGGAGCGGAGCAAGTAAGAATTTTGTAACAGAGACAGCAACATTTGTATTTGATTCTTTGTTCAACTGGAAGCCAATGCAACTTTTTCAGAAGAGGAGAACATGACTGGGATCTAGGGGCTTTACAAACAAGCCTAGCTGCTGAATTCTGAACACGTTGGAGAGGTTGAATGACAACTGAAGGGCAGCCGATTAGAATAGAATTACAATAGTCCAAGCGTGAAAGAATATAAGAGGAAATAAGAGTTTTAGTGGCTTCCTCAGTAAGAAAGGGGCGGATAGAAGCAATACGTCTTAGTTCCATATAAGAAAGCTGGCATATCTTAGTGACATGTTTTTGCATAGAAAGATCATGATCTAAAAGAACTCCTAAATCCCGGACACAGTCAGAAAATTCAATGGAACTAGAACCTATAGGGAGAGAAGAAGAAAGTGTGTTGATATCATGATGTGAGAAACGTATAGCCTCCGTCTTGTCACAGTTAAGTTTCAGTTTATTTGATGACATCCAGAGATCAATGTCAGAGGTACAGTTTTGGAGAGAAGAAATTGCATCAGGATAGTCATCAACAGAAGCTGAATGAAGGAGCTGAGTGTCATCCGCAAACATTTCATGCGAAATGGAATGGCTGCGGATGACATCAGAAAGAGGGGTAGTATACAGAATGAATAAAACAGGACCGAGCACGGAGCCCTGAGGCACACCAAAATCGAGGGAGGTGTTACAGCAGTTGTGTGAAAGATGGAGTGGTGTTACAGTAGCTGTGTGAAAGATGGAGATGTTACAGTAATTGTGTGAAAGATGGAGGTGTTACAGTAGTTGTGTGAAAGATGGAGGTGTTACAATAGTTGTGTGAAAGATGGAGGTGTTACAATAGCTGTGTGAAAGGTGGAGGTGTTGCAGTAGTTGTGTGAAAGATGGAGGTGTTACAATAGTTGTGTGAAAGATGGAGGTGTTACAATAGTTGTGTGAAAGATGGAGGTGTTACAATAGTTGTGTGAAAGATGGAGGTGTTACAATAGCTGTGTGAAAGATGGAAATGTTACAATAGTTGTGTGAAAGATGGAGATGTTATAGGAAGCTGGTAGATAAGGTGCGGGAGTCAAAGGGTTAATTACGCAGCGTAAACGATGTCAGTGTCTGATTACAGCGTTTTGTCTGGGCCGTACCATTCCCCTTCATCCCCCGTTCATTCCCCCCCCCCACCCCCATCCCTTGTGTGACCAATGGCAGTGTTTGCGTGAATACAGCGGTTTTGTCTGGCAGTACATCATTCCCACCCTCGTATCCCACCCCCTTCACTTCACCTCCACCTTCAGAATGTTGATTGACTTCTGTGGAAGATGGAAGCGTTTCTATGACTGCAATCGTTCTGTCTGGAACTACGCATCGCCATTAATCAGCTGTCCCGACAGTTCCTGAATCTGTGAGAAAGACGACAGCGTTTCCGTGGCGACAGTCACTGTGTGAAAGATGGAGGTGTTACAGTCATTGTGTGAAAGATGGGGGTGTTACAGTCATTGTGTGAAAGATGGGGGTGTTACAGCAGTTGTGTGAAAGATGTAGGTGTTACAGCAGTTGTGTGAAAGATGGAGGTGTTACAGCAGTTGTGTGAAAGATGTAGGTGTTACAGTAGTTGTGTGAAAGGTAGAGGTGTTACAGTCATTGTGTGAAAAATGTAGGTGCTACAGTAGTTGTGTGAAAGATGGAGATGTTACAGTCAGTGTGTGAAAGATGGAGGTGTTACAGTCATTGTGTAAAAGATGTAGGTGTTACAGCAGTTGTGTGAAAGATGGAGGTGATACAGTAGTTGTGTGAAAGATGGAGGTGTTACAATAGTTGTGTGAAAGATGGAGATGTTACAGTAGCTGTGTGAAAGATGGAGATGTTACAATAGTTGTGTGAAAGATGGAGGTGTTACAATAGTTGTGTGAAAGATGGAGGTGTTACAACAGTTGTGTGAAACATGGAGGTGTTACAGTAGTTGTGTGAAAGATGTAGATGTTACAGTCATTGTGTGAAAGATGGAGGTGTTACAATAGTTGTGTGAAAGGTAGAGGTGTTACAGCAGTTGTGTGAAAGATGGGGGTGTTACAGCAGTTGTGTGAAAGATGTAGGTGTTACGGTAGTTGTGTGAAAGGTAGAGGTGTTACAGTCATTGTGTGAAAGATGTAGGTGTTACAGTAGTTGTGTGAAAGATGGAGATGTTACAGTGAGTATGTGAAAGATGGAGATGTTACCGTCATTGTGTGAAAGATGTAGGTGTTACAGCAGTTGTGTGAAAGATGGAGGTGTTACAGTCAGTGTGTGAAAGATGGAGATGTTACAGTAGTTGTGTGAAAGATGGAGATGTTACAATAGTTGTGTGAAAGATGGAGGTGTTACAACAGTTGTGTGAAAGATGGAGGTGTTACAGTAGTTGTGTAAAAGATGGAGATGTTACAGTCATTGTGTGAAAGATGGAGGTGTTACAATAGTTGTGTGAAAGATGGATGTGTTACAGTCATTGTGTGAAAGATGTAGGTGTTACAACAGTTGTGTGAAAGATGGGGGTGTTACAGTAGTTGTGTAAAAGATGGATGTGTTACAGTCATTGTGTGAAAGATGGAGGTGTTACAACAGTTGTGTGAAAGATGGAGGTGTTACAGTAGTTGTGTAAAAGATGGAGATGTTACAGTCATTGTGTGAAAGATGGAGGTGTTACAGTAATTGTGTGAAAGATGGAGGTGTTACAGTAGGTGTGTGAATGATGGCGATGTTACAGTAGTTGTGTGAAAGATGGAGATGTACAGTAGTTGTGTGAAAGATGGAGATGTTACAGTAGTTGTCTGAAAGATGGAGGTGTTACAGTCATTGTGTGAAAGATGGAGATGTTACAGTAGTTGTGTGGAAGATGGAGATGTTACAGTAGCTGTGTGAAAGATGGAGATGTTACAGTAGTTGTGTGAAAGATGGAGATGTTACAGTAGGTGTGTGTGAAAGATGGAGATGTTACAGTAGCTGTGTGAAAGATGGAGATGTCACAATAGTTGTGTGACAGATGGAGGTGTTACAGTAGTTGTGTGACAGATGGAGGTGTTACAGTAGTTGTGTGAAGGTAGAGGTGTTACAGTAGTTGTGTGAAAGGTAGAGGTGTTACAGTAGTTGTGTGAAAGGTAGAGGTGTTACAGTAGTTGTGTGAAAGGTAGAGGTGTACAGCCCAGGTAATGGGAATATACTTCAGACCAAATCAGAGACTGCAGAAGCGTAGGACTGGGATTCTTTGTTCTGTTTGTGCTTGTACCATATCTCCACCTTTAAGCTGATAACTTCTACTGTTGGAAAACAAAGTCTCATTCTCAATACAAGGTCTCTTTCTATCACCCCCATCCTTTCTTTCTCTCATAACCATCACACACACACAGCAGACACACACCATACACACACCACACACACACACAGACACACACACAGACACACACACAGCACACACACACACACACACACACAGGCAGAGAGAGAGAGACAGACAGACAGAGGCAGAGACAGACAGACAGACAGACATAGAGAGACAGAGACAGAGAAGAGAGAGAGAGAGAGAGAGAGAGAGAGAGAGAGAGAGAGAGAGAGAGAGGAGAGACAGACAGACAGACAGACACACAGACACGCAGCTTTAAAAAATAGAGTAGATAAGATGTATAATTTTTTATTTGATAATAACACCACGTAGTTGTGTGACATAGCATGGCATGAAACGACCACGCAATATGCATAATAAAATATTCATATGACATAGCATGGCATAACACGAAGGCATAATTTACATGACACAAACTAGTCATATGACACAACGTGGTATGATACATTTGCACAACATATAGTGTTCCTATGACATAGCATGGCATAATACGAGGGCATAATTTGCATAACACAAAATAGTCATACGACATAACATGGTATGACACAAGCGTGTAATTTGCACAACACAGAATATTCATGTGATATATCGTGGCATAGACATTACAGAACGTAACTTTGCCAGTGACGTCAAACGACTGGACAAGGCAGGATAAAAACACGAGAATTATACACTCCAAGATCCGTACCTCTGACCACTTCATTCTACTGACAGAGAAAGCTGACATCTTATCAGAGGGCTGAGCATTTTAATTAACCCTTTGACTCCTGTACTCTATCCACTAACTGCAAAAACTTAACCCTTTGATTCCTCACCCATCCACCCGATCCAACAGCTTCGATACATAGCTGCAGACAAACACAGAAAGACTTCTCGTCGATATGAAACAATTTCCCGTTCTATATTGTTGTTATTTTTTATTGTTTCAAGCCCAGCCGATTGCCTAGAAACAAATCAGGGCTATAGCCAGTTCAAAACATACACAATACTTCAACAGGAAAAAAAAGGAAAAGAAAATTAAGAACACATATCAATGCATTTGTGCACATAATCTAAGGAGATGCCCCTGGCGTTGACCACTCCGTCCAATTATCATACAGGGGATTTAAAAAACATACCCGAATACAAATTTAGACATAACCAAGGACACTGAAACATATATATAAACGGGCCTAAATTACCTAAAATTGCTTCCGCATATCTCATATCCCTAGAGCCAAAATGCACTTAACTTAACCTTATCATCAATCCTAAGAGAAAATATGTAAGACTTTATCAAACACATACAGGTGAATGGACCAGCAAGGCAGAAAATGATAGGAAGAAATGACAGAAAGCAAAATAGAAAGAAACAAAGAGGGTGACAGAAAAGGGGAAATTTTTAGCACAGAATTTTCAATAGAAAATATCAACCGACAAATATACAAAAGAACAAAAAAAAAACAAATCAAACAACAACAACAAAAAACCAACAACAACAACAAACAAATAACAACCAAGTAAAGAAACAAACAAACAAAGCAGAAGACAGCAGAAATAAAATGGAGGAGGATTACAGAAACAACGACCTGAGCAGAGCAACGGATTAAGCGCCGAACGGTCGGTTTGTCCCTACTAATGGCGAAACTGATGATGTGTTTATTTTTCATTCGATTGGTTTGTTCATCATAATGGCTGCATTGGCAATGTGTTTATGTTTAATTCGCCCCATTAACTGCATGCAGGGCTGGCACTGAAAATTCCCTCATCGGCACAATAATGGCTTTATTTGCGACGGGAAATGAAATTGCTTGGCCATTCATTATCTATTTTATTTATCTTTTTATTACCAAGCTCCCTTTTTATGGAATCTCTTTTCTGAATGGAAATGGACAGAGAGAAGAGAAGAGAAGACAAGAGAAGACAAGAGAAAAGAGAAGAGAAAAGAAGAGAAGAGAGAGACAGAAGAGACAGAGAGAGAGGGAGGGGACAGAGAGAGACAGACAGACACACACAGAGACAGAGAGAGAAACAGAGAGAGACAGAGACAGAGACAATAAAGAAACAGAGACAAAGACGAAGAAAAGAAAAGAGAGAGAGAGAGAGAGACAGACAGACAGAGAGAGAGAGAGAGATGGAGAGAGAGAGAGACAGACAGACGGACAGAGACAAATAGACAGAAAGAAACAGAGAGAGAGAGACAGAGAGAGAGAGAAACAGAGAGAGAGAGAGACAGAGAGAGAGAGAGAGACAGAGAGAGACAGACAGAGACAGAGAGAGACAGACAGAGAGACAGAGAGAGAGACAGAGACAGGCAGACAGAGAGAGAGTGAGAGAGACAGACAGACAGAGAGAGAGGAGAGAGAGAGAGAGACACACAGAGAGAGAGAGAGAGAGAGAAAGAGAGAGAGAGAAAGAGAGAGAGATACGTTACATAGAAATGAACGAAATCGATCAGCTCGTTACAACGATTTTCTTGTTTTAATGGAGGTTAAAGAAGAACAGAACAAAAAAGAAAAAAGGAGGTTGGGGGAGGAAGAGGAAGACAAAAATAAGGGAGGGGAAGACAGGATTCTAAACAAGTGGGAGGACAGACAGGTAGGATACAAAGGGAGGAACAGCTGACATATTGGATAGAAATGGGGAAAAGGTGAAGGCAGGTTGGATAGGAATGTGAGGAAGGTGAAGGCAGGTTGGATAGGAATGTAATAATAATAATAATAATAATTACAATATTTATATAGCGCAAAATCTTGATAGAAATCAAATCTAAGCGCTGAACATACACATACGCACGCGCGCACTCACACGCAACACACACACTCAAGCATGGCTATAAATGGGGAAAAAGAATAAAAGCAATGGAAGATTATAGAGAGCATATTATATGCAAATATATATTACAATGTGATTCCACTCCAAGGGGAGACAGGCTACAGAGGGGGATGAGTGAGGTCAGGATTTCATGCAGAGGAGAAAAGGTGAGTTTTGAGAGCGGACTTGAAGGAGACAAATGTAGGTTGCTGACGGACTGAGAGAGGAAGTTTGTTCCAGGAGAGTGGACCAGAAAAAGAGAAGGCTCATGGACCGTAGGTATTGAGCTTAGTGCGTGGAAAGCGAAAAGTCAGAGGATCGGATGTGGGGAAAAGGCGAAGGCAGGTTGGATAGGAATGTGGGGAAGGGGAAGGCTGGTTGGATAGGAATGTGGGGAAGGGGAAGGCAGGTTGGATAGAAATGGGGGAAGAGGAAGGCACGTTGGATAGAAATGCGGAAAGGGGAAGACAGGTTGGATAGAAATGTGGAAAGGGGAAGGCAGGTTGGATAAAATGTGGAAAGGGGAAGACAGGTTGGATAGGAATGTGGGTAAAAGGCGAAGGCAGGTTGGATAGGAATGTGGGGAAGGTGAAGGCAGGTTGGATAGGAATGTGGGAAGAGGAAGACAGGTTGGATAGAAATGTGGGAAGAGGAAGACAGGTTGGATAGAAATGTGGAAAGGGGAAGACAGGTTGGATAGAAATGTGGGAAGAGGAAGACAGGTTGGATAGAAATGTGGGAAGAGGAAGACAGGTTGGATAGGAATGTGGAAAGGGGAAGGCAGGATGGATAGAAATGTGGGAAGCGGAAGGTAGGTTGGATAGAAATGTGGGAAGGGGAAGATAGGTTGGATAGAAATGTGGAAAGGGAAAGGCAGGTCGGATAAAAATGTGGAAAGGGAAAGGCAGGTCGGATAAAAATGTGGAAAGAGGAAGACAGGTTGGATAGAAATGTGGAAAGGGGAAGGCAGGATGGATAGAAATGTGGAAAGGGGAAGACAGGTTGGATAGAAATGTGGGAAGGGGAAGACAGGTTGGACAGAAATGTGGGAAGGGGAAGACAGGTTGGACAGAAATCTGGAAAGAGGAAGACAGGTTGGATAGAAATGTGGGAAGGGGAAGACAGGTTAGATAGAAATGTGGAAAAGGGAAGACAGGTTGGATAGAAATGTGGAAAGGGGAAGGCAGGTTGGATAGAAATGTGGGAAGGGGAAGACAGGTTGGATAGAAATGTGGGAAGTGGAAGACAGGTTGTATAGAAATGTGGAAAGAGGAAGACAGGTTGGATAGAAATGTGGGAAGGGGAAAACAGGTTGGATAGAAATGTGGAAGGGAAGACAGGTTGGATAGAAATGGGGAAGAGGAACGCACGTTGGATAGAAATGCGGAAAGGGGAAGACAGGTTGGATAGAAATGTGGAAAGGGAAGGCAGGTTGGATAGAAATGTGGAAAGGGGAAGACAGGTTGGATAGGAATGTGGGGAAAAGGCGAAGGCAGGTTGGATAGGAATGTGGGAAGGTGAAGGCAGGTTGGATAGGAATGTGGGAA
>JAPXFY010000017.1:54719956-54734872 GCA_030674185.1 Monoplex corrugatus
ACAATACACATCAGTCCCTGACCAATGAAAATATATGTAACAACACAAACAGACCATGACCAATGAAAATATATGTAACAACACATCAGTCCATGACCAATGAAAACATATGTAACAATACACATCAGTCCATGACCAATGAAAATATATGTAACAACACAAACATCAGACCATGACCAATGAAAATATATGTAACAACACATCAGTCCGTGACCAATGAAAACATATGTAACAACACAAACATCAGACCATGACCAATGAAAACATATGTAACAACACATCAGTCCCTGACCAATGAAAATATATGTAACAACACAAACATCAGACCATGACCAATGAAAACATATGTAACAACACATCAGTCCATGACCAATGAAAACATATGTAACAACACATCAGTCCATGACCAATGAAAACATATGTAACAACACAAACATCAGACCATGACCAATGAAAAAATATGTAACAACACACGCATAGTTCATGACCAATGAAAACATGTATAATAACATACACATCAGTCCATGACCAATGAAAACATGTGTAACAACACACACACATCAGTCCTTGACCAATGAAAACATATATAACAACACAAACATCAGAATTATTTGCGCCAATGCATTGATACGTGTACTTAATTTTCTCTTTTCCTGTTTTGTTCTGTTACCCCCCGTGGGGATGCTGGGGGCTCTTTCAGTATAAATAGTGTCCCAACCTTCTGGAAATTCTGTGCTAGAAATTTCCTCTTTTCTATCACTCTCTTTGTTTCTGCCTTGTTCCTTTGCTTTGTCATTTCTTCCTATAATTTTTTGCCTTGCTGGTCCATTCATCTGTATGTGTTCGATTAAGTCTTACGTACTTTTTCTTAGAATTGGTAACTGGGTACATGCATTAAGTGCATTTTTGGCTCTAGGGAGGTGAGATGTGCGAAAGCAATATCAGGTAATTTAGGCCTGTTTTTATGTACGTTTTAGTGTCCTTACGTACACTTATATTTGTATTCAGGTGTGTTTTTTTAAATCCCCATGTTTGATAAATTGGAGGAAATGGTCAACGCCGGGGGCATGTCCATAGATTATGTGCGCGAATGAATTGATACATGTACATAATTTTCTCTTTTCCATTTTTGTCCTGTTTAAGTATTGTGTATATTTTGAACTGGTTATAGCCGCCCTGATATGGCTCTGCGCAATCGGCTGGGCTTCAAACAACAATAACAATAACAAGTCCTTACCAGACAGACGAACTGGAACCCAAGCCCTACACCCACAGGAACCACAGCCACGGTTCTGATCCGTTACAACAGCCACTCTTGACACACGGGTAGGGCTTCACTTGATTTGTTGACGCGTATCCCAGCGTGCCCCGACAACACCCGCCATCTTGTTTCATTTCCACCGGAAGTATCGCTGACGTAGGTTCACTTCCGGCAGGCATGTTTGACATCGTGAGAGCTAAGGGCTGTTGGGAACAGGGCAAGTAGATATCAACTGTCTGATTACGCCTTCTGATTACGCACATAAAGATTGACTGCATGAATGAGCACAGACGACAGGAATCGTCTAATTACGCACAGAAAAAAATTGCGAGGAGAGGAAGCAGAGAGTGTAGAATGTAACGACTGTGGTTGGATATACAAAGAGACATCAGTGTTCAGCAACAGAAGAAGAGCTTCTAGATAACAGAGAATAGACATTAGCTGTGGAGAGAGAGAGAGTGAGAGAGAGGAGAGAAAGAGAGAGAAAGAAAGAAAGAGGGAGAGAGAGAGAAAGAAAGAAATGCTCACAACACATTTGCTGGTTGGATATACAAAGAAGACATCAAGTGTATCATTGCACACAGAAGATATTAGCTGTCTAGATATACACAGTAGACATAGACATTAGCTGTCTGGATACATACAGAAGACATTTCGTTAAGATACTGGATATGGACATGACATAGCTTTCTGGATACCGAAAACATTAGCGCGTAGATACAAGCAGAACATATAAGCTGTCTAGATGTATGCAGAAAACAGCTGTCTAGATGTATGCAGAAAACAGCTGTCTAGATACATGCAGAAAACAGCTGTCTAGATGCATGCAGAAAACAGCTGTCTAGATGCATGCAGAAAACAGCTGTCTAGATGCACACAGAAAACAGCTGTCTAGATACACGCAGAAAACAGCTGTCTAGATGCACACAGAAAACAGCTGTCTAGATGCACGCAGAAAACAGCTGTCTAGATGCACGGCAGAAAACAGCTGTCTAGATGCACGCAGAAAACAGCTGTCTAGATGCACGCAGAAAACAGCTGTCTAGATGCACGCAGAAAACAGCTGTCTAGATGCACGTAAAAACAGCTGTCTAGATGCATGCAGAAAACAAGCTGTCTAGATGCATGCAGAGAAACAACTGGCTAGATACAAAACAGTGCGCACATCAGCATGTCTGATACATGCAGAAATAATCAGATAAAGTAGAAACATAGCTGTCAGGATACAGAAAACATTAGATGCGCAGAAAACAGGAAGATAGAGTACAGGTCAGAAGCGAAAATAGATGTCAGAATGCAGGAAGAATTAGCATGTCAGATATGCAGAAACATTAGATGCAGAAATACATGTAAGAGCGATAAGATGTCAGGCATACAGAAACATTTAGATGCAGCAGAAAACAGCGAGATACATGTAGATAAAGCTGTCAGGATCACCAGAAGACATCAGCTGTCAGATACGCAAGAACATAGATGTCAGAATCAGAGACAATCAGTGTCAGAATCACGCAGAAAGACACTTAAGATATCAGAATACAGAACACATTAGATGTCAGAAATCAGAAGACATTAGATGTCAGATACAGAAGACATTAGATGTCAGAATACAGAAGACATTAGTGTCAGGATACAGAAGACATTAGATGTCAGAATACAGAAGACATTAGTGTCAGGATACAGAAGACATTAGATGTCAGAATACAGAAGACATTAGATGTCAGGGAATACAGAAGACATTAGCTGTCAGGATACAGAAGACATTAGATGTCAGGAATACAGAAGACATTAGTGTCAGGATACAGAAGACATTAGCTGTCAGGATACAGAAGACATTAGCTGTCAGGATACAGAAGACATTAGCTGTCAGAATACAGAAGACATTAGCTGTCAGGATACAGAAGACATTAGCTGTCAGAATACAGAAGACATTAGCTGTCAGAATACAGAAGACATTAGCTGTCAGGATACAGAAGACATTAGCTGTCAGAATACAGAAGACATTAGCTGTCAGGTTACAGAAGACATTAGTGTCAGAATCAGAAGACATTAGCTGTCAGGATACAGAAGACATTAGATGTCAGAATACAGAAGACATTAGCTGCCAGGATACAAAAGACATTAGCTGTCTGGACAAGAAGACATTAGCTGTCTGGATACAGAAGTACGTTAGCTGTTGGATACAGAAGACATTAAATGTTTGGATACAGAAGTCATTAGCTGTCTGGATAGAAAGGACACTGGTTGTCTGGATACAAACGTAGAATGTTAGTTATCTGGATACGACATAGAAATTCACCAATCAATCGATTAGAAAAAAAGACATTAGCTCTAGGGTTACGGAAGACCTTAGCTGTCCAGATACAAACAGAAGACATAAACAATTTGGATACGCACAAAAAATATTAGCTGTTTGATTAAGACGACATTAGTTGTCTGGGCACACAGGGAAGACATTAACTTCTGGATATGCACAAAAGACATGTGTTCTTGGATACTGATAAAAGAATAATAATAATAATAATGATGATGATGATAATAAGAACAATAATAATGATAATAATAATAACAACAATAATAATAACAGCAACAGCAACAACAACAACAATGTGTTGATGATAATAATAATAATAACAACAATAATAACAATATAATAATGACGATAGTAATGATGATGATGATATGATAATATTGATAATAATACGGTTAATACTACTACTAACAATGCTGATGATAATGATGATAATAATATTTTCTAAAGCGCCCATCCTTATTATCCAGGCTACTGAGTGCTTTAGAGACTAGCACATTAAGTTTGCACAGACACACACACACACACACACACACACACACACACACACACACACACACACACACACACACACACACACACACACACAAAACACACACACAATACACACACACAAACACACGCTTGACCACACACACAACACACACAACACACACACACACACACACACAACACACCACACACACACACACACACACTGAACACACACACACACACACACACACACACACACACAACACACACACACACACACAAACACTCGCTTGTGAACACACACACACAACACACACACACAACACACACACACACACACACACACACACACACACACACACACAAAACACACACACACACACTCTGTCTCTCTCTGTGTCTCTAATCACCCGGACAAGGAACAAAACACAGGCAGTTATGTTCGTTCAAACACACAACAAAAGTTTCACGTGACAGGCAGCAATGTGATATTCCTAATGTCTTGGGTTTAGCAACTGTTCTTTGAAGTGAGAGTTCTTAGTGCCCACTTCAAAGTGGAAGCATGATGTAAACTGAAAGGCACGAAGTTCCAGAATTTTGCAACAAAAGGAGGGAATGCCCTGGGGCCGTGCTTCTTTCGGTTTAAAAGGACAATTGGAACAATCAAGTCGTTAGAGGAAGAAGGAGACGATCAAAGAGGAGTGTGGATTTCAAAAAATTCAGAAAGAGGGAAAGGTGCTTTACATGTAATTCTTTTATAACAAAGACAGGCAGATAACTAGATTTCTGCTGAATTCTATGCTCTGTATTGAGTTGAGTCAGTGTAGCTGTTTCAAGAGATTTAATGAGTAATGTCGCTTCAGCGTTTTGTCAAAATGGCGGCCAGCTGAATGTTGCCCACATTGAAGTGGTTGGAGTACAGATACAGGTACACATGATGCAGTACTTTCATAAGCTTCTGTTCCCTTGTGAATAGCTTGCCTCCATTCAGACCTGTTTGTGGCCATGATTTCCCATTGTTCTCCGACAATGTTACATTTCTGGAGGATTTTTTCAGAGTGTCCTTGTAGCAAAGCTGTGGCCGTCGTCCTCTTGGTCAATGGCCCTTTGTCAGTTTACCGTAGAAAAGCTGCTTTGGAAGCCTGTTATCCTGCATGCACACGAGATGTCCAGACCATCTTAGCTGAGACTGTGTTAGCAGTGCATCTATGCCTGGCATCTGGACTTGCAAAAGTACATGCCATCTGGATTAATGCTGTACCCCACATAAAGACCCACACCAGGCTTTAAGGGCTGCTATGCCAGCTCGTCTGTCTGTCCATCAGAATAGACAAGAAGAGTCCATTGTCTTCATCATCGTGTTATTTGATTTTGTCCAATTCTGTGCTTTGATTTGTACTTTCATTTGTTTTTGTTTTGTTTTGTTTATCGTTGTTGTCGTTTTAACTGATTTTGTACACGTCTTGGATTATTTTGATAACATGTCATCATCATCATCATCATCATCATCATCATCATCATCATCATCATCATCATCATCATCATCATCGTCATCGTCATCATCACCACTGTCATCATCATTGTCGTCGTCATCGTCATCATCATCATCGTCATCATCGTCGTCGTCATCTTCATAATCATCATCGTCATTATCATCATCACCACCACGTCGTCGTCGTTGTCGTCATCATCATCATCATCATCATCATCATCATCATCATCATCCCTCAATCATCATCATCCATCTCATAACCACGCCATTCATTATAAACGTCCGTCCGTTTTCTCTTCTTTTCCTGTGGATGGCCGTCTACCTGGTCAGACCCTGCCTGGCGATGACTGTGACCACTTGTCTCTGTTGCTGTCAGCTGTCACGGAGCTTGGTGGTCAGACAACTTGTGCTTTTCCTCCCGTGCTGTGCTCAGACGGACGGCAGACACCTCCAGTAGCTGGGGGTAAACCTTGTTCAGATGCAGAATCCACCACTGCTTATCCCGAATATCCCCCCAAATGCCTCTCAGAACGAGTGCCATTCTCGTTTGACGTAGGTGACCGTGTAGACATTTGCCTAATACTGCAGGGTACCACGGTTCCTTCAGGCTGATACCCTATGAATTCAGCGCTCTTGAGTGTTCTGTAAGGGTTACCTCCTTACCTCATGCCTAAGACGTACGTTTTGCCTTTTCCCATTTCGCTTTTACAAATAATAAAATAATAATGATAACATAATAATGACAATAATAATGATAATAATAATAGTAATAACAATAATAATAACAATAATAATAATATAATAACAATAATAATAATAATAACATTAATAATAATAGTAATAACAAATAAATAAATATATAAATAAATACATGAAAAAAAAGAAAAGATTTTGGGCTGTGTGCCGTCGACTGAGCGAAGGTTTCGTTTTGCCCTGTGCGCTTTTGCCAGTTCATCATATTTACCATCTGAGCTGGGCTGAGAAAGGACGAAAGAGAGACAGACAGAGAAGAGATTTGAAAACCTCGTCACAACATTTCATCATTACCTGTTATCATGAGGTTTTTTTGTTGTTGATTTGTTTTATTAGGCGTGCATGAGTCTGTGAGAGTCTGAAATTTGTTTGGATTTTGTTCAAGAAAGATTCATCATGCCCGGGCAATACCATATGCACGGTACCCAAATCTGGCAGAAAGTTATCTGGCAGACTCCTTGAGCCTGCGCAAAACCCAGTACAATTCCTGTGAAAAAGGGAGATATAACAAAAAAAATTATAAGAAATATCGACTCTTATACATGCCATCCATCAGTTTTGTTTGATGTCTGTGTAGGTGTAAGTAAGTTGATGTGTAAGTCAGTGCATTCAACGCAAATAGGACTCAGTTATAAAATCGACGTATCGAAATTCGAAACAGGACACGGCGTAGCAGGAAAATGTCGAACAGAAAAAAGTGAAATGGGAAAAGACGAAGCTGGATGTCCCTGTGAGCACAATGGACTAGCGTTTAACCAAAAGGCTTTGACTCCGCACCCTGTCCACCAGCATCCTGCATTGTCAAACATCTAGCAAAGCAAAAACTTAACCCTTTGACTCCCTCACGTATCCACTAGCATTCTGTGTGAGAGTCAGAGGTTAAGTTTTTGCGGTTATTGGATAGGGTGCGGGAGTCAAAGGGTTAAGTTTTTATAGTTGTTGAACAGGGTGTGGGAGTCAAAAGGGTTTAACGTATTTTGCAGTCGTTGGATAGGGTGCGGGAGTCAACGGTTAACTAAGCAGTCCTTATCCGCCTATGGCTTCGTCATAAACGCACGTTCAAAATCAACTGTATTTCAGTTTCGGGCCTCGTTTTCTGGGGACAGTGGACACGTACGACAAAGAGCTGAGAGAGCTGGTCAAGCAGATTGGCAGAGAGCTGGGCTTGGGCAGTCCTGCGTGAAGGCACGTACGTTTTGACTGGGACCCACCTTCACCATGTGGCTGAGACACGACTGCTTAAGATGCTTGGGGCCGACGCTATAGGTAGGTATATCAGTCTGGTTGACTACACATATACGCACGCACGCGCGCACGCACACATACATACATACATACATACATACATACATACATACATACATACATACACATACACACACATACATGCATATACATACACACACACGAATGCACGCACGCATGCACACACACACACACACACACACACACACACACACACACACACACACATACACACTCACACGCACAAACACACTGACACACACACATGCACAAACACACTGACTCACACACATACATCCACACACACACAAACACTCACGCACACACACACACATACACACACACACACATACACACACACATACTCATACACACAGAGACACACACACACAGACTCACACAACACACACACACACACATACACACAAAGACTCTCTCTCTCTCTCTCACACGCAAACACACACACACACACACACACACACACACACACACACACACACACGCGCACACACACATACGTACGCACATACACACACACTCAAAAACATACACACTCACACACACATACACAGACACAAATACCCACATGCACGCACACTCATACACACACACACACACACACACAAACACACACACATGCACAACACACACACACACACACACACACACACACACACACACACACACACACACACACACACACACACACACACACTCCTTCAGCTTTTATATAACTAAAAATGAGCCGTGGACTCACGGTCTGATATCTTGAGTTCAATCCCAGCCCGCAACATTAAAAACTGACCTGTTTGCTGCATGTCTTAATGTTTCCATCATTTTGGTGATACAGCTCAGTGTCTCATACTGTGAGTCATGTCAGTGGCAGCCTTGTGGAAATGTGTAGAATCACCCCCTCACTTTATGCTAAGATATAAGATAAAGATAATTAAACGATCATCCACTCACTTTATACTTAGATATCATCATCAGGTGCCCTGCCGCATGGCGTTGGCGACCATGGACTTCCAACCATCTCTATCCCCAGCCATCCCGCAAGTCCGTCCAGCATTCTCTCCCCGGGTCCACCCGGCGCTCTCCCTCCCTCCAGCCCTCCCGCTGTGACCAGGTGCTCCAAATCCCCCTTCCTCACAAAATGGCCTACAAATGTTGCCTGTCCTCTCCCAATCTTCCTTACGAGTGTACCACCTGTGTCTGCCTCCATCAGGACTGTCTCGTCTGTTTTCTTTGCTGTCCATGGAATTCCCAACATTCTTCTGAGAAACCACATCTCGACTGCCCCAATCCCGCCCCGGCTCTGTCTGCCGACCGTCCACGCCTCGCATCCGTACAACAGCACTGGCTCCATATAACATTCAAGGATTCTCCCTCTGATGTCAACTGATAGGCATCTGTTGGCAAGAATGCCTGTCATCTTCTCGAATACTTAGATATAAGATAAGAAATAATTAAAACATCACCCCCTCACTTTTATAGCTTATATTATACAGAAGATAAGAAATAATTAAACGACCACCCCCTCACTATGTGCTAAGACAGGAGAAATAATTAAATAGTCACTCCATCACTCTATGCTAAGGTATGAGAAATAGTTAAACGATAACCCCCTTACTTTATGTTAAAATAATAAGAAGTAATTACAACAATCACCCCCTCACTTTATGCTAAGATATCAGAAATAATTACAACGATCACTCCCTCACTTTATGCTAAGACATAAGATAAGAAATAATTAAACGATCACCCCCCTCACTTTATGCTAAGATATAAGATAAGAAATAAGTAAACGATCACCCCCCTCACTTTATGCTAAGATATAAGATAAGAAATAAGTAAACGATCACCCCCTCACTTTATGCTAAGATATGAGAAATAATTACAACGATCACCCCCTCACTTTATGCTAAGATATCAGAAATAATTACAACGATCACCCCCTCACTTTATTCTAAGATATCAGAAATAATCAAAAGATCACCCTCTCACTGTATGTTAAGATATAAGAACTATTCAAATAATCACCTCCTCCATCTATGCTAAATTGTAATATATAAACAGTCAATTAAACAGTCACACCATCACTCTATACTAAGGTATGAGAAATGATTAAACAATTACACTCTCACTCTATGCTAGGGTATGAAAATAATTAGCACACTGTCACTCTAAAGTGAGGTATAAGAAATAATTACAATGATCACCCCCTCACTTTTATGCTAAGATCATCACCATCATCAAGTACCTTGCCACATGGCGTTGGCGTTCATAGCCTTCCATATGTTTCTGTCCCGTGTTGCCGCAAGCACATCTTCCACCTCTTTGTCTTCAGCCACTCTGCAAGTCCATCCAATATCTTCTCCTTGGGTCTACCTGGTGCTCTCTTTCCCTCCAGCTTTCCTGTTGTGACCAGGTGCTCCAATTCCCCGTTCCTCATAAAATGACCCATAGATGTTGCCTGTCTTTCCCTAATCTTCCTTATCAATGATCTTCTTGACCTTGAACTTGACCAAACATGTGTGTATGGTAGTTGCAGAGTATAAAAGTAGGCTTGGGCATTCCTTTTTTGAGGAATGTTCAGAGCTTACGGTTTTTGTACTTTGTAGCTGCTTCTATGCTAGCTGAATGGGTAGCGCAAACTGTGTTAGATTTGAGAAATTCTACTACATGGGAGATAATTCCTACGTGACTCTCAAGAGTTATGTGCTTTGGTTAATGGTTATCGATGTTTTTTAACGTGGTGTTAGCTCCGATATGGCCTTAGTGACTGCCTGAGCTATGAGCAGCATGAACTGAGCTGAGCTGAAGTGCTCAATTGACTGCGCTGTGAATTTGAGGTCTGGGCAGGTCTGCACATTGTTATTGTTATTTTTGTTTAAAGCCCAACCGACTGCGTACAGCCATATCAGGGCTATAACCTGTTTCAAAGCATACACATTACCTTAACTGGTAAAAAAGGAAAATTTTGTGCACATATCAATGCTTTCGCGCACATAATCTAAGGATATGTCCCTGGCGTTGACCACTCCGTCCAATTTATCACACAGGGGATTTTAAAAACACACCTGAATACAAATTTAAAATAACTAAAATTTAAAATAACTAAGGACACTAAAACATATATAAAAGCAGGACCAATTACCTAAAATTGCTTCCACATATCTCATTTCCCTACAGCAAAAAATGCAATCAATACATGTACCCAATTTTCAATCCCAAGAAAAAGAACGTAAGACTTTATCGAACACATACAGGTGAATGGACCAGCAAGGCAGAAAATGATAGGAAGAAATGACAGAAAGCAAAGAAGAAAGGCAGAAACAAAGAGAGTGACAGAAAAGAGGTAATTTCTAGCACAAAATTTCCAGAAGGTGGGGGATACTATTTTTACTGAAAGATCCCCCGGCATCTCCACGGGGGAAACGACTGCACAGCCTACCTTAAATGGTAAGTTTACTTTGGGCTGAAGCAAACTTACAAAAAACGAGCTTTGGGCAAGAACTCTCTGAAGGAAAACCAGCCTACGTTAACTGATTTCCTCCCTCTCTCCCTTCTGGGGAGAAGAGTGTCAGAATGGTTCAGATTTTTGCCTACCAATAACTAAACACAAGGTTCCAGGGTTCGCTCCTCGTACAGGCCTTGACTGTTCTCACTTTGACAGGAAAATCGAACTGAACGTCTAGTCCTTCAGAAGGGGACGAAAAACGAGTCGAATCCGTGTGCCTTCTGACTGCTCACGCTAAAGATCCCACGGCAGTTGAAAATCGTGAAGAGCAGGATATTGCCCGACTGCCGTGGTATAAAACATTGGAGAGACAGGTTGATTTCCCAGGTCCCACCCCCTGAGGACCAATTAGCATTCTTGCCTTTCTGAAGTCTTGGTATAAAAAAATGTGAATATGAATTTGAAGCGAGGGAGAGGGGATGGGCGCCGTCCTCGCGGTGCTGGCCCCGGGAAAAGTTAAGGTCTGTGCCACCTCACTCCCCTACGACCCCAGGTTTGTTGAACTATCTAGGTAGGACCTCAGGACCTGGCCAGCTCGTGGGTTTATATGCAGGCTTAAGGCTTGAGCCGTGATCATTCTGGATCTTCTCCATCACTTGGCACCTGTGACATCTGTGCGTATGGAATTCATTCCGAGCGCGGAGATGTCATCTTGCGAAATTGAAACTGAAACTGAAACTCCCTGTAAGAGAGTGCTTAGTGATAAGCATACTTAGGCCGCCTCTAAGATCCGCTATGCATTCGTGCCCTGGGCTCTCAGATGTTTCACAAAATACTGAACGAACGTACGCATTCTCTATTTCTGAACGACCTGCATCTTTGACCTTAACGATCCATTGGGAAGCAGTCGAGAAATTACTTTTGTGATCACGTTCGCACGCACACACACACACACACACACACACACACACACACACACACACACACACACACACACACACACACACACACACACACACACAACGCACACCCACACATACATACATACATACATACATATATACATACATACATACAATACATACATACATATATACATACATACATACATACATACATATATGCATGCATGCATACATACATACATCTCTCATCTCTCTCTTCTCCCTCTCTCTCTCTTCTCTCTCTCTCTCTTTCTCTCTTTCTCTCTCTCTGTCTCACACATAACACTTACACACACACACACACACACACACATAATCAAAACCGTGATCTTTTACTACACACACACACACACACGCACGCACGCACGCACACACACACACACACACACACACACACACACACACACATACACAAAACCATGATCTTTTACTATTCACACACACACACACACACACACACATCACTCACTCACTCACTCACTCACACACACGCACACACACACACACACACACACACACACACACACACACACACACACACACACACACACACACAACTGTGATCTTGTATTTTAACGCTCGCTTTCGCTTCACTGGCTTCTATGTTAATCTTGTCCTATTCCACATCGAAGATCATCGCTTGTGTTGACTTATGTATATGTTACTTCTCCAAGCACGAAAAGATGGGTGGAAAAAGAGGAGGGACGACGAGAAGGGGGCATGAGAGACTGCGGGGGAGGGGGCGAATGATTAGCCACATGTGCCTTGAATCAAACGCGGAGGTTTTTTTACTTTTATTTTATTTTTTTTTACGAGTGGTAGAAGATTTGAGTCCTGCATATTACATTTGATTCTTTCCCCCTTTCCATATCTTATCCTGCTGAAGTTCCTGAAATGGACCATGTCGTCGCCAACTTCCCATCTCAGTGAGGTCTTGGCTATGTGGCTGCACATATCCCCCCCCCCCTTCTTCATCTGTTTTGGTTCTCGTTTCACAAGACAGGCCCAGCCGCGTCTGACTAAGGGTTTTTACTCAGGGTACTCCGGTTTTCCCTTCATTCAGCCCCTTGGCTGTTGGTTCAGGATGTTTTTCTTCCTATTCCCAGGTCAGACTGGATTTGTTGCGCTAGGCACCATCCATTCCCATCAGTCTTACCTCATAGTTATAACGCTGGACCCTCTTCAGAACAAAACAATATTAATATGACATGACCACTTTTCAAATTGCAGAATTCATCTCACTTCCCCTTTAACATCATAGTTGCCTCCCCTCTCCCCATTTCTTACCATTACTCACAAACACATTGTGATTTCATTTAGTCCCCTTTTTACCCACTGGACGAGGTGGCAGGGAAGTTTTAGTCTTTTCTCGTGATTTTATATTTGGCGTTTGTTTGTGATCGTACATTCACGCTTGACAAAGGCCAATTGGCCGAAAATTTGCGCCTATCTTATCTTGTATTGAATACGCGTTCTGATTCGATTTTCTTGTTTTTCGTATTCAATACTACTCATGAATAAAACATGAATACCAACAAACACACCAACAATGCAAACATTCAATATTTATTCAAAGATGTATATGTTAAACTTTTCATTTTACGAAGACCTCAATCGCTATGACAATAGGTCAGTGATTCACCTGAACGCTAGGCAGTAAACGAGCGAATTAACTCATGACATGTGTTAAACAGAAAGACTGAAGTCATGGTGATCAGTAAAAAACATGAAATCCCCTCATGCAAAATAACAGCAAATGGCACAACCTTGACACAGGTTAATAAGTTCAAATACCTGGGAACGGTCATTTCATCAGACGGCAGATGCACATCGGAAATAGCTGGCAGAATCGGCCAAGCCAAAACAGCATTCAACAAGATGACAAGCATTCTTACCAACAAATGCCTATCAATTAACATCAGAAAGAGAGTCCTTGAATGTTACATAGAACCAATACTGTTGTACGGATGTGAGCGTGGACAGTCAGCAAGCAAATCCAGAGCAAGATTGAGGCAGCCGAGATGTGGTTTCTCAGAAGAATGTTGAGAGTTCCATGGACAGCAAAGAAAACAAACGAGACAGTCTTGATGGAGGCAGACACAAGTAGATCACTCATAAGGAAGATTAGGAAAAGACAGGCAACATTTATAGGCCATTTTATGAGGAAGGAGGATTTGGAGCACCTGGTCACAACGGGAAAGCTGGAGGGAAAGAGAGCGCCAGGTAGACCCAGGGACAGAATGCTGGACGGACTTGCAGAGTGGCTGGGGATGAGGAGGGTGGGGGAGATGCTAGGAGCAACGAGAGATAGAGATGGTTGGAAGTCCATGGTCGCCAACGCCATGCGGCAGGGCACCTGATGATGATGATGATGATGATGAGTTATATAGCCCCACTTAACTCTTTGATTCTCGCACCTATACATCGCCTCTTTCACCTTTTCCTTTTGCTATCATGGCTGACAATGCAGGATGCTGGTGGACAGGGTGCGGGAGTCAAAGGGTTAAGTATGGTGAAACTGGGGGTATTCTCTGTTGTTGTGTGGGAATATATTCCAGGGGGGGGGGGGGTAGCTTTTGAATATGTGATGCTGGATTTAAAGAGGTCAAGTCTGTGGGCGGGGTAGGTGGGGAGGGGCAGGGAAGGAGGGGGCACCTATTTTGCTCCTATATGAATATTCGAGGAGTTGAGAGAGACAGAGAGAGAGAGAGAGAGAGGAGAGAGAGAGAGAGAGAGAGAGAGAGTAAGTGAGAGAAGAGAAGAGAGAGAAAGAGAGAGAGAGAGAAAGAGACAGAGAGAGAGAGAGAAAGAGACACAGAGAGAGTGAAAATAGAGAGAGAAGAGATAAAGAGAGAGAAAGAAAAAAGAGAGAAAAAGTGAGAGAGAGAAGAGAAAGAGAGAAAGAGAAAAAGACAGAGAGCAAGAGAGAGAGAAAGAGAGAAAGAGAAAAAAGAGAGAAAGAGAGAGAGAGAGAGAGAG
>JAPXFY010000017.1:54734972-54754972 GCA_030674185.1 Monoplex corrugatus
CCTCTCTCTCTCTCTCTCTCTCTCTCTCTCTCTCTCTCTCTCTCTCTCTCTCTCTCTCTCTCTCTCCCTTCTTCATCATTTTCTTCTTTATTTCCATGTTGACCACACATCTCTCGTTTCTGTCATCTTCTCAAAGGAAAAGGGCAGTTTGAATATAACTTCAAAATAGGAAAACACAAACACAATTCATCAAATGGGAAACATGTCCCACTTCTGTCGCTCCTGCCTTTAACCCCACCCTTCAGTTTTCAACCTAAGGGGGGCAAAAAAAAATGGCAGCCCCTGCTCCCTCCTGCCAGACAGTGATTTCGCTTTCTGCCGGGCCTGACAAGGGAGGTCAGCAACAAGATCCTACTTGAATGCCCTTCCGTTCCGCTTTGGCACGTGCGCCTCGTTGCCGTGATCGCTCGGCCTGCTCCCCTAGTGGCACCTAGCGGAGATTGCGGACCCTGAGTGAGCGGATCGATGGCAGGGGAAGAGAGATGGTCAGTGGACAACTTGAAGAAGGTCAATGTTGAGGAAGGGTCAGACTTGGGGAGGGGGCAGTAGGGATCGATGAGGGAGGGGGGTTGGGGGAAAAGGGACATGATTATGGTCACAGAACTTATCTCGTCATCCCTAACTCTGTCTTTCTGTCGATCTGTCTGTCTATCTCTCCGTCCGTTCATCCGTCTGACTGTCTGTCTGTCTATCTCTCCGTCCGTTCATCCGTCCGTCCGTCTGACTGTCTGTCTGTCTGTCTGTCTGTCTGTCTGCCTGTCTGTCTCTCTCTCTCTCTCTCTCTCTCTCTCTTCTTTCTTTCTCTCTCTCTCTCAATCTCTCAATCTCTCTCCCTCTTTCACTCTCTCTCTTTCTTTCTCTCTCTCTATGTCTCTCTCTCTATCTATCTCTCTATATATATGTCTCTCTCTCTATGTCTCTCTCTCTCTATGTCTCTCTCTCTCTCTCTAGCTCTCTATGTCTCTCTCTCTCTATGTCCTCTCTCTCTCTCTCTCTATGTCTCTCTCTCTCTCTCTCCCTCACTTCTTCTTTTTCTTCGTTAGTTCCATTGTTGATTACACATCTCTCTATTCTATCAAGATGGAAACAAAACAAAACATCACATATCTATCACTACCTAAGACTCGTTCAATACTGCATTGATTTCCAAAGGCAGTCAGCACAAGCACCAACACCACATTGTCTCCATGAAGCAGACCGCCCCACTTAAAAATTCAAAGGAGAAAGAAACGAATATAAGAGTGTCTACTTTTCTTTCTGCTTTCCGAGGTGGACCAAACCAACGAGATAGGACAGGCAACCAGGCGTGAGGGTGATACATAATGTAGGTGGGTGTCTGTGCTACGTGTGTGTGGAGGAGGGGGATATAAGTGCTGGTATTAGTGAGGTATGTGTGGTGTGTGTGTGTGTGTGTGTGTGTGTGTGGTGTGTGTAAGTGTGTGAGTGTGTGTGTGTGTGTGTGTGTATGTGTGTGTGTGTACGTGTGTGAGTGTGAGTGTGTGTGTGTGTTTGTGAGTGTATGTGTGTGTCTGTGTGTGTGTCTGTGTGTGTGTCTGTGTGTGTGTGTGTGGTGTGTACGTGTGTGAGTTGTGTGTGAGTGTGTGTGTGTGTGTGTGTGTGAGTGTGTGTGTGTGTGTGTGTGTGTGTCTGTGTCTGTATGTGTGTGTGACAGTGTGTGTGTGTATGCGTGTGCGTGTGTGTGTTTGTGTGTGTGTGTGTGTGTGTGCGTGTCTCTGTGTCTGTGTTTGCGTCTCTGTGTGTGTGAGTGTGTGTATGTGTGTTTGTGTGTGTGTGTGTCTGTGTCTGTGTGTGTGTGTACATGTGTGTGTCTGTGTGTGTCTGTGTGTGTGTCATGTGTGTGTGTGTGCGTGCATGTGTCTGTGTGTCTGTGTGTTTGTGTGTGTGTGTCTGTGTGTGTCTGTGTGTGTCTGTGTATGTCTGTATGTGTGTGTGTGTGTGTTTGTGAGTGTGTGTGTGTCTGTGTCTGTGTGTGTGTCTGTGTGTCTGTGTCTGTGTGTGTGTCTGTGGTGTGTGTCTGTGTTTGTGTGGCTGTGTCTGGTGTGTGTGTCTGTTTGTGTCTGTGTGTGTGTGTACATGTGACTGTGCGTCTCTGTGTCTGTGTCTGTGAGTCTGTCTGTGAGTGTGTTAAACATCTATGTATGTAATGTATGTATGTATGTATGTATGTATGTATGTATGTATGTATGCATGTATGTCTATGTCCGTGTGTGTGTGTGTGGTGTGTGTGTGTGTTGTGTGTGTGTGTGTGTGTGTGTGTGTGTGTGTGTTGTGTGTGTGTACGTGCATTACTTGTTTCATTCCTGAAAAGTCCAACTAGCATGCTTTTGACATGACTGTTTACACTAAAATGTGAAATGACGAATTATCAACACAGTAAACCAAACACCCCTACATAATACAGCCAATTACCATAGGAATACGTTATGACAGGTACAACAGCTGGTACCACAATTGACAGGTACCACAGCTGTCTAGTTGTGACAGGTTCTACAGCTGCCCAGTTATGATATGTACTACAGCTGTCCAGGTATGACAAGTACTACAGCTGTCCATTTATGACAGGTGCTACAGCTGGTACCACAACTGACAGGTACTACAGCTATCTAGATGTACAGGTTCTACAACCGTCCAGGTATTGACAGGTACAATAGCTGTCCAGGTATGACAGGTACTATAGCTGTCCAGGTATGACAGGTAATACAGCTGTCCACTTATGACAGGTACCATAGCTGTCCAGGTATTACAGGTACTACAGCCCCAGGTATGGCAGGTACTACAGCAGTCCAGGTATGACAGGTAATATAGCTGTCCACTTATGACAGGTACCATAGCTGTCCAGGTATTACAGGTACTACAGCCCCCAGGTATGGCAGGTACTACAGCAGTCCAGGTATGACAGGTACTACAGCTGTACTACAGCTGTCCAGTTATGACAAGTACTATAGCTGTCCAGTCATGACAGGTACTACAGCTGTCCAGTATGACAGGTACTAAGATGTCAGGCATGACATATACTAAGCTGTCAAGATACGACAGGTACCACAGCTGTCCACGTATGACAGGTACTACAGCTGTCCAGGTATGATAGGTACTTCAGCTGTCCAGGTATGACATATACTAAGCTGTCAAGATACAACAGGTACCACAGCTGTCCACGTATGACAGGTACTACAGCTGTCCACGTATGATAGGTACTACAGCTGTCCAGGTATGGCAGGTACTACAGCTGTCCACGTATGACAGGTACTAAGCTGTCCAGGTATGACAGGTACTACAGCTGTCCAGGTATGACAGGTACTAAGCTGTCCACGTATGATAGGTACTATAGCTGTCCATGTATGACAGGTACTACAGCTGTCCACGTATGACAGGTACTAAGCTGTCCAGGTATGACAGGAACTAAGCTGTCAAGATATGACAAGTACCACAGCTGTCCACGTATGACAGGTACTACATCTGTCCACGTATGATAGGTACTACAGCTGTACACGTATAACAAATACCACAGCTGTCAAGATATGACAAGTACCACAGCTGTCCAGGTATGACAGGCACCAAGCTGTCCAGGTATGAACAGGCACCACAGCTGTCAAGATATGACAAGTACCACAGCTGTCCAGGTATGACAGGCACCACAGCTATCCAAGTATGACAGGCACCACAGCTGTCCATGTATGACAGGCACCACAGCTGTCCAAGTATGACAGGCACCACAGCTGTCCAATTATGACAAGTACCACAGCTGTCCAGGTATGACAGGCACCACAGCTGTCCAAGTATGACAGCACCACAGCTGTCCAGGTATGACAGGCACCACAGCTGTCCAGGTATGACAGGCACCACAGCTGTCCAAGTATGACATGTACCACAGCTGTCAGTATGACAGGTACCACAGCTGTCCAGGTATGACAGTACTGACAGTTGCCCAGTGTTTACTACAGGCCAACAGTGAGGGCACCGCGTTAGACAGCAGAAGATTGGTTCATGATTAATTCATTAAACCTCCCTTTCCCTCTCCCTCTCCCTCTATTTTCCATGCCAAACTTCTGTCGGTCTCTGTAATTACCTTCCCTGACCGACATGTTCCGCTGTAGAAACTTGCTATCTCCAGGTAAGCTGTACCGTTAAACGTCAGTGGCCGTGACTCGCCTTCACACACTTACTGTCGTCTGCTTAATCTCGAACTTGACTTCTGCTTGATTTGGACCAGAACCCAACTATAACGGTACGCTAACAAAGCCAAGTTGTTGGACAGGTGTTGTGTGTGTGTGTGTGTGTGTGTGTGTGTGTGTGTGTGGTGTGTGAGGGTGTGCGTGCGTGTGTATGTGTGAGTGATTGTGGGGTGGTGGTGGTATGGTGTGTGTGTGCGTGTGTGTGTGTGTGTGTATGTACGTGTGTGAGAGTGTGCGTGTGCTGCGCGTGTGCGTGCGTGTGCGTGTGGTTGTGTACGTGTGTGTGTTTGTGCGTGTGTGTGTGTGTGTAGTGTGTGTGTGTGTGTGCGTTGTGTGTGTGTGATGTAGTGTGTGTGTGTGTGTGTGTTTGTGTAGTGTGTGGTGTTTTGCGGGTATGTTGGTGTGTCGTGTGTGTGTGTTGGTGGTGGATGTGTGGTGTGTGGTGTGGTGCTGTGTGTGTGTGCGGTGTGCGTGTGTGCATGTAGTGTTGTGTTGATGTGGTATGTGTTGTGTATGTGTGTGTGTGCGTGTTTATATGCGCGCGCGCGTATATGTCCGTGTGCTGCATGTGTGCGTGCGTGTGTATATGGTGGGTGTGTGTGTGGTGCGTGTGAGTGTAGTGCGTGTGTGTGTGTGCGGTGTGCGTGTGTGAGCCAGTGTAGTAGTACTGGCTTTCTGACAAGTGGGCCGTGTGTAAAAGCCTACCACTGTACCCGACTGTACTCGCTGTGTCGTGGTAAGAGAGGGGTCGACACTGTGAGGAACTAACTGTCGTGTCGTGTAGTGTAGTGAGTGTGCTGAGTGCCGGGTGTGTGTTGTGAGCAACAACAAGCACTCGTCGCCGGGTAGATCGGGTGCGGCGGATCAAAGACAGCAGGTCACGATCGTCTTCTGACACACACTGGCCGTCTTTAACTTGTGGTCTTGGACTTTGTCAGTGACTTGGAATTCCTGGTGCCAGAGAGGGCAAAGGTAAGGCATTGAATGTGGCGACTTGTGTGATACTTGCAAATCACCTTCGAAATACTCTGTCTCTGTTCTCTTCTCTGTCTCTGTCTCTGTCTCTGTCTCCCTTTCGCTGAGGTACAACGATTACCTGTAACAATCCATATGGTTTATTTTTGTAGTTTGTCGTGTGCCATTGTATTTATGATAAATATGTGTGTAATGATTCTCCCGACATGAAAATTTCGAGTTCCGAGTTCCTAGCTCACTCTCTCTCTCTCTTCTGTCTGTCTGTCTTTCTCTGTCTCTCTCTGTTTTCTCTGTCTTTCTCTGTCTCTCTCTGTCTCTGTCTCTGTCTCTGTCTCTCGCTCTCTCTCTCTCTCTCTCTGTGCAATCCCTCTCTCTCTCTCTGTCTCTCTCTCTCTTCTCTCTTATTTCTCTCTCTCTCTCTTTCTCTTTTTCCCTTTCTCTCTCTTTCTCTCGCTCTCTCTCTCTCTCTCTCTCTCTCTCTCTCTCTCTCTCTCTCTCTCTCTCTCCGTGTGTGTGTATACATGTGTGTGTGTGCGTGTGCGCAATCCCTCTCTTGTTCTCTCTCTTCCCTTCTCTCTCTCCCTCTCTCTTTCACTGACAAGTGTTGACTGCCTGGTGACAGTGGATTGTTTACCGTTTTTGTTGTTTATGTTCCTGTTTCCCTGACATGGCGTTTACCGTGAGAACATGACTCCCTCTCTGTCTGTCTGTCTGTCTCTCTGTCTCTGTCTCTCTCTCTGTCTGTCTCTCTCTCTCTCTCTGCAATCTCTCTCTCTGTCTGTCTGTCTGTGTGTCTCTGTCTCTCTCTCTTTCTCTCTCTCTCTCTCTCTTCTTGTGTGTGTGTGTGTGCAATCCCTCTCTCTCTCCTCTTCCTCTCTCTCTTCAATCTCTCTCTTTGCAATCCTCTCTCTCTCTCTCTCTCTCTCTCTCTCCCTCTGTAAACTCTCTCTCTCTCTGCAACCCCCACTCTCTCTCTCTCTCTCTCTTTCTCTCTCTGCAACCCCCCTCTCTCTCTCTCCAATCTCTCTCTCTCCAATCTCTCTCTCTCTCTCAATCTCTCTCTCTCTCTCTCTCTCTCTCTCTCTCTCTCTCTCTCTCTCTCTCCGTGTCTCTCTCTCCTTCTGCAACTGGAACCTAATGCCACTATCCTTGAGGGATGAGGAATAACACGTTTTCAAGTTTAAACACACACGTAATCTCTCCGTCTCTGTCTGTCTGTCTGTCTGTCTGTCTGTCTGTCTGCCTGTCTGTGTGTGTCTGTCTGTGTACTTGTCTCTCTGTCTCTATCTGTATGTGTGTCTGTCTCTGTCTTTGTCTCTCTGTCTTTGTCTCTCTGTCTCTGTCTCTGTCTCTGTTGTCTCTGTCTCTCTCTCTCTCTCTCTCTCCTCTCTCTCTCTCTCTCTCTCTCTCTCTCTCTTAGATGTTGAATCATTCATTCATTCATTCATTCATTGAACTATTCGTTTGATTCGGTTGATTATCGTGAAATGATTATTTTGCAAGTCAATTGATTAATTGATCATGTGTTGATCGACTGATGACTGTACTGACTGGCTGTTTGACTACACGGAGAGACTGAATGCTTGACAGTAGACTGTTGAATGAAATAATATTTTTATGAATTGACTGGGGCATTGATGCACTAATTAAGCTGGTTGACAGTCAAGTAATGATTACTGGTGTTGTTGTTTTGCTTTTTTGGGGACCGATGGATCAGGTTAGCGAACAAAGGATCTACTGACTGTTACATTGATGAAATATAATTTGAGAAAAAAGCATTGAAAGTTACAATTTCCGTGATGTGGTTATATGCATTGTAAAATGTGCATGAAACACAAAAGGCCCTGCTTCCCTCCCCGTCTCATTACCTATTGTATTGGGGCCTAGGGCCGGTGTACATTATTTAAACATTCTGAGTTCCGAGTTTTCTGTCTGTCTGTCTGTCTGTCTGTCTATCTGTCTGTCTGTATGTATGTATGTATGTATGTATGCCTGTCTGCCTGTCTGTCTGTCTGTCTCTCACTCATTCTCTCTTTCTGTCTCTTTCTCCTTCTCTCTCTCTCTCTCTCTCTCTCTCTCTCTCTCCGCCTCTCTCCCTTTCTCTTTTTGTCTCTGTCTCTCTTGCTCTCTCTCGTCTCTCTCTGTCTCTCTCTCTCACTCTCACTCTTTCTTTCTCTGTCTTTCTCCCGCTCTCTCGCCTCTCTCCCTCTCTCTCTGTCTCTCTCTGTCTTCTCTGTCTTTCTCTGTCTTTCTGTCTCTGTCTCTCTTTCTCTTTCTCTCTTCTGTCTCTCTCTCTCTCTCTCTGGCTTTGTCTCTGTCTCTGTCTCTCTCTCTATCTATCTTTTCTCTGTCCTCTATCTCTCTCTCTTCTCTTCTCTGTCTCTGTCTCATCTCTCTTCTGCCCTTCTCTCTCTGTCTTTCCCTCTGTACATTGCTCTAAGTGTGTTACACAACACGAAGTCCCCAGTGCTGTACATTGACTTAGCAACCAGGGCACACTCGGTCAGTCCTGCAGGTCAAGTTCCTGAGACTGAAATCACAATTTGAGGGCGCCACACACACACACACACGCGCGCGCGCGCACACACACACACACACACACACACACACAACACACACACACACACACACACACACACACACACACACACCACACAACACACACAGAGGCCATGTTGGCTTGTTGTCGCTACGTGTGATCAATCCACTAAGACAATGTTGTGATAACACCGACACAAGTCCACGCTACCACTCTCGGCCTGTACACACACCAACTCCACACCCACAAATCTACTGTGACTACGTATTGAGTTAATATTACCACCCTTCAACCTGTTTACACCAGCTACGTGCCTACATAACTACTGTGTATAATTACTGAAATATTAATGCCACCTTCAGTCCCTACACACATCAACCACAGGCTTACATAATTATTGCGTATAATTCTTGATTTTATATTAATTACCAGCCTTCGGCCTATACACACAAAGTACAGACCTACGTAACTGCTGTGTACAATTATTGACTTATTAATACCGTTCTTGAGCTTGTATAGGGGAACAACTAGCCTGTATAATTAATTGTGTGATTATTAAGTTGCTATTGCTCTACACACGCAACCTACACCTACATAAATGTGTGTGGTTATTAAGTTATTATTGTCCTACACACACACATGAGCGCGCGCACCCCCCCCCCCCCCCGACACACACACGCGCGCACACGCGCACACACATACATACCAGACACACGCACACACACACACACACACACATACACACACACACACATACACACATACATACCACATACACATACAAACCACACCCAGATAATTACTGTGTATGGTTATTATGTTATTATTGTCGCACATACACAAACCGCTCTTACATAACTATTGTGTGTGGTTATTAAGTTATTATTGTCCTACATACACAAACCACACCTACATAACTACTGTGTGTGGTTGATATTATTGTCCTACACACACAAACATCACCTAGATAACTACTGTGTGTGGTTATTAAGTTATTATTGTCCTACATACACAAACCACACCTACATTACTACTGTGTGTGGTTGATATTATTGTCCTACACACACAAACATCACCTAGATAACTACTGTGTGTGGTTATTGTTGTTATCGTCCAACATATACAAACTGTGCCTACATAACTATTGTGTGAAGTTATCAAGTTAGTATTGTCCTACACACACACAAATCACACCTACATAACTGCTGTGTGTAGTTATTATCATTGTCCTACACACTCACACAAACCACACCTGCATAATATTGTGAGGTTATTAAATCATTATTGCCCTACACTCACAAACCACACCTACATAATATTGTGAGGTTATTAAATCATTATTGCCCTACACTCACAACGCACACCTACATAACTAAGTTACTGTGTATTGTTTTATTACCACCCTTCAGCCTATTGACAAAAACAACAATTCTACATAATTGCTGTGTTTCATGATTTACAGGTTGTTGTTTTTTTCTGTCTTTTCGTCCTTCTCCCTCCCTCAGTAGTTCCCTGGAGGACTGATTTATCAAGGCCATTGGATCTTGTTACATGGCCATACCTGGAGGACTTATTAAGCAGGGTCATTGGATCTTGTTACATGGCTATACCTGGAGGACTGATTTATCAAGACCATTGGATCTTGTTACATGGCCATACCTGCAGGACTTATTAAGCAGGGTCATTGGATCTTGTTACATGGCCATACCTGGAGGACTTATTAAGCAGGGTCATTGGATCTTGTTACATGGCCATACCTGGAGGACTTATTAAGCAGGGTCATTGGATCTTGTTACATGGCCATACCTGGAGGACTGATTTAGCAAGGCCACTGGATCTTGTTACATGGCCATACCTGGAGGACTGATTTAGCAAGGCCACTGGGTCTTGTTGCATGGCCGTACCAACGTAGATTTCTTGTTTTAACTGAAATCAGCAGGTCTTCATATGGTCCATTGTGTTAGCTGATGGCTTGGCGCATTTGTCATTGGTGATATGGTCAATGTACCTGATGTTTCCAATCTTGTGTAAAACATACTGGTCCTTTATCGCCAGACATGGGTCTTCGTGAGGCATACAAGGTCAGTTCTGGAGGCCCAAGTTCTTCCACAGTTGATGCAAGGGAAGGAATCCTGTGGCCTCGGGTTCTGGTTCCGCTGGTCCCTCTTCTGAAGAAATGAAGGAGTAGAAATGGCAGCAAAACAAAGCAGCTTGTTCAACAAAAACTGCAGCAGATGAAGAACCACTGAAAAACTGCAGAACTCCAGGCTGATGCCAGCGCTATGATGTCATTCCATGGTGGTTTACGTGCAGTGCACAGACCAAAGGTTTCTGGTTCAACACTATGACGTCATTCCATGGTGGTTTACGTGCAGTGCACAGACCAAAGGTTTCTGGCTCAACACTGAAACCTACCTCTGACCACTCCATTCTATTGACAGAGAACGCTGGCATTTTATCACGTAGGGCTGAGCCCTTTAACTCATTGCCCAACAGGTTATCAACAATATCTTAGAACGCCATTGCAGCACTCCTTCAACTGTCAGAAAAGGAATCTCTGGCAGACCCACCCTCCAGTACCGAGATTCCAAAGCCTTGAAGCAAACCACGCCTAGGAAGGCACCAGGAGTTGATGGTAATTTGCAAATATCTGCAGGAATGAGGGCGACATGCTTCTTGAAAAGATGACAACTCTGTACCAGTCTGCGTGACACAAGGAACAGGTTCTTCAAGATTTAAAGGCACCGTCATCATGTAGGAGAAGAAAGGTGATAAGACCTTGTGCGACAATCATCGTGAGTTATCTCTCTTGTGTCCCGTGGTTTTGATTGATTTGGTTCAGTTTTTACGTCGACACCCACCTCAGGTGATATGGCCGACGGGGATAACCATTCCAGGGAAGTGGGGGAAAGGGGACTTATCTAATCCTATACTGACACCACCAGAACAACAGTGATGTTAAAATGGGACAGGAGGACAGTTTTGAGTTAGCGTACTCCGGAATTCGAACCCACAGCCATTAGCATGTGAATCCGACGTTCAAATCGTGTCCTGCGGGAAAGGTTCTTGCCTGAACCATCCTTAACAGAGTCATCACGCAAGTAACCAGGTCCACCATCCTTGTGTCGCTATCTGACTTTTGTGGGGGATGAGGCATGACTGAAATGGCTTTTGCCAAAGAGAAGTGTCACGAACAGTCCAGGAGCTCCACGTGTCTATAGATCTGACCAAAGCATGTAACACCGTTACACATTACAGTTTGCTTGCCCTCAGAAACTTTCGAAACAGTTTGTTAATGTTAAGCTGATGTGTATTACATATGACATAAGTGATTTTAACATTGCAGTTTGATTTGTTTTATCACCAGTTCTTTTCTTCCACTGGACGAAGCAGCAGTGAAGTTTCAGACTAGATAGACAGACAGACAGACAAACAGACAGATAGATAGATAGATAGATAGATAGATAGATAGATAGATAGATAGATAGATAGATAGATAGATAGATAGATAGATAGATAGATAGATAGATAGACAGATAGACAGATAGATAGAATAGCACAGATAGATAGACAGACAGACAGACAGACAGACAGACAGACAGACAGACAGACAGACAGACAGACAAACAGACAAACAAGACAGATAGATATCAAAACTTTTGTTTTCTATGTGTACGCACCCAGAAACACAGTGCTAGAACTTCATACCTTTTGTTCCTGGCGTGGGATACTTGACCTTTTATGATTATTTAAGTGATCCCCACTCCCCTTTGTGTTTCGCCCTCCCTCCCTTTCCCTCCCCCCTTCTATATCTGCCATGTGTGTGGTGCTGGAGGGTACAGGACATTCCTCAGTCCTCAGGTGTGGCGCACAGGGCGACAGCACCCGACAGTGTCACACTCAGTTCGGGATTTATTTGTTATTAACCCTTTGACTCTCCCACCCTATCCACCAACCGCAAAAAAACTTAACCCTTTGACTCCCTCACCCTATCCTGGGGGTTAGGGTTAGGGAGTCAACAGGAAGCTAGTGGACAGGGTGAGGGAGTCAAAGGGTTAATATGATAGTTATTATTTTGTTAGTGTTCCAATTCTTCTCGTATGCGTGGGTGTTTATTGTTTTATGCCCATGCTGTGCAGGCGGTTTGTTGCAACACAGTCTGTGTTCTCCGTATTCGCTAACTAAACGCGAGGTTCCAGAGTTCGCTCCCCGTAAAAGCCTCAACTTTTCTCCCCAGTTTGACCGGAAAATCGAACTGAACGTCTAGTCCTTCGGAAGGGGACAAAAAACGAGTCGGACCCATGTGCCTTCTGGGCTGCGCACTCTAAAGATCCCACGGCAATTGAAAATCGTGAAGAACAGGGCATTGCCCAGCTGCCTTGGTATAAAACTTTGGAGAGAGAGGTTGGTTTCCCGGGTCCCACCCCTTGAAGACCAATTAGCCTTCTTGCCTTTTTGAAGTCTTGATTTAAAAAAATGTGAATATGAATATGAACTTGAAGCGAGGAAGAGGGGATGGGCGCCGTCCTCGTGGTGCTGGCCCTAGGAAAAGTTGAGGTCTCTGCCACCTCACTCCTCTACGACCCCAGGGTTATGGAACTATCTAGGTAGGACCTCAGGATCTGGCCAGCTCGTGGGTTTATGTGCAGGCTTAAGGCGTGTGCCATGATCATTCTGGATCTTCTCCATCACATGGCACCTGTCACGATAGTGCATATGGAATTCATTCCGAGCGCGGACACGTCATCTTGAAAAACTGCAACTGAAACTGAAACGAAACTGCTGGATGTTTTCATGTTATCAAAGGCTGAGACGCCAGCCACTGACATGACTTACAGGATCGGATCTTTAACGTACATATTTGATGTTTTGCCTACGTAGACACATAAAGAGGTTTTCTGCACTGATGGATCTGCACACGTGTTGGCCTTGGAGATCTGAACAATCTTTACCCGTTGTCCACCAGGTAGAATGTACCCAAGCAGAATCAAACCTCAGGTCTTCCAGTTGGTAGTGTGACGTCTTACTCACTTTACCACCGCACCCGTCATCTGTTGAAGAGAGAGAGAGAGGGAGGAGGGAGGGAGGTTGGGGGTAGGTGTATGGGTGGGAGAGCATTCTATGAACCGTAACGGTTTCACTGACAAGTGTTGACTGACTGCCTGGTGACAGTGGATTGTTTACCGTGTTCGTTCTGTTTATGTTCTTTGTTTCCCTGACATGGCGTTTGCCGTGAGAACATGACTCCCTCTCTGTCTGTCTCTGTCCCTGGCCCTTGTCTCTGTCTCTGTCTCTGTCTCTCTGTCTCTCTGTCTTTCTCTGTCTCTCTCTCTCTCTCTCGTTCCCTCTCACTCTCTTACTCTGTCTCTCTCTATTTCTCTCTCCTCCCCCGTCCCCCTCCCTTCCTCTCTCTTATCCCTCTCTCTCTCAGTCTCTCTCCCCCGTCCTCTCTCTCTCTCTTCTCTCTCTCTCTCTCTCTCCCCCTCTCTCTCTCAAACACACTCTCTCTTAGAACATGGTGAGAAATGCATAGAAAGGTTACTTTGACAAACTCATTAGAGATCAAAGAGACACAACAACAATCTGGCGAGCTCTGAACATGTTCACTAACGGCTCGTCTTCGGTATCCACCGACATTCCACAACAGACCGCCAACGCCTTTACATGTATTGAACATTTCTTATCTGTGGCTGAAAATATAACACTAACTGAAACAGACGAACCACTTTATATGTATAACAACAGACGAACCACTTTATAAGTACAACAACAGACGAACCACTTTATAAGTACAGCAGATTAACTCCTTTATAAGTACAACGGACTAACTACTTATAAGTACAACAACAGACTAACTACTTATAAGTACAACAACAGACTAACTACTCATAAGTACAACAACAGACGAACTACTTATAAGTACAACAACAGACTAACTACTCATAAGTACAACAACAGACTAACTACTCATAAGTACAACAACAGACTAACTACTCATAAGTACAACAACAGACTAACTACTCATAAGTACAACAACAGACGAACTACTCTAAGTACAACAACAGACGAACTACTTATAAGTACAACAACAGACTAACTACTCATAAGCACAACAACAGACTAACTACTTATAAGTACAACAACAGACTACTTATAAGTACAACAACAGACGAACTACTTATAAGTACAACAACAGACGAACTACTTATAAGACAACAACAGACGAACTACTTATAAGTACAACAACAGACTAACTACTTATAAGTACAACAACAGACGAACTACTCATAAGTACAACAACAGACTAACTACTTATAAGTACAACAACAGACGAACTACTTATAAGCACACAACAGACTAACTACTTATAAGTACAACAACAGACTAACTACTTATAAGTACAACAACAGACGAACTACTTATAAGTACAACAACAGACGAACTACTTATAAGTACAACAACAGACGAACTACTTATAAGTACAACAACAGACGAACTACTTATAAGTACAACACAGACGAACTATTATAAGTACAACAACAACGAACTACTTATAAGTACAACAACAGACGAACTACTTATAAGTACAACAACAGACGAACTACTCATAAGCACAACAACAGACGAACTACTCATAAGCACAACAACAGACTACTCATAAGCACAACAACAGACTAACTACTCATAAGCACAACAACAGACTAACTACTCATAAGCACAACAACAGACGAACTACTCATAAGCACAACAACAGACTAACTACTTATAAGCACAACAACAGACTAACTATTTATAACTACTTATAAGTACAACAACAGACTAACTACTCATCAGTACAACAACAGACTAACTACTTATAAGCACAACAACAGACTAACTACTTATAAGTACAACAACAGACGAACTACTTTATAAATACAACAGACTAACTACTTTATAAGTACAACAGACTAACTACGTTATAAGTACAACAGACGAATTACTTTATAAGTACAACAACAGACGAACCACTATTAAAAGTACAACATAGAACTCAGCCAGTTTTGTCGAGAGACAAATTAAACAAATCATACTTTCACCATTCCTTTCCACTCACCGTTCCCGAAGTCGGTAAATAATCTCGAGTATAAGCAATAAGAAATCATCTGCTGTGTATGAAATCTGCATCAAACTATTAAAACTATCTATGCCTCACATCGTTGCTACCCTAACACATACATATTTAATTTATGTATTGATCAGAAAATCTTCCCAACAGTATTCAAAAGGCGAAAACTGTGATGTTGCTGAGTGTCGGCAGATAGTGCATGTTATCATGTGCAGTGGCAAACAATACAGGAGCGCTAGACGCCATTAGTGTCTGGGCAAATCACCTATATTCATCCGCATATAGATTACTCCACATCCCCCTTTCTAAGTGGAAATGGACATTAAACTGAAACTTTAAATCATTTTCCAACGAAACCCGAAATGCAATTTGAGTAAGACTGAAATACAATACAATGTCTTTGCATATTAAACTGAAACTCTAAAACAATTTCCAACGAAAACCGAAATGCAATTTGAGTAAGACTGAAATACAATACAATGTCTTCGCGTTTTCTTTCTTTAACAAAAACGAGCAAAGTTCAAACATTAAGCGTAGACTGTCCTTTCATTTATCAATCACATCTGCTGTGTAATTGTTTTCTTATAAGGTTCAGTCTATCTGGTGGCTTGATCGTGCGACAGGACCTGCGTAGCTGGGGTGCTTCAGGTGCTGGAGGCTGGCAGGTGACATCTTCCTTTGGACCATTCTGGTCAGGTGTTGGATCAGGGCCATCCACTGCAAGGTTAGGTGATCTGTTGCAACCACACTCTTTGGTAGTTGAAATTCTGTTGACCGGGGAACTAGATGTCTTCGGTTTCGACGCTGAGTGCCCAAAGGGGTGGCAACATCGTAGGACCTTTGGCCATGAAGTTTCACAACAGTCCCTGGTTCACCTTGTGGTCTGACCCAGACAGGTTGTCCTGGAGAGAATTGTGTGGCTTCACGTGCACGATGGGCTCTATCAAAGTTCCGTTTCATGTCCCACTTCCTCCTGATCTCCTTGTCTTTGAAATGTTCAGAAGACTGGGACTTGAGCTTTTAGGGTGCAATGGGGACTGGCGTACGAAGTTTCCTGCCCATGGAGAGTTCAGCTGGGCTTGTTCCATGCTGGAGAGGGGTTGCTCGGTACATAAGCAATGCTTTGTATGGGTCGTCTGACTTTTTCAAGAGGTTCTTGACAGTTTGAACACCTCTTTCTGCCTCGCCATTCGCCTGCGGGTAATGGGGGCTACTGGTGATGTGATGAAACCCATAGTTCTTGGCAAATGTAGCAAACTGTCCAGATGAAAATTGGGGTCCATTATCTGACATGACGATTTCTGGGATTCCATGTCTTGAGAACATGTGTTTCAAATGCTTGATCACATTCTCTGAGGTAGTTGAGTTCAGCAGTGCCAGTTCAATGTACTTTGAATAGTAGTCGATGACTAGAAGGAACTGCTTTCTGTTGAGGTCAAAAATATCAACCCTGACCTTTTGCCATGGGTAGTCAGGAACTGATGACAGAAGTAGAGGTTCTGGAGGAACCTTCCTTTCCTGGACACATACTGGGCAGTTTTCAACCAGAGTTTCAATCTGGGAAGACAGCTTTGGCCACCAAACAGTTTCTCTGGCAAAGGCACGGCACTTGACGATGCCCTGGTGACCAGTTTTGAATTTTCTTCAGAATATCATGTCTCAGAACTTCTGGGATGATGAGTCTGGAGCCATGGAACAATAGTCCTTCTTGAAAACTGATGTTTGTGCGAGCCGACCAATATGGCTGCACGAAGGGTTCATTTGGGCATGTACTTGGCCATCCATTTTGACAATATCTGATCAGCTTCTGACAAAGTTCATCCTTCCTGATCTCCCGTTTGATTTCATCAAGACGCTTCTCTGATGCAGGGATGTTGGAGATGATTTGGTTGACTGTCAAACTAGCATCTGCCTCCAGTTCCTTGTCATGTTCATCAGGCATTTGTGATGGGGCCCTGGAGAGAGCGTCTGCAGTAGTGAGATTCTTTCCTCTAGAATACTCTATCTGGTAGGAAAATCTCATGAGTCGCATCCTGAACCTTTGGATGCGAGGAGACAGCTCATCAAGATTCTTTGTCTTCAAGAGTGCCAGAAGAGGTCGGTGGTCTGTCTCAATTGTCAAATCCTTCAGTCCAAAGATGAAATCAGCAAACTTTTCGCAAGCCCAAGTCACTGCTAATGCCTCTTTTCCATCTGTGCGTATCTCTGTTCAGTAGGAGTCAATGACCTGGAGATGAAGAACACTGGCTTCAAGGTTCCGTCTTCTTGGAACTGGCTTAGAACAGCGCCCAGCCCATAGGAAGATGAGTCTGCAGAGATTCTTGTCTTTCGGTTGGGGCTATAATGGGCCAGTGTTGGTGCAGAGCTCAGCTGCTTCTTGATGCTTTCAAAAGCTTCTTCTTGTGGACTGTCCCAAGTCCACTGATAACCAGTCTTCAGAAGATCACGAAGCGGCTTGGTAGTGTCTGCTAGATTGGAGCCAGCAAACTTTGAAACTTGGGTGACCATTCCCAGGAGACGTCTCAATTCTCTGACGTTGGTGGGTCTTGGAAAGTTTTGAATTGCCTTGACCTTCTCAGGATCAATCTGGATACCCTTCTTCGATATGACATGTCCAAGAAATTTCATCGAAGACTTTGAGAACTCACACTTCTCAGGATTCAAGGAAAGTCCGGCCTCAGTCAGTTTCGTGAGTACTGCTTTAAGTGAGGTGTCATGCTCATTCTCAGTCTTCCCATGTATCAAGATGTCATCCATATCAGACACCACTCCTGGGATGTCTGACAAGAGCTGGGAGACCATTCGATGGTAGATCTCAGGGCCAGAACTGATTCCATATGGCAGACGGAGATAACAGTATCTCCCAAAGGGAGTTATAAAAGTTGTGAGTTCCTGTGACTCTTCTGAGAGAGGAATCTGGTGAAAGCCATGGTTACAATCCAGCTTTGTGAAGATTGTAGAACCATGGAGTTTACCGAGGAGTTGTTCAATTGAAGGCAGGGGAAAGTTTTCTCTCTTAACTGCCTCGTTTAACTTTGTAAAATCCACACAAATGCGTATCCTACCACCTGATTTTGGGACAATGACTATTGGTGCGCACCAGTCAGTTGGGTTTGTGACTGGCCTGATCACACCCATCTGCTCCAAGTTCTTCAACTCTTCTTTCACTTGTTCATGCAGTGGTAGAGACAGGCGACGTGATGACGCAACCGAGAAGGGTCGTGCTCCTTCGTTGAATTTGATGGTGTAGGACTTGTCTGCTTCACCAAGTCCTGAAAACAGCTGTAGGAAATCTTCTCGTGCTTCTTGCTTGCTGATTGAGTTGACTTCGGTCAGCAATTCCAGTTCTCTGATGGCAGGGCGACCCAAGAGCGGCTCCTGTAATCCTTGAATGACATAAATGTCATGTGTCACTGCCTTTTCTCTGCATTGCAGTATGGCTGAGAATGTTCCTAGAACTGTAAGTTTAGCTCGACCTGGACCATAGAATTTCTTTCTAGTGTTCAACAGTTGTACCATCTTTGGGACTAGTTTCAGTGGGACAACTGTCACGTCTGCACCACTGTCAAGCTTGAATAAAGTGTCTTTCCCGTTGAGCTGGACAACTTTCATGAAAGCATCACTGGTAAGTTCACCTACAATCACTCCTAGGTCTGAGTCTTCCTCTTCTTCATACTCCTGCTCGACCAGTTTAACATTCTTTGTACGACAATAGGCTGCAAAGTGTCCAGTTTTGCTGCATTTGTGACATCTGGCAGACTTTGCTGGACACAGGTCTCGGTTGTGCGGACCTTTCCCACAACGGCTGCACTTCTGACGTGTCTGGTTTGACTGTTCATGTCGTGTTTCTGCATACTTTTTGTGAACAGTGGCTTTTGGGTGCTTCTTCTCCAGTCTCAGACGTTGCACTGAGCTTTCAGAGCTGCTTGCCATAGACTTCATCTGCATCTTTGATGCCTCCTGAACCTTGCAGATTTGAATTGCTTTCTGTAGGTCCAACTCTTTTTCCTGCAGTAGTTTTTCACGGACAGTGTCATCCTTTATGCCGATGACCAGTCTGTCTCGGATCATTCTTTCTTCTTGGGCAGCGAATTTGCAGGGTTTTGCCATCTTCCTCAAGACAGCCACATAGGACTCTACTGATTCACCTTCTTCTTGCTCTCTGTGATGAAATTTATATGATTCATAAACTTCATGGGAGGAGCTCACGCAGAATTTTTCAAAGGTCTGTAAAACAATGTCAATGTCCGTCCTGTCTGCTTCACTTGCGAATGGAAAGCTCTTGCGCGTCTTCACCTATACAAGCTAGAAAGACTGCACACTGATATGGCTTCTCTTCCTTATCTAGCCTTGAAGCTATGGAGTAGTTCTTCCATTGGCGTTGGAACTTTTTCCAGTTCTGCTCAACACCACCTTGAACCTCTAAACTTTGATGGGACAGGTATATTGGCAGTAAAACGTTTCTGCTGTTGCACATTTTCATTCATGACTGTAATCTAGTCTGCGTCAGCCGGAACAGCGAAAAGTTCAGAGTACGGTAATCAAAGATGCCTTTGCCACTGGACCACCAATTAGAACACGTTAAGATGACGACTACAGTGCTGTGATGACAAAATACTGCTCTAAGAAGATTAATGACGTCACGGACTACTTCACGTTCTTTTCACTTTCAGCGTTCTCTTGCCACTTTTTCAAATAAGATTTAATGGAAATAAACAGCAAAGCGTCTCTCATTGAAAGAAAAAAAATCAAATCGTTCGTGGGTGTTTTAGATCGGAAACGTTCCACTGTCTCTTCCGCAAGAACTTGAATGAATTCTAGCCCTAGGCCAGTCCCTCTGACATTACAGTTGACAATGACGTGACTGACATCGACTGAAACATTCAACTCCGCTCAAAGGACGAAATTTTCCAAACTACTTTTCAAATCAAAACGCTCCCACCTGATGATCCCACTTCTGACACCATGTGATGTTGCTGAGTGTCGTCAGTAGTGCATGTTATCATGTGCAGTGGCAAACAATACAGGAACGCTAGACGCCATTAGTGTCTGGGCAAATCACCTATATTCATCCGCATATAGATTACTCCACAAAAACAATCCCTTTACCAGATAAAAATGCTTTGGATAATTACAAGCTAAGATCACTATTACCAATACTCTCTAAACCACTTGCAAGACATAT
>JAPXFY010000017.1:54759972-54767472 GCA_030674185.1 Monoplex corrugatus
TTTATGCATGTGGATGCAGGTAAATATGAAAAAGAAAACTCCTTTGCGCTGTATCAATTATACACGCAAATGCTACCAATTAGAACTTGATAAAATAGCGCGATACATGGTAGAAAATGGGTTACATCTATCCCTGGAAAAAACAAAAATAGTTTTATTTAATAATGGAGCTAACCCAGTAAATATTCCCACTTTCAAACTGGGAGATACTCTTCTTCAGTTTAACGAGTCGATTAAATTCTTAGGAGTTTTCCTTACAGCAAAATTATCTTGGAATCAGCATATTGAATACTTATTAACCAAAGCTCAAAAAAGTTTAAATTTCATAAAAAATAGTTCGCAAACAGACATGGGGTCAAGATTCATCAACACTTGTTCATCTTTGTAAATCGCTTGTTAGATCTAAATTAACCTATGCTCAAGAAATCTTCTTCAGTGCACCGAAACACTTACTAAAAAAAACTGCAGAGCATAGATTGTAAAGGTTTCAAACTTGCACTGGGTCTTCCAATGCATGCTTCCTGTCTTCGGACATATAATGAAATCAAACTGTTGCCACTTGATGAGCAAAGGAAAGTCGCTTCTACTAAATTTTTGTTAAGAAACACTACCGTAGAAAACATCTCAGAAACAGAAATTAAACTGAGATCAGATACCGACTTTCCAAAACGAGCTAAATCAATATCTTCACAGGTCACACTTGCAACATACACATCTGACGTCATGAAAGGCTCAGGAATTGATCTAGACGTAGATCCTGTATCTATACGACCTTCCTTTTCGCCAGTACCCAGTTGGGAACTCCAAAGAGCACGATTTGACGTACACCACACTAATTTAAAAAAAGGAGACAATATAAACTTACTGGCTAGTCAGGTTAAATGTCATATAAACGACGTATATTCTGATCATTTGAAAATTTACACTGATGGGTCAGTAATTGAAAGAAAAGCAGGCTCAGCGTTTTTAATACCTGCTCTCAAAATTGAAAAATCTTTCTACATAGGACTTGATAAATCTATCTTTACAGCTGAACTCTTTGCAATATTAATGGCTTTAAACTTTCTGATAAGTCTTCCTAGGACAATTTTTCAGATACTTCTTTGCGTTGATTCAAAATCAGTACTTCAGGCTCTTGAATTATCAAAATTACAAACAAGATCAGAAATGATTCTGGAAATAAGTCACTTGATTCATAATTTATCTTTAAGAGGCACTGATATTACTTTCTGCTGGATACCTTCTCATAGTTCTTTTAGTTATAATAATAAATTTGACAGGGCTGCCAAACGGGGAGCTAATAACTCACCAGATTCAAACAATATCCAGCTTTCTCTCTCGTTGCACGAGAATTACACTTTAGTGGACAACTACGTCTGGAAGCAGTTCCAATTAAAACAGAAAAAGTATGATAAATGTCACATGAACTTTGAAGTTAGCAAAATACTTAAGCAGCTTCATGCCAGCAGAACTATACAGTCCCTTATGTACAGATGGAAACTTGATGCATTCAAAACAAAATATACCAATAACATAGTGTGTCTGTGTGGAAAGAAGATAACACATAGTCATATTCTTTCTTGCGTTAGGGTAAAACGACATATTCCAACACTATCTGTGAGTACAGTTTCTGACATATTTGCCTCATCATCATTACTGTATGAATTTTTTGTTAGCCTGTCAAAAAGTCCTATAGCGAATTACCTTTAAAATGTTATTTGACTTGTTCATTGTTGTGGTTAGTCAATTATTAGTTTTACTTTTTATTCATTTCTTCCGGATATTTACTAATTTTGTTTGTCAGTTTGTTTGTTTAAATCGATAATTATGGTAACATTATTTGTTAGTTTTACCTTCCCCTCTTCAAAACAGTTGTTTTCTGGATCATCTTTTCTCAAATTCAAAATTGACAATTTTCAAATATCTTCTTCATTCCTCCTCTATCACTCCCCCCCCCCCTTTTTTTTTTTTTTTTTTTTTGTCTAAAATCACTTTAGTGAATAGACATTAAATCAAAGACCACCACCACACACACATACACACAAACACACAGACATCCACACGCACACATACACACAAACACACACACACATCCACACACACACATCCACACAAACACACACACATACACACATCACACAAACACACACACACACACACACATCCACACACACACACATACACACACATACACACACACACACTCACACACACACACACACACAAACACACACACACACACACACACACACACACACACACACACACACACACACACACACACACACACACACATACACACATTCCTCCACAAACGTTGTCTCCAACGACGACAAGCGCACGAAGTAGACCAGCATTGCCATGCCATCAAGCACAGGAGCCTACTGCACCAAGAATGGTTGATACATTGCTACCTTTCACCTTCTCTGTGTCCAACTTACACGTTCATAGCCCACTTAAGCATTCAAATCCAAGAGTCGTCCGCTGTGTTGATTTCACCGGACTGAAAACATTTTTAGAATACTGTTTGAATGTTGTAGTACAATGGAAGAGTTATGTTTTTATTGCACTGAAAACATTTTAGAATACTGTTTGAATGTTGTGCAGTGGAAAAATTTTATTTCATTGGACTGAAATCATTTTTAGAATAGGCCTACTGTTTGAATCTTTACAGTAGAAGAGTTTTCCTGTTTGACAGCTGCTTGACTTTTTGACACATATTTACGTCTGTGTGTGTGTGTGTGTGTGTGTGTGTGTGTGTGTGTGTGTGTGTGTGTGTGTGTGTGTGTGTGTGTGTGTGTGCGTGTGTGTGTGTGTGTGTGTGTGTGTGTATGAGTGTACGTGTGTCTGTGTGTGTGTATGTATGTGTGTTTGTGTGTACGCGTGTGTGTGTGTACGTGTGTGTGTGTATGTGTGTGTGTGTGTGTACGCGCGCGCGCGCGTGTGTGTGTGTGTATTTTCCTGCTGTGCTCACAGTTTGACTGTATTATTGTTGTTGTTAGTGCTACACTGTCATTGCTTTTCAGTTATAATAGTATTATTGTTTTCAGCTTTAACAGTACTACTGATCTTTTTAGCTGTACTGTATCTTGTTGCTGCCAGATTACACTATATTATTGTTGTTTTCTGATATAGACTGTATTATCGTTGTTTTTAATTATAGATTGTTTTGTCATTATTTTCAACTAGGAGTATGTATTATTATTGTTTTCAGCTGTACTGTATTGTTGTTATTTTCAGCCCAAGATTGTATTGTTAGTGTTATTGTTTTCAACTATAGACTGTCTTTTACGGTCCCTCCGTGGGGATGCCGGGGTTCTTTTAGCATAAATAGTATCCCCACTTTCTAGAAATTTCCTCTTTTCTGTCACTTTATTTGTTTCTGCCTTGTTCCTTTGCTTTCTGACATTTCTTCCTGTCATTTTCTGCCTTGCTGGTCCATTCACCTGTGTGTGTCCGATAAAGTCTTACATACTTTCCGTTAGGGTCGATGATTGGGTACATGTATTTAGCGCATTTTTGGCTCTAGGGAAAGTTGACATACGGAAGCAATTTTAGATAACTTATGCCGTTTTTGTATATTTTTAGTGTCCTTAGTTATGTTTAAGTTTGTATTCAGGTATGTTTTTTAAATCCCCTATGTCATAAATTGGGCTTAGTTGTCAACACCAGGGGCATCTCCGTAGATTATGCGCTCGAATGCATTGATATGTGTACTTAATTTTCTTTTCCATTTTTTTTCCTGTTGAAACATTGCGTATGTTTTGAAACGGTTATAGCCCTGATATGTTTCTACGCAGATGACTGGGCTTTAAACAACAATAACAATAACAGCTATACATGTAGACTATAATGTTTTCAACTATAGACTGCATTGTGGTTGTTTTCAGAACAACAAGAGTGAAGGCAACGGAGCTGATCATAAGGTGACATCAGGAGATATTCATGACAACGCTGCCTGTGGTCCAGAACATCTTGACGCTGATGTGGTCATGCACGTGACAGCGAGCTTCTGATCCCTGTAACTCCACCATCCACTGGTCAGCTGTGAGGACAACAAAACGATGACCATCCTGGTTCTGTGACCATAAGCAAATCAACATTGACCAAGTCAACATCAACACGGGAACAAACAAACAAAAATCATCATTAGCAAGTCAACAGTGACCAAGTCATTATCAACATCAACACGGTGACAAATATCACGCTGATTTTGTCATAACAGAAACACCGGACTTTCAAAGAAAAAAGAGAACAAGCATCCCACTGCTTTGTGTGACTACTGACACAGACACACCATCCGACAAGGAAATCCGCGATCAACCCCATCAAGCTACACACTCCATAGTGAGCCAAGTCACAGCGAGCCACCGGACGTCATAGCGAGCCGTCAGACCTCATAGCGAGTCATCAGACCTTATAGCGAGCCATCAGACCTCATAGCAAGCCATCAGACCTCATAGCGAGCCATCAGACCTCACAGCGAGCCATCAGACCTCATAACGAGCCATCAGACCTCACAGCGAGCCATCAGACCTCACAGCGAGCCATCAGACCTCATAGCGAGCCATCAGACCTCAGAGCGAACCATCAGACGTCACAGGGAGCCATCAGACCTCACAGCGAGCCATCAGACCTCATAGCGAGCCATCAGACCTCACAACCAGCTATCAGGTAGCAAGCTATGGCCAGCGCCGGTGTCATACCCCGTTCTGTCTATCAGGGCAAGCCACAGACGGCACGCATGCGCAATGTACCTATCATCCCTCATCCAGCCACAAAGCTTGGCGATGTCTCTGATCTGATGATCACAGGAACTGCATCACGGGACATGCGCAGACCACAGACTGTGGCCGGATATCCTGTAAATATTGCCACTTGTGTCAGCTGGTCCGAGTCAGGTGAGTTTTGTACAGAAAATCCGACTGTGTCACAGTGTATGCAATAATAATAATGATAATAATAATATCAATAATGATGATAATAAACAATACTGCCACTGCAATGATGCTACCACTACTACAGTTACTGTTGCTGATATTGCTGCTGCTGCTGCTGCTGCTGCTGCTGCTGCTGCTGTACATTATAATATGATAAACAATGCTGCTGCTGCTGCTGCTGCTGCTACTACTACTAGTAATAATAATGATGATAATGATGATGGTGGTGATGATGATGATGATGATGATGATGATGATGATGATGATGATGATGATGATGATGATGATGAGATGATGATGAAGAAGAAGAAGAAGAAGAAGAAAGAGAAGAGAAGAGAAGAGAATGATGATAGCGATTTGTATTAGTGCTTATGTTGATTTATTCATGTACCAATAACAATTTATGTTAGTGGTTTATTGTTGCACGGATTTATTCACGCACCAGTGCACTTTGTGTCAGTGTTTATGTCATGTTGATTTAATTGTACCAATACAATTTGTCTGAGTGTTTATGTCATGTTGATGTATTTTTACGATCATAAAATTTGTGTCGATGTTTATGTCATGTTAATCTATTTATAGAATGAAGGAATTTGTGTCATTGTTTATGTCATTTTTTTTTTATTCATATTTCGATACAATTTGTGTCAGTGTTTATGTTATGTTGATTTATTTATACACCGATATAATTTGTGTCAGTGTTTATGTCACGTTGATTTATTTATATACCGATACAATTTGTGTCAGTGTTTATGTCACGTTGATTTATTTATACACCGATATAATTTGTGTCAGTGTTTATGTCATGTTGACTTATTTATACACCGATATAATTTGTGTCAGTGTTTATGTCACGTTGATTTATTTATACACCGGTATAATTTGTGTCAGTGTTTATGTCACGTTGATTTATTTATACACCGGTATAATTTGTGTCAGTGTTTATGTCATGTTGATTTATTTATACACCGGTATAATTTGTGTCAGTGTTTATGTCACGTTGATTATTTATACACCGATACAATTTGTGTCAGTGTTTATGTCACGTTGATTTATTTATACACCGATATAATTTGTGTCAGTGTTTATGTTATGTTGATTTATTTATACACCGATATAATTTGTGTCAGTGTTTATGTTATGTTGATTTATTTATACACCGATACAATTTGTGTCAGTGTTTACGTCCTGTTGATTTATTTATACACTGATGCAATTTGTGTCAGTGTTTATGTTATGTTGATTTATTTATACACCGATATAATTTGTGTCAGTGTTTATGTTATGTTGATTTATTTATACACCGGTATAATTTGTGTCAGTGTTTATGTCATGTTGACTTATTTATACACCGATATAATTTGTATCAGTGTTTATGTTATGTTGATTTATTTATACACCGATATAATTTGTGTCAGTGTTTATGTTATGTTGATTTATTTATACACCGGTATAATTTGTGTCAGTGTTTATGTCATGTTGACTTATTTATACACCGATATAATTTGTATCAGTGTTTATGTTATGTTGATTTATTTATACACCGATATAATTTGTGTCAGTGTTTATGTTATGTTGATTTATTTATACACCGATATAATTTGTGTCAGTGTTTATGTTATGTTGATTTATTTATACACCGGTATAATTTGTGTCAGTGTTTATGTCATGTTGACTTATTTATACACCGGTATAATTTGTGTCAGTGTTTATGTCATGTTGACTTATTTATACACCGATATAATTTGTGTCAGTGTTTATGTTATGTTGATTTATTTATACACTGATGCAATTTGTGTCAGTGTTTATGTTATGTTGATTTATTTATACACCGATACAATTTGTATCAGTGTTTATGCTATGTTGATTTATTTATACACCGATACAATTTGTGTCAGTGTTTACGTCCTGTTGATTTATTTATACACTGATGCAATTTGTGTTAGAGGCAGACTTAGGCAAATCAAAGATCGTTATTATAACTGCCATCACAAGATTAATCCCATTTGTTCAGATCACTAAAGGGATTAGGGGGATTTCTCTACTGGGATTAGGGACTAACTCTTCCACGTGGATTATCCTCATGCCAAAAAGGCGGATAGCTTAATCTGTGTGTTTATGTGTGTGTGTGTGTGTGTTGTGTGTGTGTGTGTGTGTGTGTGTGTGTGTGTGTGTTCTCTGTGTGTGCGTGTTTTCTCTGTGTGTGGTGTTTCTCGTGTGTGTGTGTTCGTGTGTGTGTGTGTGTGTGTGTGTGTGTGTGTGTGTGTGTGTGTGTGTGTGTGTGTGTGTGTGTGTGTGTGTGTGTGTGAAGTGTGTGTGTGTGTGTGTATGTGTGTGTGTGTGTGTGTGTGTGTGTGTATGTGTGTGTGTGTGAGTGTGAGTGAATGAGCGCGTTTATTTGTTTGTTGTTTGGTTGGTTGGTTGTTTGGTTGGTTGGTTGGTTGGTTGGTTGGTTGGTTGGTTGGTTGGTTGGTTGGTTGGTTGGTTGGTTGGTTGGTTGGTTGGTTGGTTGGTGTTGGTTGGTTGGTTGGTTGGTTGGTTGTGTCTATGCACGCTTGTG
>JAPXFY010000017.1:54769972-54782472 GCA_030674185.1 Monoplex corrugatus
ACAGACAGATAGATAGATAGATGGATAAAAGATAGATAGATAGATAGATAGATAGATAGATAGATAGATAAATAGATAGATAATAGATAGATAGATAGATAGATAGATAGATAGATAGATAGATAGATAGATAGGTAGATAGATAGGTAGATAGATAGACAGAGAGAAAGAGAGAGAGAGTTAGAGAGTTAGAGAGAGATTGATTGATTGATTGATTGATTGATTGCTTGATTGATTTATTGATTGATAGCGAGAGAGAGCGGCAGAGAGACAGAGAGAAAGGTGCAAAGAAATATACACATATGGTCGAATAATTTTGTTTAAAATATGAGTATGAGAGAAACGACTGATGTAAATGTGCCTAGTACAATGAATTCAGCCCAGTATTGACATGATAAGTGCTAGAAACAATTAATGTACGGATTGAGCGGCGAATGACACATATTATATCACACTACATCATGATCATGATGATCATGATGATGATGATGATGATGATGACGACGACGATGATGATGATGACGATGACGGCGGCAGCGGCGACGATGATGATGATGACGATGACGATGACGATGTTCTAGGTGCTGGAGATGTTAACGGAACGCCTTGTGGACGGACTGAGCGGTGTCCGTCATATGTTCAGAGCTAATGACCCGGCAGGGGGAGAGACCGTTACCAAGTGAGTATAACAACATCTCCAACATCATCATCATCATGTGCCCTACCGCAAGGCGTTGGCGATCATGGCCCTCCATATGCATCTGTCTTTTGTCGCTGCAAGTACATCTCCCACCTTTCTGTCTTCATCCATTCCGCAAGTCCGTCCAATATTTTCTCCCTGGGTCTACCTCGTGCTCTCTTCCCCTCCAACTTTCCTGTTGTGACTAGGTGCTCTAATTCCTCTTGCCTCATAAAAAAAATCCTATACGTGTAAATGTTGCTTGCCTTTTCCTAAACTTCTATATTAATGTCTTTTTTGTGTTTGCCTCTTTCAAAACCGTCTCATTGCTCATAAAAAATCCTATACGTGTAAATGTTGCTTGCCTTTTCCTAATCTTCTATATTAATGTCGTTTTTGTGTTTGCCTCTTTCAAAACCGTCTCATTTGATTTCCATGTTGTCCATTGAACTCTAAACTTTCTTCTTAGAAACCTTATTTCAGTTTGCCTCAATCTTGTTTTGACTTATGTGTGTTGACATCTTGCACATACTGAACACAAACAGCTAGGGACCACGGACATTTTATCTGGCTTTGCTTTTTTGGACGCGGCGATGAATGTACGTACACTGGAAAGTTGACGTGTTGTTTACTACATTGTGTACTGGACCACAAAACGCATCGGTACTGATATCGTAAGCTCTTGATAAGAAACGCAAAAGCTGACATGTTATTTATCAACTTTGTGTACATGAACACAAGACACATCATTATTGATATAGTAAGATCTTGATAAGAACTATGGTAGACATTTTTAATGTTATTCCATAGAAGAAGTGATTATAGACAGACCAGACTGCACTCAGAAGTGATAATAAACAGACCAAACTGCACTCGGAAGTGATAATAAACAGACCAGACTGCATCCAGATGTGATAATAAACAGACCAAACTGCAACCAGATGTGATAATAAACAGACCAAACTGCACTCAGATGTGATAATAAACAGACCAAACTGCAACCAGATGTGATAATAAACAGACCAGACTGCACTCAGATGTGATAATAAACAGACCAAACTGCAACCAGATGTGATAATAAACAGACCAAACTGCACCCAGATGTGATAATAAACAGACCAGACTGCACCCAGATGTGATAATAAACAGATCAAACTGCAACCAGATGTGATAATAAACAGATCAAACTGCACCCAGATGTGATAATAAACAGACCAAACAGCATTCAGATGTAATAATAAACAGACCAAACTGCACCCAGATGTGATAATAAACAGACCAAACAGCATTCAGATGTAATAATAAACAGACCAGACTGCACCCAGATGTGATAATAAACAGACCAAACTGCAACCAGATGTGATAATAAACAGACCAGACTGCACCCAGATGTGATAATAAACAGACCAAACTGCAACCAGATGTGATAATAAACAGACCAGACTGCACTCAGATGTGATAATAAACAGACCAAACTGCAACCAGATGTGATAATAAACAGACCAGACTGCACTCAGATGTGATAACAAACAGACCAAACTGCAATCAGATGTGATAATAAACAGACCAAACTGCACTCAGATGTGATAATAAACAGACCAAACTGCACTCAGATGTGATAATAAACAGACCAAACTGCACTCAGATGTGATAATAAACAGACCAGACTGCACTCAGATGTGATAATAAACAGACCAAACTGCAACCAGATGTGATAACAAACAGACCAGACTGCATCCAGATGTGATAATAAACAGACCAAACTGCACTCAGATGTGATAATAAACAGACCAGACTGCACTCAGATGTGATAATAAACAGACCAAACTGCACTCAGATGTGATAATAAACAGACCAAACTGCAACCAGATGTGATAATAAACAGACCAGACTGCACCCAGATGTGATAATAAACAGACCAAACTGCAAACACATGTGATAATAAACAGACCAAACAGCATTCAGATGTAATAATAAACAGACCAGACTGCACCCAGATGTGATAATAAACAGACCAAACTGCAAACAGAAGTGATAATAAACAGACCAAACAGCATTCAGATGTAATAATAAACAGACCAAACTGCACCCAGATGTGATAATAAACAGACCAAACTGCAACCAGATGTGATAATAAACAGACCAAACAGCATTCAGATGTGATAATAAACAGACCAAACTGCAACAGATGTGATAATAAACAGACCAGACTGCACTCAGATGTGATAATAAACAGACCAAACTGCAACCAGATGTGATAATAAACAGACCAAACTGCACTCAGATGTGATAATAAACAGACCAAACTGCAACCAGATGTGATAATAAACAGACCAAACTGCACCCAGATGTGATAATAAACAGACCAGACTGCACTCAGATGTGATAATAAACAGACCAGACTGCACTCAGATGTGATAATAAACAGACCAAACTGCAACCAGATGTGATAACAAACAGACCAGACTGCATCCAGATGTGATAATAAACAGACCAAACTGCACTCAGATGTGATAATAAACAGACCAAACTGCAACCAGATGTGATAATAAACAGACCAGACTGCACCCAGATGTGATAATAAACAGACCAAACTGCAAACAGATGTGATAATAAACAGACCAAACTGCACTCAGATGTGATAATAAACAGACCAAACAGCATTCAATTGTGATAATAAACAGACCAGTCAGCACTCAGAAACAACGAGGTCTCACTGCCACGCAGAAGAGTGCTCATGACACATACAGAAAGGGAGATTAGGCCTGTGTTTATGTACATACATATATAACTTTACATTGCCTTCACCTGACTGTACTGCTTTTATCAGCGTTCATTAGCATGTATGTGTGTCGCCATTTTTTGTCATACACATTTGTGCGTAAGTTTGCGTGTTTATGTATATGTCTCTCTCTCTCTCTCTCTCTCTCTCCTCTCTCTCTCTCTCTCTCTCTCTCTCTCTCTCCTCTCTCTCTCTCTCTCTCTCTCTCTCTCTCTCTCTCTCTCCCTCTCTTTCTCTCTGTCTCTCTCACTCTCCGTCTTTCTTTCACTCTCTCTCCTCTCTCTCTCTCTCCTCTCTCTCTCTCTCTCTCTCTCTCTCCCGTCTCTCTCCCTCTCTCTCTCCCTCTCTCTCTCTCTGTCTCTCTCACTCTCCGTCTTTCTCTCACTCTCTCTCTCTCTCTCTCTCTCTCTCTCTCTCTCTCTCTCTCTCTCTCTCTCTCTTCCCTCCTCCTCCTCCTCCTCCTCTGCTCCTCATGTGTCCCTACTGAATGGGCTAATGCCTTATACTTAAAAAATTTTCACATTCACATTCTCTCTCCCTTCCTCCCTCCCCTCTCTCTCTTTTTCTTTCTCCCTCTTTCCCTCTCTCTCTTTCTCTCTCACTCCCTCCCTCCCCCCTCTCAAGTTCTCAAGTAAAACTTGTGTTTCAGGGAGGCGCTGTTACAGATTATATACAACATCATTGGCCACATCGGTAACGACTGCTTTGAAAGAATTCTCCTCAAGTGAGTACTGTGTGTAGTGTCTCGTATTCCTTGTACATAAAGCGGTCTTACAGTGGATGGACTTACAAATTAATCATGGAACAACAGAACTGCAGTCAGTGTTGTAAGTTCGTGTTTTAGTGGTGCTGTTAGTTCATCTAAAGACTGCAATGATTGGACTAGTATTTTGTGTTGTTGTTGTTGTTGTTGTTGTTTTGTTGTTGTTTTGTTGTTGTTGATGGTGGTGGTGGCGATGGTGGTGGTGGTGGTGTTAATTTGTTCTTGTTCTCGTTTAGTTGTTGTTGTTCTAGTTCTTGTTGTTCTTGCTCTTGTTGATGATGATGGTGGTAGTGGTGGTGGTAGTGGTTGTGGTGTTGTTGTTGTTGTTGTTGTTGTTGCTGCTGGCTGCTGCTGCTGCTGCCCGCTGCTGCTGCTGCTGCTGCTGCTGCTGCTGCTGTGTTGTTGTTGTTGTTGTTGTTGTTGTTGTTGTTGTTGTTGATGTTGATGATGATGATGATGATGATGATGATGATGATGATGATGATGATGATGATGATGATGATGATGATGATGATGATGATGATGATGATGATGATGATGATGATGATGATGTAAGGGTTGGTGTGTTGTTACTGTTGCAGTCTGGGCCTGCAGAAGAAGGACAAGATTTCTTTCGACATTTTTATTTCGCGCTTCAGTGACATCGAGGTAAAAAGAATTCTGTTGTGTTGTGTTGTGTTGTGTTGTGTTGTGTTGTGTTGTGTTGTGTTGTGTTGTGTTGTGTTGTGTTGTGTTGTGTTGTGTTGTGTTGTGTTGTGTTTGTGTTGTGCTGTGTTGTGGTGTGATGTGGTGTGATGTGCTGTGTTGTGCTGTGTTGTGTTGTGCTGCGTTGTGCTGTGTTGCGTTGCGTTGCGTTGTGTTGCGTTGTGTTTGTGTTGTGTTGCGTTGCGTTGTGTTGTGTTGAGTTGTGTGTGTTGTGTTGTGTTGCGTTGCGTTGTGTGTGTTGCATTGTGTTGTGTTGTGTTGTGTTGTGATGTGTGTGGTTAATGTGTTTCTGTCATTGCAGGTGTTCCATGCTACAGAAGCTGTGTTCTCTCTCTCTCTCTCTCTCTCTCCTCTCTCTCTCTCTCTCTCTCTCTCTCTCTCTCTCTCTCTCTCTCTCTCTCTCTCTCTCTCTCTTTCTTTCTCTCTTCTCTCTCACACACACACACCACGTACACACACACCATGTTCATAAACAACATTACACACACCATGTACATAATACACATGATACAAAACCAAGTGAGGACGATACAATACCTGTCACATGACATACCATGCACACACACACACACACACACACCACACACCACACACACACACACACACACCACACACCACACACACACACAACACAAACAAACAAACACACACACACACACATATACACACACATACCATGTACACAATACACGTCATACAAAACCAAATGACCAAAGTACTGTACCTGTCACAGGATATACGCAAGCAGTGGACGAGCCCCGTGAAGAGGGCAGCACTGAAGGAGAACCAGAACAAGGCCCATCCTGAGGAAACATTGAGGGACTGTGACGTCAATGACTGGGCACGCCTAAAGGTGGCGCCACACGCCGCACACGTCTTCCTCAAGGCTCTCAAAGAACAGTAAGGGAGGGAGGGAGGAGGGAGGGAGAAGGGAGGGAGGATGGAGGGAGGAGGGAGGGGAGGGAGGGATTAGGGAGGGAGGGGTTGTTGTTGTTGTTGTTGTTCTTCTCTTCTTCTTCTTCTTCTTTCTTCTCTTCTTCTTTCTTCTTCTTCTTCTTCTTCTTCTTTCTTTCTCTTCTTCTTCTTCTTCTTCTTCTTCTTCTTCTTCTTCTTCTTCTTCATCTTCTTCTTCTTCTTCAACTTCTATTTCTTTTTCTTCCTTTTCTTTTTCTTTTCCTCCTCCTCCTCCTCATCCTCTTCTACTTCTTCTTCTTCTTCTTCTACTACTACTACTTCTTCTTCTTCTTCTTCTACTACTACTACTACTTATTCTTCTTCTTCTTCTTCTTCTACTACTACTACTACTACTACTACTACTACTACTTCTTCTTCTTCTTCTTCTTCTTTCTTCTTCTTCTTCTACTACTACTACTACTTCTTCTTCTTCTCCTTCTTCTTCTTCTACTACTACTACTACTACTACTACTATTACTACTACTACTACTATTACTACTACTACTACTACTAACTACTACTACTACTATTACTACTACTACTACTATTACTACTACTACTACCACTACTTCTTCTTCTTCGTCTTTTGTATCCTTATTCACCCTTGTTGTCCTTTTCTTCCGCCTTCATCAGCAAGTGGATGTTGTGTTTGCCCAGGAGAGTCGATCTCCGTTCCCTGTTACCCGGGGAATGTTTTGTGGAGGGGGGTGTGGTCAGCAAGCTACAGATGAGGTATGCACTGTTAGACCTGGACATCAACCTGACTGACATGGAATACAAGAGGTTCTGGGAAAAGTAAGTCTGACTGTCTGATAGTCTGGCTGGCTGGCTGCTGGCTGGCTGGCTGGCTGGCTGGTTGGTTGGCTGGCTGGCTGGCTGGCTGTCTTTGTCTGTCTATCTGTTTGTCTGTATGTTGGAGTATGGGAGGTCCTGGGAAAGTACGTGTCTGCCCGTTGGTCTGTCTGCTCGCCTGTCTGTCTGTCTGCTCGCCTATCTGTCTGTCTGTTTGTCTGTCTGTATGCGTGTCTGTCTGTTCGTGTCGTGTGTCTTTCTGCGTGTTTGTGTGCGTGTCTGTATGTCTGCGTTCCTGCCTGTCTGCAAGTCTGTTTTGCAAGTCTGTCTGTCTGCGTGTCTGTCTGCGTGTCCGTCTGTCTGTCTGTGTGTATGTCTGCGAATCTGTCTGGCCGTCTGTTTATGTGTTGGACTATGTTTGTCTGTGTATGTCTGTGCGTGTGTGTGTGTGCTTGAGCAGACTTATGTATTTGTCTTTGACAAAGTCTAATGCGTTGGATCAAGATTTTTTTTTTCATCTGCCGCATCAAGCATAGCATTCTGGGAAATATAATGGCGACAGCAGAGGGGCATCCAGGAGTCATGACATGGATGCGGCCCGGCCCCCTCAGAGAGTCAGGAGTTAACGGCCGAAAGACTTGCTTGACGGGGGTTTCTCCTCTGAGGAACTTCTGCTGTCCGGCTCTTCTCAGAGTTTCTTACTACTAACTGCCTGTTGTAGGTTTGAGGCGTTTTCAGCGGCAGTATACTAAAGTCTGTCACCGCTAAGTCTGTAGTTATCTAGTTTCGTCGACAATTGGTTTAGCTTGTTCATTATTTGATTTGTATGTGTTTTGTTTGCTCTCTTTCTTTTTTTTTTTATTGTATTTATCATTTATTATTATATTATTGTTGTTGTTGTTGTTGTTGTATTATCATCAGAGGAAATAAGAGGGAAGCAGGGAGAATTTTGAATATTAACTAAGCAACCTAACTCTTGAGAGTCACGGAGTTATCTCCCATGTAGAATTTCTCAAATCCAACACAGTTTGCACTACCCATTCACCTAGCATAGACGCAGCCACAAGGCACAGAATTGCAAGCTCAGAACATTCCTGAAACTCTCAAGAGTTATGTTGCTTAGTCAATCATTATCATCGTCATCATCATCATCATTATTATAATTATTGTTATTATTATTATTATTAATATCATGTGGTCGGGAATGCTTTTGACGGATCTAGGTGATTTAGTGGTTGGCTTGGTTCAGTTCACTTTGTTCAGTTCTGGTTGGGGTAGTCGGGTTTGGTTAACCCTTTGACTCCCACACAGCATCCTGCTTTGCCAACCATGCTAGCAAAACAAATAATCCAACCCTTTGACTCCCTCACCCTCTCCATCAGCTTCCCGCAGGAAAGCTGACGGACAGGTGAAGGAGTCAAACAGCTCAGTTTTTGCATTCGGTGGATAGGGTCAGGGAGTCAAAGGGTTAAGCACGGTTTCTTGTCTTTTGAGTTAACAAGGTTGCTGTCTGTTCACTCGTGTTGTCGGCACCTCGTCTTGTGTCCATGTGCAGACTTGATAGGAACAACGCTGGCTACTTGCCCATCCAAGACTTGTACTTCCTGCTCGAGATGACCCCGGAAGGAGAACCCAAGAAAGCTCCCAGTTCCACCTGCAAACCTCACACCAAACTGGTTCGCTCAAAGACTGACGTCACACCCAGGGCAGCCGCCAAGGCCGCACGTGATTTCGCTCTCAAGCGTCACAAGGCCAAGGTCACTACAAGCCTAGAGGATGCCTTCCGTGTGGAGGGCATCTGTCCTCCGTCTGCTCCCCTACTGGACAACAGAGACACTGAAGGTGAGTACAGCTGTACTCTAAATTTATTGTGCGAACACAAAGACTGAAAGGCAGATACTGCTGTACTCTAAACATAGTGTGAAAACACAGACAAAAAGTGGGTGTTGTTGCACTCTGAACGAAGTGTGAGAGCACAAAGACTGAAGATGGGTACTGATGTACTCAGAACCTGCTCACAACAATAATGATTTAACCCTTTGACTCCCGTAACCTATCCACCAACTGCGGGAAGCTGGTGGATAGGGTGAGTGAGTAAAAAGGAAGTTTTTGCTTTGCAAGATTGGTTGACAATGCATTATGCTGGTGGACAGGTACAGGAGTCAAAAGGGCTAATGTTTGACGATACACTGTAACACTGGACAAGTTAGAATGAACAGTCAACACTTCAAGACAGATGACAGAGAGCGAAACTCGCAGTTTTGGGGCTCCATGCTAAGTCATAGATAGTTTTAGTTTCCCAAGATGATGTCTCCTTGCTCGGAATGACTTCCATAAGCACTAACGTCACAGGTGCCATGTGATGGAGAAGATCCACATCGATCATGGCACAAGACGTAAAGTCTGCGTATAAACCCGTGAGCTGATCAAAAGCTCGCAGCAAAATCCGTGCCATCATGGGACAGAAACTGGACATGACAGGGATGACATGCAGTATACATATACATATGATCGACTATCGTGGTCGATAAAGTCCAACCTAGCACTTTATTTATTTGTGTACCCTCATGTGGGATGATATTCGTGAGGGGGGTTGGCGCTCGGTGCCATGCGCATAGATAAGTTACTGTTGTTTGCACAGAGCCTCAGCAACTCTCTCCAACCTGCCTCCACAAGTCCAGGGCAAACTGAAGTAAAACAGCTGTTCTCATAGGAGACACAGACGGCTGAACAGTAGATGGCAAGTGGCAGCATATGGCCAAAACCACAAGCAGTGCTCTGTGGCAATGCCTTTTATGCAGTATGCGGCTGCGAGATTTTCTGTCTGGGTTTACCTCCATAGCCTTTTCCCCTTCACTTTACAGCGGAGACAGGCGCAGGTCGTACAATCTACTGTCTGTTCTGTAGATTTTAAAGTCCTACCACTCTCAGAGTATACGAGGACTAGCAAAAAAATTGCTCAAAGAAGCCTTTAAAGATTTTAGTAGCATTGTTTGATATCGATGCTTTATGTCTACTGTCATACTGTAGCAGAGACTTAACTCTAACCTGACACACACATGCAGTATAAACATGACACTATTACACAATGTTACAGAGGTGAAGGAGGGGTGGACAACCAACACGTCAAGACAGATGACAGACAGTGAAGCCCGCAGCAAGATCCGTGCCGTCATGGGACAAAAACAGAACAGCAGATTCGACTCCATTATGGACTGCCTACACCATAAGGTATGACACGTGTTGAGTGCTAATGTTGGTGATAGTGGTGATGGTGATGATGATGCTAGTGGTGATGGTGATGATGTTGCTGGTGGAGGTGGTGATGATGCTGCTAGTGATGGTGATGATGGTGTCGTGTGGTGCAATGTGGAATGGTATGCGTGATGTGTGTTGTGTAATGTGACACAATCATTCCAGTCTGATGGACGATGCAAACCAGTTGTTGTTGTTGCTGTAGCTGCAGTATTGGTGTTTTGTTCATATCTTTTGATTCGTTGTGTATTAGGGGTAAAATTCACTTCTGTTTATGTTTGTATCGTTTAATCCAGTGTGTGTTAGGGGGTAAAATTCACTTCTGTTTATGTCTGTATCGTTTCATCCAGTGTGTGTTAGGGGTAAAATTCTCCTTTTTTCATGCCTGTATTTTTTAATCTGTTGTGTGTTAGGGGGGAAAATCCACCTTTGTTCGTGACTGTTTCTTTTGATTCGTTTTGTTTTAGGAGTAATTTCACATCAATTTATGTCAGTATCTTTTGATCCACTGTATGTTAGGGGTAAAAGTCACTACTCTTCATCTTTGTGTCTTTTAATCCGTTGTGTGTTGGGAGGAAAATTCACCTCTGTTTATGTCTGTCTTTTAATCGATTGGGGTAATATTCTCCTCTTTTCGTGACTTTATCTTTCAATCCTAATCCGTTGTGTGTTAGGGGGTAAAATTCACCTCTGTTTATGTCTGTGTCTTGTGATTCGTTTCGACTTAGTGATAAATTCACTTCTGTTCAAGTCAGTATCTTCTGATCTATTGTATGTTAAGAGTAAAGTCACCATTGTTCATGTCAGTGTCTTTTCATCCGCTGGTTGTTGGGGGATAAAATGTACCTCTGTTCCTGCTTTTCATCCAATGTCTATCTCTCCCTCTCTGTGTCTCTGAAAGAAAACCACAAGTACTGACAGGTGAAGATTTTAACATTATACCAATATTTACACGATAAACCCTTTTATGGTCAACTCTTTCACAATAAACCTTTTTCATGTCACAGTTTGAGGAAGGGTACGTCAACCTGACCTTGGCCTTCAAGCTGTTTGACATTCACGAGGACGGTCACGTGATGCACATTGACTTCCGACGTGTGCTGATAGAGTTTGGGTGTCCTGTGACCGCCCTGCAGCTGGCACAACTACTGCGCAGGTCTGTTTCTGGTGATGTTGATGGTAATGGTGTTGATGGTGATGGTGGTGATGATGATGATGGTTGTGGTGATGGTAATGGTGATGATGGTACTGGTGATGATGGTGATGTTGATGGTGGTGGTAGTGGTGGTGATGGAAGTGTCCGCCGTGCAATTAGCACAACTGCTCTGCATGTCTGTTTTTGGTGTTGATGGTGGTGGTGATAGTGGTGGCGAAGAAGGTGATGGTGGTGGGGGGTGAGGGTGGTGGTGATGGTGGTGGTGGTGGTGATAATGATGGTGGTTTAGGTGATGGTGAGAGTGATGGTGATGGTAGTGTCTGCTCTGCAGGTTTGTTTTGGTGGTGGTGGATGAGAGTGATGGTGGTGATGGTAGTGGTGGTGATGGTGAGGGGGGGTGGTGGTGGTGATGATGGTGGTGGTGATGGTGTGGTGGTGGTAGTGTCTGCCCTGCATTAAATACAACTGCTCTGCAAGTGTTTTTGGAGGTGATGGTGATGTGGTGGTGGTGGTGATGATGGTGGTGGTGGTGGTGGTGGTGATGGTGGTGGTGGTCATGATGATGGTGATGATGATGGTGGTAGTGGTGATGCTGCTGCTGGGGGTGAGGGTGATAGTGGTGGTGAATGATGCCTACCCTGCAGTTAGTACAACTGCTCTACGGGTCCTTTTCTGGTGGTGATGGTGGTGGTAGTGATGATGATGGTGGTGGTCGTGGTGGCGATGGTGGTGGCGATGGTGGTGGTGGTGGTTGGGGTGATGGTGGTGGTGGTTGGTTGTGGTGGTGGTTTGCGTCTGCTCTGCAGTTATAACAACTGCTCTGCAGGTCGTATTTTTGGTGGTGATGGTGAAGGTGGTGGTGGTGATAGCGATGGTGGTGGTGATGATGATGATGATCATGGTGATAATGATGTTGGTGGTGATAGTTGTGGTGATCATGGTGGTAGTTGGTATCCTGTCATATGAAAGTAGACTGAAGGAAACCCATTTATATAAGACTTTGAAATATGCCAGTGTAGCCAGCAATCTGAAGAAAATCCGGCTTACAGGCCAGAGTCCTCTTGCTATAGAGCTTGGATCAAGAAGGCTGGTGAGCACACCTGTCTATGACCTCGTGAAACAACTGCCGATTTCTGGGAAGGAAGTACTAGAGCCCTAAAGGCAACAGCAGGAGCAGCTGAAAAGATGCTGTCCCTCAGAGTGTAGGGAGTTCAGGGGTGAAACACTTGCTTGAGGGGTCTTTTCCCTTAAAAACTTTCTGCTGAAAAGTTTTCCACAGAATGTTTTGCTAGTGACTAATGAGTGTGGTCCGATGACATTTCAAATATGTCATTCCCATGTTGATATTACTGATGATTAGAAAAAAAAATTACATAATCGTTACTTTTTACCAAACAGCCTGTTTTGATTTTGG
>JAPXFY010000017.1:54787472-54797472 GCA_030674185.1 Monoplex corrugatus
AGAGCATGTTACTGTATCTCCCAGTCCTAGACCATGGAACATACAGACAGTGGGCCCAGTAACAGTGCCCAGGAACAAGGTGGTCCATGTGCACCAACACACAGTAATAATAACACAGCATGTTACTGTTTCCCCCAGTCCTGGATCATGGAACCTATTGACTGTGGGCCCAGCAACAAGGTGGCTATGCGCCCCTACACACAATGACAATAATACAGCATGTTACTGTAATTCCCAGTCCTGGAGCGTGGAACCTACAGTGGACTCAGTAACAGTGTCCAGGAACAATGTGGTCAATGTGTCCCCACAAACGAACAAGGTGGTGTATCCCCCCCCCCCCCCCACACACACACAATAATGATAAACACAGCATGTTACTGTGTCTCCCAGTCCTGGATCCTGGAACCTACTGACAGTGGGCCCAGTAACAGTGCCCAGGAACAAAGTGGTCTATGCTCCCACAAAGGAAGTCCATAGACTGGAACGTGCCAAATCTGAAATGCTGCCTACCGCCCCCACAAGGAAGGATGAGCACAGACCTCTAAACCAGGTGACCACTCATGGGATGATTTGGTTGTTGACTGGGTTAGTCAGTGGGTGGGTGAGTGGTAGGGTGGGTGGTTGGTTGTTTGGTCAGTTGGTATTCTGGATCTTATCCATTACATGGCACATGTCACGTTAGTGCATATGGAATTCATTCCGAGCGCAGAGACGTCATCTTGAGAAATTGAAACTGAAACTTGGTCAGTTGGCCAGGTTGGTTGGTTGACTAGTTGTTCAGTCGGGTTGGTCAGATTGTTGGTTGGTTGGTTGTTTACTTGGTCGGGTTGATTGGCTGGTTGATTGGGCGGTTCGTTTGTCATATATTACCTACCAGAATTGGAATTACCTACATATATTACCTGCAATACCTAACTGTATTTCCTGTATTACCTACCTGAATTACCTGTGTTACCCACCTGTGTTATATGTGTATTTTCTACCTGTGTTGCCTACCGGTGTTTTCTGCATTATTACCTACCTGTGTTACATGCATATCCTATGTGTTCTACCTGTGTCACCTACCTGTGTTATATGTATTGCCTACCTGTGTTACCTACCTGTAGTATCTGCATTACCTACCTGTGTTACCTGTATTACCTATCTGTGTTATAGGTATTATTCACCCGTGTTACCTGTACTACCTACCTGTCTTAACTATCTGTTTTACTTATCTGTATTATCTACCTGTATTAGTTATCTTTGTTACCTACCTGTATTACCTGTATTACCTGTCTGTTGTACCTGCGTATGTTCCAGCTTCACAAGGAACTGGAAGAATTTTTTGCTCATCACCTGTGTGAAGTGGATCAGGTGAGACTGATGCCACATGACACTCACATACACTTGTACATCACTATTGCTTTGTCCAACACACACACACATACACACACACACACACACACACACACACACTCACACACACACACACACACATACACACAACACACACACATCACCACACACACACACACACACACACACACACACACACACACACACACACACACACATACATACATACATACATACACACTGTACATTGCTGTCTCCATTACGACATACACAAAACAGGAAAGGTACTTTTACTGGTTTCACCATGTACTTGATCATTTCCTGCAGCCTTTCCGATATTTACATCTCTGACCGCATATTCAGTTTTTTTCTCCTGTCATTTCTACATTTGAAATACTAGTTTTAATGTCAACTAAGCACGTTGGTCGAACAGAAGCATTCTTCTTCAACAACGTGTTCATTCAGTTGTTTAAAAGTGGTAACATGCTCTCTATAATTTTCCATTGCTTTTATTCTTGCTTTTATTGCTTTCATTCTTTCCCCCCATTTATAGCCATGCGTGTGTGTGTGTGTGTGTGTGTGTGTGTGTGTGTGCGTGTGTGTGTGTGTGTGTGTGTGTGTGTGTGTGTGCGTGTGTGTGCGTGCGTGGGTGTGCGTGCGTACTGCGTGCGTGCGTGCGTGCGTGTGTGTCTGTTTCAGCGCTTAGATTTGATTTTATCAAGATTTTGCGCTATATAAATATTGTAATTATTATTATTATTATTAACATAAATCATTTTAGTCAACACAACACTTCTCTTGTGTCTTTCTGCCTTAAATCTTTTCTCAGCATATTCTTTGGGCAGGTTTTCTGTATGGTAGCAGTTTCTCTATGCCATAAAATAACTTTTACTCTCTGTCCCCCGTAATAATTATTATTCTGTCTACTAATCATTTTCATTTTTTTCGAGATGATGATGTATTATGCGCTTTAACTTCATGTTTCATTCTGATATATTCAGCCTACTTAATCTGACAATTTCTATCAAACCGACGTTTATTGTTCCTCTATATGATGTGTAATTTGTTGATTATATTGAACCCCAACAAACAAAGGAGACAGTCTTGAAGGAGGCAGATACAAGAAGAACATTTATGAAGAAGATTAGGTAAACGCAAGCAACATTTATAGGACATTTTATGACTCAAGAGAAATTATAGCACTTAGGCACAACAGGAAAGCTGGGAGGGAAAGAAAGCACCAGGTAGACCCAGGGAGAAAATATTGGACGGACTTGCAGTGTGGCTGAGGGCAGAGAGGGTGAGAGATGTACTTACTGCTACAAGGGATAGACTCCTATGGAGGGCCATGATCGCCAACGCCATGTGGCAGGGCACATGATGATGATGATGATTGAACCCAAAAGCATTTTTAGCTGATTGTACAATAGAAGGTTTTCATTGATTTTATCAACAGATAACTCTTCATCATCACATAAAGTATTTATTCTATTAACATCGCATTTTTCTTAGTTTTCAATAAAGTCATCATCAGCTTTATCTGCTTTCCACCATATGGTCCTGATTCTAAACCATAATCAGTTTTATTTAATGACCAGTCAGATTGGGACAAAACCACAGACTCACTGTTTAAACAATATTGATTGTTAGTGTTGTTTCTAGTGATAAAACCAAAGAAAACTATACATCAGCGTCAAATGTTTCCACATCAAACCTATTTATTTTGTACAGTAAACATGAAGATCCAATGAAATCTGCCACAGTGCACTCACGTTTTGTACACATCGATTTCAGCATCATTTCCCACTTTACCATTAAAAGAATAGTTGACAACGGCGTAGATGTGCACAGATCTGGTAAATGATAACTATTACACACACATACCTGCACATTGCTGTACACACACACACACACACACACACACACACACACACACACACACACACACACACACACATACACAGACATAAACATACACACACACACACACACACACACACACACACACACACACACACACACACACCACACACACGCACACACACACCACACTGCGCTGTACATTACTCTATCCACGCACACACACACACATACACATACACACACGCACATACCACACACACACACACACACACACACCACACTGCGCTGACATTACTCTATCCACGCACATACACATACACACACACACACACATACACACACACACACACACACACACACACACACACACACACGCACGCACACACACACACACACTGCGCTGTACATTACTCTATCCACGCACACACACATACACATACACAGACATACACACACACACACACACACACACGCGCGCGCGCGCGCCGCACACACACACACACACACCACACTGCGCAGTACATTACTCTATCCACGCACACATACACACACACACACACACACACACACACACACACACACACACACACACCACACACACACAACACACACAAACACAAATATGTACATTGCTCTGTCACAACGATATACTCTCACATATATAGTGTTGTACAGGTCATACATAAACACGTATAGATCAGGGCAATATTGATTAAATCTGATTTAATTGATCCTCGTACATTGTTCTATCTGTGCACTTGCATAGACATGCACATATGCCATTTACACGCACGCACGCGTGCACTCTCACCATCACACAGACCTATATACACGTTCGTAAACACTTGTTAATAAATTTTACGCCGTGTTACACAATACAAACATTCCTTTGTTTCCTTCTCATTGTAGCTCTTTGTGTGTGAGTGCGCGTGCGTGTATTGTGTATGTGTATGTGTATGTATATGTGTGGTGTGTGTGTGTGGTGTGTGTGTGTGTGTGTGTGTGTGTGTATGTGTGTGTGTGTGTGTGTGTGTGTGTGTGTGTGTGTGTGTGTGTGTGTGTGTGTGATACGTGCGAAAGCACGCACGATCTGGGTGTGCGGTATTGTTTTTAAGATGTTGTTGATATTGCTGTTGTTGTTGTCGTTGTTGTTGTAGTTACGGTGATGTACTTCAGTTCTGTGGAAATGGTCTGAATTAGTAGCCTGTTTGTTTGTTTGTTTGTTTGTTTGTTTGTTTGATTTCTGCAACCTATGTAAATAATGCGCTGTGTGACGTATATGAAGAAAGACTGACAGATCTTTTTTACTGTGCCCAGCGTTTCAAGGAGCTGGACAGGAAGTCCCATACAGGCTTCAGTCAGTGGCAGTTTGGAGCTCTTCTGAACCTGTGAGTTGTCAGCTAACTGTCATCCTGCACCACATACCACGTTCCATACCACAACCCAGACCACACACCACAACACCCCAACCCTAACCACTCGTAGGTCATTCTTTACCCTAATTCTACACCCTAACCGTAACCACACACCACATCCTATACCCTAACCCTAACCGCACACCACATTCTACACCCTAACCCTAACCACACACCACATTCTATACCCTAACCCTAACCGCACACCACATTCTATACCCTAAGCGTAACCACACACCACATTCTACACCCTAACCCTAACCACACACCACATTCTATACCCTAACCCTAACCGCACACCACATTCTATACCCTAACCCTAACCGCACACCACATTCTATACCCTAACCCTAACCACACACCACATTCTACACCCTAACCCTAACCACACACCACATTCTACACCCTAACCGTAACCACATACCACATTCTACACCCTAACTCTAACCGCACACCACATTCTACACCCTAACCCTAACCACATACCACATTCTATACCCTAACCACATACCACATTCTACACCCTAACCCTAACCACACACCACATTCTACACACTGACCTACATCCTAACTCTAACTGCACACCACATCCTACGCGCTAACCCTAACCACACACTACATTATACATCCTAACCGTAATCACATACCACATTATACACACTGACCTTTGTCCTAACTCTAACCACACACTGCATTATACATCCTAACCGTAATGGCATATGCCATATTGTACACCCAACTAATCCCCGCAAACACACAGAGAAGAACAAAAGACCCGACCCTTGCTGAAAGCAGTGACACAAGTAACCACTGTGTCCCACAGTGTCAGTCTGGATAAAAGAGATCACTTCAAAGGCTTTGAAAAATAAAAAAAAAACAAAGATAAAAATGATGACGCTAAAGGCATCTGATACTGTATATATGAACACACACACACTCAGATACACACACATACACACACACACACACACACACACACACACACACACAACACACACACACACACACACACACACACACGCGCGCGCGCGCGCGCGCGCGCAAGAGAGAGACAGAGAGAGAGAGAGAAGTGAGTGACGATAATCATGTTATATCTGTATAAATAGATGCGGATTCCCGATGACCGAGAAGGAATTGGCCACTTTCTGGATATCTCTCAAACTGGACGGGGATCTGTCGACTTTTGAGGACATCATCGGACATTTCACGCCCTACTACGAACACAAGAACAAATTCATAGGTAAAATATTTGGGGGGGTAGTCTTGTCGCACAAATCTCTTGGGACGGTGTGTGAAAACAGTTGCAAAATAATCTCTTATTGTGACAAGGATTGTCAGAACGCTGGTTAGAAAGGAACAAACTGTTACCCACAAGGTCTCAATGTCTGTGGTATGGTTGAATAGTGATGACACAATGGTGTAATCACATGGACACAGACAGTCCAAGAATTCTTCACTGTGTTCACAATATTCTCTTTTTGTTTCTGCCCCAAACTTTTGCACCACCTAAGTGGTGTTAATGCCAGTCCACTCATTCTGGCCTCACAACACACCATAAACACCAAATTCGTTAAGTCCAAGTCCGGGTACTAGGAAGTCCACAGGAGTCAGAGATGTCAAGCTGCCATACGACCACCCACCGGAGTATACCCTGCATTGCTGCTGAGTCATGTTTGTGTAGTTCAGCAGCACTGTTCTGATCCAACTTTTGAAGCCCCCCACTAACGACAGTAATTGTTCAAACTAAGTAAGAGACAGCGTCTCCACCACCCACCCCCACCCGGACCCCTACCGTCCTTGGTAAGGAGACCACCACAACCGCCCTTCCACTTGAATTCATCTCAGACACAGAAGCAGAAGACAGAATTCGTGGTAATCAGTAAAAAAAAAAATAAATAAATAAAAATAAAATAAAATATCCTCATGTAAAATAACAGCAAATGGCACTGAAACAAGCTGATAAGTTTGAATATCTGGCAACAGTCATCTCACCAGACGGTAGATGCACATTAGAAATAGCCAGCAGAACTGGCCAAGCTAAAACAGCATTCTAGAACATGAAAAACGTTCTTACCAACTAATGCCTATCAGTTTACTCCAGGAAGAGATTTTCAGTGTTCTTCAATACTGTTGTAGGGATGCGAGGCCTGGACAATCAACAAGCAAAGTCAGAACAAGACTGAGGCAACTTAAAGGTGGATTCTAAGAAGAATGTTTAAAGTTCCATGAACAGCAAAGAAAACGAACGAAACGGTGTTGAAAAGAGGCAAACAGAAAAATAACATTAATGTAGAAGATCAGAAAAAGAAAAGGAACATTTATAGGACACTTTATGAGGCAAGAGAAATTAAACACCTGATCACAACAGGAAAGCTGGAGGGAAAGGGGGCACCAGGCAGACACATGGAGAAACTGTTGGATGGATTAGCGGAGTGGATGAGGACAGAACGGGATGGAGATAAACTTGCAGCGACAAAAGATAGATTCGTAAGCAGGGCTATGGTCGCCGACGCCATGTGACAAGGCACATGATGATGATGATAATTTTTGATAATTTCATGATAATGGGGATGATAGTCATGATTGTATGGAGTTTGATCCAAAATTAGATAGGTGACAGGGCTGTGTTCTACGCTTACTATCATAACATACCTGGTGTCACCCTTTGTGTTTTGTGTGTATATGAGCCCCAGGTCTGTATATGTCTTGTGTACACACGCTTAGTCTGTGTGTTTGCCTTTCACAGACAAGGAGGAAATGGAACCCACGGTCAGCAAGTTCACTCACACAGGACCACGGACCACCAAGACCACCAGAACGCGTCACGTGCAACAGAAGAGGGTCCACATTGCGCATGTGCGGTCAGCCTCCACCCCCTCCCTCTTCCTGACCCAAGTGATGCTGAAGGCCAAGCCTGCTGTGAGTGACACCATCGTCTGTGCTGGGTGTCTGCTTTTGTTTGTTTGCTTGTTGGTTGACTGGTTGGCTTGCTGATTGGCTGATTGGCAAGCTGGCTAATTGGCTGGCTGACCGATTGACTGGCTGGCTGGCTGATTGGCTGGCTGGCTGGCTGGATCACTGGCTGGTTGGGTGGTTTGCTGGCTAGTTGGCTGGATGATTGGCTGGCTGATTGGCTGGCTGGCTGATTGGCTGGGTGATTGACTGATTAACTGGCTAGCTGGCTGGCTAATTGGCTGGTTGGCTGGCTGATGGGCTGGGTGAATGGCTGACTGGCTGGCTAACTGGGTGATTGGCTGGCTGGCTGGCTGGCTGGTGATTGGCTGGCTGGCTGGCTCTCTGTCTATCTATCTATCTATCTATCTATCTATTTATCTATCTATCTCTGTATGTGTGTGTATGTGTGTGTGTGAATGTGCGCGCGCGCGCGTGTGTGTGTGTGAGTGTGTGTGTGTATGTGTGTGTGTGTGTGTGTGTGTGTGTATGTGTGTATGTGTATGTGTGTGTGTGTGTTATACAGGTGGTCAAGAACTGGGAGTATCTACGTCAGAGATTCCGTAACCTGGATCCTAACGGTCTGGGTTCTGTCACCTTTCAACAGATGCAGGTATAACGTCATAGTTCTACTGGAATAATGGTGATGATAATGGTGATGGTATTACAAGTGTGACGTCATAGTTCTACTGGAATAATGGTGATGGTGATGGTATTACAGGTATGACGTCATAATTCTACTGGAATAATGGTGATTGTGATGGTGATGGTGATGGTGATACAGGTATGACATTATAGTTCTACTGGAGTGGTGGTGATGGTGATGGTGAGGATATTACAGGTGTGACATCATAGTTCTACTGGAGTGGTGGTGATGGTGATGATGATGGTGATGGTGAATATGATATAGGTATAACATTTTAATTCTACTGGAGCGGTGGTGATAATGATGTTGATGGTGATACGACATCATAATTCTACTTAAGTGGTGGTGGTGGTGATGGTGATGGTGACACAGATATGATATCATAGTTCTACTGGAGTGATGGTGGTGATAGTGATGGTGACACTGGTGTAACATTACAGCTTTACTGGAATGGTGGTGATGGTGAGAGTGATGCTGATGGTGATGGTGATACAGGTATGACATCACGCTTTTATTGGTGTGGTGGTGATAGTGATGGTGATGGTGATACAGGTATGACATCACACTTTTACTGGTGTGGTGGTGATAGTGATGGTGATGGTGATACAGGTATGACATCACAATTTTACTGGTATGGTGGTGCTGATGGTGATGATGGATGCAGAGCAATATATAATCATTGTATTTTTTACGCTTTTTTTATTTTGAAAAAGTGTAACGTGTTGCCAACTCAAGTGTATATCACATCGACCTACATACAGCGAATATGCCTTAAGTAAACCTTTCAATAATATCGTTTTCTCAAAGAGAAGACACAGTTATCACAAGGGAAAGGTATTTTTTCCACAAAGAAGCTACGCACATTTTTCATTGGTTACTGTCCTGACGTGGCGTGCAGCGATTGGTGGAAAATCTGAGGGCGGGACTGTCGCACGAGGAACGCAGCCAACTGTGTCAGCAGTTTGACTTCAGGAACAACGGACGGTCAGTGATACAGTGTGGTGTGTTATGTTGTGTGTTCTGTGCTATGTTGTGATGTGGTGTGTTGTCATGTTGTGTTTTCTGTGTTATGCTGTGGTGTGGTGTGTTATGTTGTGTTTTCTGTGCTATGTTGTGGTGTGGTGTGTTATGTTGTGTTTTTTGTGCTATGTTGTGGTGTGGTGTGTTGTGGTGTGGTTGTGTGTGGTGTGGTGTGGTGTGGTGTGGTGTGTGTGGTGTGGTGTGTTTTCTTTGCTATGCTGTGGTGTGGTGTGTTATGTTGTGTTTTCTGTGCTATGCTGTGGTGTGGTGTGTTATGTTGTGTTTTCTGTGCTATGCTGTGGTGTGGTGTGTTATGGTATGGTATGGTGTGGTGTGGTGTGTTATGTTATGGTGTGGTGTGGAGTGGTGTGTTATGTTGTGTTTTCTGTGCTATGCTGTGGTGTGGTGTGGAGTGGTGTGTTTTCTGTGCTATTCTGTGGTGTGGTGTGTTATGTTATGGTGTGGTGTGTTATGTTATGGTGTGGTGTGGAGTGGTGTGTTATGTTGTGTTTTCTGTGCTATGCTGTGGTGTGGTGTGGTGTGTTATATTATGGTGTGTTGTGGTGTGGTATGTTATGTTGTGTTTTCTGTGCTATGCTGTGGTGTGTTATGGTATGGTGTGGTGTGATGTGGTGTAGTGTGGTGTGGTGTGGTTGTGGTGTTAGTTTGTGGTGTGGTGTGTTGTGGTGTGTGTGTTTATGTTGTGGTGTGGTATATGATGTTGTGGTCTGGTGTGTTGTGGTGTGTTATATGTGGTGTGTTATGTTGT